>JZKD02S0329404.1:894685-930339 GCA_000966675.3 Picea glauca | reverse complement strand
GTAAGAGGACTTCTTAGAAGGTTCTACTTCTAGAAGATTCATCCTCTAGAATGTTCTTAGGTGATGGTAGCACTATATAAAGAGGTTCAAGCAATGTAATGGGACATGAAGAGAAGTATTGTATAGTGGAGCAGTAGCTCAATAGGAGGATGCCCCCTCGAAGAGGCAAGTGAACATGAGATGATCCCTTCCATAATAGGATCCATTGTATGGTGTTTCCCTACCTCAAGGGTTTGATAGTAATAGAGAAGATTTTGCATATTGTTCTTGTATATCTATTGTGGTGCTTTTGTATTCAGTCTTTGTAGATCTATTTAGGTTCTTAACAAGTGGTATCATGTAAGGTAGCTAGAGAGGTAGTGGGGGGGCCTAGAGGGCCCATAGTAATAATAATGGAGGTCATTCAATGTAAGGTGGACTAGGTCCATTATATTATTAAATAAGGCCCACTATGGTAGTTAGATATAATAAATGAGTAATTAGATATAATAAATGTAAGATGACTTCTTAGAAGGTTCTACTTCTAGAAGATTCCTCCTCTAGAATGTTCTTAGGTGATGGTAGCACTATATAAAAAGGTTCAAGCAATGTAATGGGATATGAAGAGAAATATGGTGTTTGGAGCTGAATCTCACTAGGAGGAAGCTCCTTCGAAAAGACAAGTGAACAGGAGAGGATCCCTTCCGTAATAGGATCCATTATATGGTGTTGCCCTACCTCAAGGGTTTGATAGTAATAAAGAAGATTTTGCATATTGTTCTTGTATATCTATTGTGGTGATTTTGTATTCATTCTTTGGTTCTTAACAAGTGGTATCAGAGCACTTTCCTTGGCATACATTGTGGGCAAATATTTTTTATTTTTGCAGATTTTTTTTTCGGAGAAGAAAAAAGAGGGCCGCGACATTCTATAAATTTTTGGTATATTTATGTGAAAATTTGCAGAAACAGGTTATAGATATCATTTTATCTCATAAAAACACCCAATTTGAAAAAAAAAATCGTCTGAAACAGAGTCCGAGAAGTCAAGATATTGAAGTTTTAAAGTCTGCAATTTTTCAGGGTTTTTTCCGCGGACGGTGGCGCGATCTTTTTTATTTTTGTAGCATCTGGAGGCCGAATTTGCCCAAAAAAATTACATATCCGAGTTCCTATCACAATTTAACTCAATTTCAAAAAATAAATCAGCCGAAACGGAGTTCGGGAAGTGAAGTTATGAGCATTTTAAATTCAACAAATTTTTAGGGTTTTTCCAGAAAAAACCGCGATTTTCTGCCGTAACTTCTTGTTCTATTTTGGGGTTTTTTTCATGATAGTTGTGGGACCAAAGAGTTCATAGGGTGCTCAGATGGATATTTCCTCTCAAACCCTCAAATAAATTCTATAGATTACTGAAGCATTCAAAGCCCAATTGTTTGACACATTGAATGACAGATTGGATGGCTTTGTAGATGGTTTCAATGATAGTTTTCGTAGTATTCAAGATTCTTTGGATAACATGCAGGAGAGGTTTCTTGTCGTGGACCTCGGGGATGAATATCAGAAAGAAATATATGCTTGGTATGATTTTGAGGCCGATTGCAATGACTGGTATATGGATCGTTGTCATTTCTGGGATGACAACCACTTCCATATTTTATTTGATGACTTTACTCCACCTTCTATAGAGAACATCAATGTCTCACATCAGGATCTAGTTACCAGCATCCAACCTGCATATTCTACAATGATATTGTTCCTTCTAGATTCATCTTTGATCATCTCTCACTATGTGGATGGATATTCTTATTTGGATCCACATTATAGGTATTAGTATTGGGAGCATCATTTTCAGTTGGTTATTGGGTGCCGGTATCTTCTGTGTGGAGTTCACATGAAAAATTGGACATGGGACCCTAGTTTACAATGGCGGTTGGACTACTTCAGCATGGTGACTTCCATTTCTCAATGGGACCCTGGTTCTCTAGTCTATTTCAGCACTATGGTCCACACTTATCCATGGGACCCTGGTATATGGTTGTACATCAAGCGTTGAGGACAACGCTTTCATAAGGGGGATAAAATGTAAGGTAGCTAGAGAGGTAGTTGGGGGGCCCAGAGGGCCCATAGTGATAATAATGGAGTTCATTCAATGTAAGGTGGACTAAGTCCACTATATTATTAAATAAGGCCCATTATGGTAGTTAGATATAATAAATGAGTAATTAGATATAATAAATGTAAGATGACTTCTTAGAAGGTTCTACTTCTAAAAGATTCCTCCTCTAGAATGTTCTTAGGTGATGGTAGCACTATATAAAGAGGTTCAAGCAATGTAATGGGATATGAAGAAAAATATGGTGTTTGGAGCTGAAGCTCACTAGGAGAAAGCCCCCTCGAAAAGACAAGTGAACAGGAGAGGATCCCTTCCGTAATAGGATCCATTGTATGGTGTTGCTCTACCTCAAGGGTTTGATAGTAATAAATAAGATTTTGCATATTGTTCTTGTATATCTATTGTGGTGATTTTGTATTCAGTCTTTGATTCTTAACACTTTCCTTATTTCTCACTACTTGTCCATCCTCATTTAGTTTGTTTCTAAAAACCCACTTGGTGCCAATTACATTGTTGTCTTTTTTTCTCGGAACTAACTCCCAAGTTTTGTTTTTCTCAATTTGATCCAATTCTTCATCCATAGAATTAACCCAGTTTTTATCTTTGTTGGATTCCTCGAAGTTATTGGGTTCTATTTTAGACAATAGAGGCATATTTGCATGTTCAAGTGATCTTATTAATTGTCTTCTTGTTTGGAAACCTTTGTTGTTATCTCCAAGAATCAGTTCTTTAGGGTGGTTCTTTTGAACTTACATCAAGGGAGTCTTTGTGTCTTGTCTAGGAGCTTTCTCTTCTTCTTTTGCATTATCTTCCTCATTGTCTTTCTCTTCTTCTAAATTATATTCTTCATTTTATTTCTCTTCTTCTTCTTCTTCTGTATTATCTTCCTCATTATCTTTCTCTTCTTCACTATAGCTTGTTGTTGTTGGCTGGTCATTTGTTTTCATCTTGATCCTTCCAAGATTTTCATCATCCACTCTTACATTTGTACTTTGATTTTTTTTTATCTAATCTCATATTTAAACATCTGCAAGCCTTTCTTTGAGAGGAATACCCAAGGAAAATAACTTCATCACATATGGAGTCAAACTTCCAAGATTATTAGTGTTATAGAAAGATTTGCCTCACCCTATGCAAATTTGCTCAGAAGGCCTTTTTCCATTTCCCTATGCAGACTTGAAGTCCCTTTTTGCAAATCGCAAAGCGAAAAACAATATTTTTCCACATATATGTGCCCTAACTATTATGGAGCATGCGTATACGCAGGTTGCATCACTATAGCCCGCATACATCGGTCTTTGTGCCCAAAATTAAAAAATGGTGTTAGGTTTCCATGTCACGTCACGAGATCCATGATCCTTGACCTTCCATATACTAGAAGAGTTCTGAATCGGCCCTTCAACTCCACTTGAAGGCTATAAATATGCCATATCCAAGCTGTGGAAAAGAGGAGAAGAATTCAACTTTGAGAGCAAAGTTACTCTGGAGAAATTATTCACTTCATATTGAGTCTGCAACCCTTTGTCCTTTTAAGTATGAACACATTGTTCAGCCCCCAAGATCTTCCCTACTTGATTGAGAACCTCATTGTCTCTCTTATATGAGCTTGCCTTTGGTGGAGTATTGAAGTGGTGGAGGCCCAACTGGAAGGGACTTAGTTTCTCGGTTTCGAACTGTGACGACACAAAAGTTTGTAATTCATTCACTTCTACTGATTACATTTTAATAGAAATACTCTTTTCTCGTCCAATTAATATATTGAAAATATTTGAATTGTTATTCCATGTGAATATTTGTTATGAATGTTGATGGATTATGCTATGGAATGTGCTAACTTTATATATTATCACCATATGCTTGTGTTTCTTGGTTGTTGAGGACAAGTTGCAGGTGTATTTCTTTGAGTCAAGTGCTCAACGGTGTACTTCATCGTATGTCTGGATGAGGTAGGATCTTTATCTTGTCTTGTTAGCATATTTGTTTATATAGCATACCTGGGATTAAAGTTTATTTCTGTAGTCATTCCGTCTATTGTGGTTTACCCCTTGCCATAGAGAGATTTTCCTCGTAACAAAATTGGCGACCATACTGGGGATAGAATATTATTTTCGGGGTTTGGAGTGTTTTTCTCCTTTGATTTCTCTTGTTTATATTGAGTTTCTTGTCGTCTTATTTCTTTATAGCCTCAGTTCATTTTGATTCTGAGTTTATTAGCCTTCTCCTTAGCCTGCCAGTGTTTTAACACATATACGCAGGTTTTTACCTGACAGTCGCGTATATACACATGTTTTCCTTCTGCAAGAGCCATATATATATGGATTTCTCCTGAACAATCGCGTACATTATCCTTTTTTTCTTGGTTTCTGATTTTGATGTTTGTTGGGTAAGTTTTGATGGTTGCTGAGTATTCTTGGGTCTCTGTTATGAATTTTAAGTGTCTGTGGAATGATAGGAAACCTTTCTTTGGTTGAATTTTCGGGCGGTGCCTTTCTCATCATCCTTTTCATTTGATTTTCCTTGCATCTTGGGCTGGGTGTTTGCTTCTTGATATCCTACTTGGTTTGTCACTGTTTACATACAGTAGAATCTTTATATCAAGTTGTTGTTCAGTCCTTGCATTTTCATTATTTTATATTGAAAATACAAAAATATTAAGCATTTTTCATTGTTGGCATTTGATATTTTGGGTCCTTATCATTGATCTTAGTACATGTATAGAAATATTACATCTTATTTGGAATTGCAGAACTAAATTGAAAATTGCATTTTGAAAATGTTATCATTTATTGGGAATTGAAGTTAGGACTTTTCATTTTATTCATGTTCATTTGTTTTACTTGTTGAGTTATAACATCATTAGTTTCATGACCACACCTTTTCTGAGTAAGAAAGGCCACTAAAAGCAACACTGATAATTTAAAATTGATTAGAAGTGATTTTATTTTCTAGGGTGCACAGACTAGCTTAGGATTTAGAGCCTTGGAATAGGATTTTGTGAGTAAACTTCTCCAAGGCTATTAAATCAACATATGTGCCTGACTAATGGAGTGGTGAAATCCATTGTATAATTGGTGACGTCAGGAGGCTCCACTTACGCTGGAGTTAAGCACGAGGTCGCATGAGGTTGGTTGAGGGGATATCCCCCCAATACCTTCTTAGTGTCAAATATATTTCTAGGGATCTATTTGTATATGGGGATCTTGCTAGTACCTTTACCTCTATGAGAGGCAGTGCTTTCGAGGTTTCGGGCTTTGTTACCCTGCTCATATGGTATACCTGACATACAAATATTCTCCTGTACATTGATTATACCATGGTTTATTAGTTGGTTGACATAGGTACCACATAGGTTAATTGCAGGGGTTATTCTGCAAGTACCCTTGGTCAGATAAGGGTCAGACAACACACAACCTTTATGGAGGATTACCTCTCTGGGGGGATCTGACCGACTGGTTGTTAAGCCCACGAGGACCCTTATAACTAATTTTGATACCTCCAATCTTTTGCAGGGAGTCTCAAGCCCCTCTTGGGCGAGGCATACCTACTTTAGGGAGGGAGGCCCCTTTCAGCCACTTCACCCTGATTGTGTGCAGATTGGCCTCTTCTTTATTTTTATTTTGGTGTGCTCTTTGATTACTAGTTGGCCTTAGGATTTGTTTTTTATATCTCGAGTCTTGAGTCATCGTGGAGCTAGAGCATCTTCCCCGCAGTTCTCGCCGCTTGTTACAATTACCACCGCATCTTGAGTCTTTGCCTTCTAAAAGGCGTAAAGTTATCAAACGTGGTACACACACCTACACTTACCAGACTTGTGATCATACAAGGATTAGTACTGAATCGAGTCAGAAAGATACTGGAAGTCCTTCAACTCCCATACCCACTATAGTTAATGATACTCCTTCAACACCTTCAACCACAATGGTTGTAGTGTTGGAGGTTCCTATCATCACTCCAGTCCTTCCTATAGTGAATACTAAACCTATAGCCACAAACCCTTTTGGGTCCCTTTGTCACTCACAGGCTACAATATTCAGTCCATCCCTACGACCTCTAGCCCTTTTTCTTATGGTATGTCGAATTTCACATCGCAATTTTCGTCCTCCATCCCAGCATCTAATCTGAATAATAATATTGCATGGCTCCTCCACATACTCCATTTTCATTTGGTGGTCCTCATATCCCACAAATGACTCCTACATTTGGAGGCCTTCCTCCTTTTAACCCCAGGTCTAATCCTAGTCCTAATGCTCCTGGATGGAGTAACCAACCTAGCGGACAAGCTACTTCTTATGGTCCGTCCTTTACACATACCTCCTCTGTACCGATACCGACCAATGACTTTGGCATGGAGAATCCACATTTATCCTCTGTATTCACACTCAAAGGAGGTCAGTTTCATACATCGGACAACAACTCACCTAGAGCCACTCCAGCTGGGGGAAATTTTTACAACCCTCATCATAACATTCCTACTAGAATGGTGCCCAACCAACCCCTCATGAATCAGTTTGGAGGAGGGTCTTACAATCCTGGACAGGGCCATGGTGCATACGAGAACCCTGGATGGGTTGCAATTCCCCAACAAAAATATTTCTAAGGAGATTGGCGCCAGATGCCACAACAATGTCTCCCTTTTCTGGCCACGCTCAATCTGCTAGACTTGTCTAGATTGATGAAATGACCATGTGCATCATGATCTGAGATGGCCCCCCATCCCCACCAAGCTTCCTTCAGATATTCCAAAATTTGGAGGAAAGAATGGTGAGGATCCTGGTGATCACATCACTATTTTTCACCTTTGGTGCTCTTCGAACTCCCTTAAGGATGATTCTATTCATTTAAGATTGTTTCAACACACCCTCATGGGGGTCGTCGTGAAATGGTATATAGAGATACTAGGGGGGATGTACATAAATTTTAATCTTATGGTTTTAGTCTTCCTAAAACACTTCCAATTGATGGTTCATTATGACGCTGGCATAGAACTTATGTCGGCCTTTTTTCGGGACAAAGCCACCCATATCTCAGATCACATCTAGGAGTGGTGTAGACGAAAGAGGTTGATCAAGGCCTACATACCCCTAGAATTCATGCTAGAGTGGTTCCTTAAGTCTCTAAATCCTTATATTTCGAAGCATGTTTCTACATCCGGAGTTACATCTAAGGAAAAAGAGATTTTTAAATCCCAACAGTTAGATCTTATATGTGTTGTTACGAGGAAAAACTCTCTATGGCTAGGGTAAACCACAACATACAGTTATGACTGCAGAAATATACTCAATTCCAACATATGCTATATAAACCAATGTGCAAGCGAGATAAGAAAAAAGCCTAGCTCGTTCCAAAGTTTGATGATGTTCCACTCTTGAGTACTTTTACCTAAAGCTTTGTACCTGCAACAAGTTCTCAACAAACAAGCAGAGAAAGTATATAGTGATAATATAAAGGGGTTATCACATTAGATAGCATAATCCATTAATAAACATTACAAATATGCCCATGGATAATAATCATATATTTGCACGATACCAATTGGACGGGAAAGGAGTATTCCTATTAATAAATGATCAACAGAAGCGAAAACATTACAGACTTCCATGTCGGCACGGTTCGAAACCAAGAAACCAAGTTCTTTCCAACTGGGCCTCCACCACTTCAATCCTCCACCAAAGGCAAGCTCATAGAAAATAGACAATGAGGTTCTCTCAACAATAGGGAAAGAGCCTGGGGGCTGAACACTGTGTTCAGACTTGAGGGACAAAGGGATGCAGACTCAATATGAAGTAATTTCTCTAGAGTAGCTTTTCTCTCAAAGTTGAATGCTTTCTCCTTTTTTCCATAGCTTAGAATTGTGTTCTTATAACCTTCAAAATGCAACTGAAGGGATGAGTCAGAAAATTTCTAGTATATGGAAGGCCAAGGATCAGAGATCTCCTGTCGTGACATGGAAACTTGACTTCATTTTTGTATTTTCTGGCACAAATCCCGATGTACGCGAGCTGTAGTGGATCAACCTGTGTATACACATGTTGTATAGTACATAGGGTGCATATATGTGGAAAATATGTATTTTTATCTCTGGATTCATCAAAAAGGGATGACAAGTCTGCATAGGGGAATGGAAAAAGGCCCTCTGTGCAAGATAGCAATGGTGAGACAAATATTTCTATAACAGATGCCCCCTAATGTGTGATATTAGAGGAGTATCTGCAGTGGCCGAAATACATTATAAATAACCCAGAAGTGGAGTGGTGTAAACCCATCTAGAAAGACTATTTTCTCATCACATTCTGTGTTGACTTTACATACATGGCTTCCAATAGAATACAATGCAGATCCATGTGGAAAATATACCAAATATGTGTCTATGGCCATCAATAGGAAAATACAAATGCGGTTGTATGCCAAAAGTTGTCATAATCACGAACAAGGCCCAATAGAACCAGTCTCAAAACCAATATGAAGATATCTGTATACGATGGAGTATAATTTGATGTCCCATGATTAATGTAGTCAAATAGGTGTTGGTCCAATGAAAAGGAAGCAACAACTCAGGAAAGTTGTGGCCACATAATGATGTCTTCAAGTCTTCTACACATCCACCAAAGGTGCAAGTCTACATCATGTGAATAAAGGAGTTGAGGTCGAACAAAATGAGACATCGTTTGATTACCGGTCATTGAGGCATACCATTAACAAACACGAGAAAACCTACCAATAATGAAAGTAGGTATCAAGGAACTGACTAAATTCCTACAAGTGTGAATAAATGAGTCGATGTCGAACACCTGAGGAATCCATTGATCGGGAGACATTGATGTATTCCCATCTATCAATGGCAAGAGAGCTTGCCACTAATGACTGCAAGTCTCAAGGTACTCATAAAATCTAGGTCCCATATCCAGAATAAATGAGCTGAAGTTGATGGAAAGAGACCCGCTGAAAGGAGAGAATTAAGGCATCTCTCATCAGTCAGCATGAGGAACAAAGTAGGAGCTTCATAATTTGGTGGAGATCGGACGAAGAACATGTTCATGAACCAACAACCATGTGCGTCTTTCGCGTGTGCCAAATGCAAGCGGTACACGAAAAAGACCCTCTGAATATCAGCCAATGATGAAAACTGTTGACACAGGCGAGGAAACCACCAATAAGGCTAATGGCATCCAAGACATTGCATGAATCCCAAAGTGTGAATAGATGTCTTGCCGTCAAACACAAGGAAAACCACCCAGTCAATGACCAATGATGAAATGTCGACTATTGGGTTCAAGGTGACCTACCAATGATGAAAGTAGGGCTAGGGCGCATGATAAGACTATAGTATCATGTGATTCTGAGACAAATTGAGGGTATGGCCGACATGCAAAGTCAAGAGTTCTGAGGAATGGCCGACATGAGATATATGGTAGACTCCGACAGCATAGACTCAATGATGTAACTATTAGATGCAGGAGGCATCAATAATGTTCTCTATAGGGACTAGAAGAGTAACCATTCAGTAGAGAAAAACTCTGTAACGAGATCAGCTTCCTAAGGCCATGCTAAACCCAAAATTATGATGACACAAGGACTCAATAACTTTGTGCTATGTTCAAAGGTGACACGATTTCTTCCAACTATAATATAGTACTCTCTTCCCACCCATCTTTTTTTTTTTCATAACAAATGAATGCTATGATACAGAGGAGGAAATAAGTGTCACAAGTAAGAAAAAATAGTTCCAACAGTGGAATGTACCTATGCTCAATGAAAGGAAATGCATGCGGGAGATGGACACTCAGGGTGATGTTCCCTCCAGGGTATAAGTTGTCAAATTGCGAAGGATATAAACAAGGCTTTGCTTGGTTGAGGATGCAAAAATTGCTTAGGCAATCGTTTTATAACGCAAAGCAAGAACCGGCTAAAGGCTCAATACTGCAAGCGAGGGCATGAGATGCAATCACAACTTAACGCCAAAAAATGTCCTTTTTATGTCTTTTAGTCTACTTGGTGTGAAAAAGGGATAAACTTGTGCCAAATTGACGTCTTTTCAAATCCAATTTACGAGTGTGAAAAAGACAAGTTCACTCGACAATCTTTTCTGTTTTTGGTAACGAGTCGAAAAATAGCTTAACTAATTCTCTTGACCTTTCAAATCCAATTTAATGAGTGTGAAAGGGGCAAATCACTCATAAATCTTTTCATTTTTTAGACGAGTCGGAAAAGAGCTTAACTAAGACTCGTTTTGTTGTTCTAATAAACATGTAAAGGGGGAGGCCAAGGCTCCCGTACTGGTCTTCTGCAGAAGGTCAGTATCTTACGGATAGATGACAAAAGCTTGGGAAAACCCAAAGCTCTCCAAGTTGAGGAGGAGAAAGTGCTAACGGAGTATATAGTCTCCGTGATGGTTCAAATAATGTCTCTTAATGGAAAATACATAGGTGGGGGTATGGGATCATGGATGCCCCATCAGGTCGTCCCAATCGAAGGGAACCTTGTCAGGACTTGGAGGGAGAGTATTCGGGGGAAGGATAAATATCTCTTGTTCAGAAGGAGTATTATTAGGAATGTTGACGACATGATTGAAGGTTGCATCACCCTATACAAGGAGAGTGAGATTGACCAGAGATTGCAATGGTATGAATCCCTCTTCAATTATAGGTTGAAGAGGATGCATGACAACAGGGATAAGGGACACATCACCCTCGACAACGGGGGTGAGGTCGAGAGAAGAAAGCACCGTGTCAATCGAAGGAGGGACAGGGTGTGGGGAAACCACAAATGTCTCAAAATCTAATGGGCTCTTGGGAGAGCTCCATGCTTCTGGTATTTCAACAATATCTAGACACAAACACGTAAGATGAATTCCTTCACAAGTTATGCAAAGGAATTTGGGCTTACGTCTGAGACGTCTAGGCCTCTCGATACCCCCAATGTTTTTTACAATGGTTGGTGACATGCTCTCGTCATGACTGGCAGAGGTAAGAGAGTCTTATCCTATATGATGAATAGAGGTTGGAGACGTGACACAACTGTTACTTGGGGTGAAAAGGGTGGTGCCTGCAACATAATTGGCAGAGGTTGGGTGCGAGCTATCGACATAATTTGTAGAAAATGTTGACCCATCTCCGATGTGAGTGGAAGAGGCCGGTGATGGAGCACCAGTATGAATGAAAGTGATTGGGCTAGCGGTGGATTGTGGCATTTGATGCCAAGGTCCAGGGAAAGATTGGTTTTGAAACATTGCAGGCCAGGAAGGATCCTCGTGTACCCCCTATCCCTGCTCAGAAAGGTGTTGGCCTACACCAAAATGGTCTGAAAAGGTTTTGATGGGCATCATCATCAAGGTCTTGGAAGATACAGAGGTAGGATAATAATTATTCGAGTGATGATATATGTTTCCCCCTTGTGAAGGGGTCCCATAAAGAGGGTATCCTGAACCGTAAAATTGATTCTCCCCATATGAAATACCTGGGGGTACTTGAGGTCCTGTCATGGAAAAAGTGTTCGAAGGAACCGACATGGAAAACGAAACATACATGGATGGGGTGTAATAAGTAGGATAAGTACCCATTTGAGCACTAGCTCCTGGAAGAGAATAGCTAGTGTTGGATCTATAAGGGGGAAGGGTCCAACATCCCATGGGGACATGACTAATATCAAACGAAGAAGTAGGCATCAGAGCCATGGTGCCCGCAGATCCAATGCTAGGATTTTTATACGTGGGCCAGGGAGAGGATTGCACAAGTGAAGGCATATCAACAGAAAAATGACTAGAGATCCAAGGTGCGGAGTAAGTGTTATAGTCATGCATACCATTGTGAAAAGCAGAAGGATCTATCCCCATGAAATGAGTAGGTATCATGGGATGGGTAGCAATAAACGAGGGAGCAAAAGAAACTTCACTATCCATGATGATGACACCCAAAAGAGACTTCTAAGGCCAACTAGTAGTCAAAGAGGATACCAAAAATTCAAACGGAAAATATGAATGCAAACGAGCTAAAGTGGCTAAGTGGCCTCCCTCGCTAAATAAGGTATGTCTCATCCAAGAGGGACCTGAGACTCCCCGCTAAAGTTTGGAGGTAAAAAAATCAGTTATAGGGGCCCTCGTTGGCTTAACAACTAGTCAGTCAGATCCCCTCGGAGAGGTAATTGTCCATAAAGGCTATGTGTTGTCCGACCCATATCTGACCCAGGGTACAAGCAGAATAACCCTTGCAAGTAACCTATGAGATACCTAAGTCAAGCAACTAATAAATCACTGTATAACCGATGCACATGCGAGCAATCGTAAGTCTGGATTACCATATGGGCAGGCTAGAAAATCCTGAAACCTTGAAAGAACCGCCTCTCACAGAGTTATGGGTACTAGCAAGGTCCCCAAATACGAATAAATCCACAGAAATATCTTTGATGCTAGGCGAGTATCCGGGGGTTATCCCTTCAACTAAGTTTGCACGACCTCATGATTAACTCCGGTGTGAGCGGAGCCTCCTGATCTTACCAATTATACAATGGAATTCTCAACTCCCTGTCTCAGACACATATGTTGATTTAATTGCCTTGGAGAAGTTTACTCACAAAATCCTATCCCAAGGCACTAAATCCTAGACTAGTTTGTGCGTCCTAAAAATAAAATCATGACCAATCAATTTTAGTTTAAAGCGTAAATTTTATTATCCGTGATTACTCAAAAGGGTATGGAAGTGAAACTCATGATATTATGACTCTGCAATAAAATAAATATAAATATAATGCAAAGACTAATTTTAACTTTTCAATGAATGATATGCGTATAAAAACAGTGCAATTTTCAATTTCAACTTTGCAATTCAGAAGTAAAATGCAATCTTTCACTAAATACACTAAGCTAATGATAAAGATTCAGAAGAAAAAAATGTGAAGCAATGTAAAATGCCTATTTTTATGTATTTTAAATATATTAAAGAGAAAATGCATGGACTGAAAAGCAAACTCATATATAAATTCTATTGTGTATAAATGGAATGACTCAAGAAGAATACCAAGCAGACAAGCAACAACCTAAAGTTCAAGGACAAATCAAAAATGAAAAACGATGAGAAAGATTGCGCCCAAAAATTCAAATCCAAACAGGTTTCCTGTCAACCCAGAGAAGCTCAACAGGCACTACAGAGACCTGAGAAGGCTCAACAATCATCAAATCCCACCCAAAAATCACAAAACCAAGCACATAGGCAAATAAAAGTGGTATACGCAATTGTTCAGGCAAACAATGTGTATATACGTAGCTTGCAGTGAGACAACATGTGTGTATACATGACTGTCAAGGAAAAAGGCATGTACATGCTTGAAAACAAGGCCAGGAAAGTGAAAAAGGCTAAAAGTTCAGACCCAGAGTGAACAAAATCTGTCAAGCAGTGATACGACAAGAAACACAAAGGAAAAAGAGCAATGCAAGGAGAAAAAGTACTTCAACCCTTAGAAAGAATATCTCTCCCCAGTGGAGTTGCCAATTCTGTTATGAGGAAAAAACTCTCTATGGCCAGGGTAAACCACAACAGACAGGTATGCCTACATAAATTTACTCAATTCCAACATATTCTATATAAACCAATGTGCAAGAAAGATAAGAAAGAAGCCTACCTCGTTCCAACGTTTGATGATGTTACACTCTTGAGTACTTTGACCCAAATCTTTGTACCTACAACAAGTTCTCAACAAACAAGCAGAGAAAGTATATAGTGATAATATAAAGGGGTTAGCACATTAGATAGAATAATCCATTAATAAAAATTACAAATATGCCCATGGATAATAATCATATATTTGCACGATACCAATTATACGGGAAAGGAGTATTTCTATTAATAAATGATCAGCAAAAGCAAAAACATTACAGAATTCCTAGTCAGCATGGTTCGAAACCAAGAAACCAAGTTCCTTCCAACTGGGCCTCCACCACTTCAATCCTCCACCAAAGGCAAGCTCATATAAAAGAGACAATGAGGTTCTCTCAACAATAGGGAAATATCTTGGGGGCTGAACACTGTGTTCAGACTTGAGGGACAAAGGGATGCAGACTCAATATGAAGTAATTTCTCCAGAGTAACTTTGCTCTCAATGTTGAATGCTTTCTCCATTTTTCCATAGCTCAGAATTGTGTTCTTATAGCCTTCAAAATGCAACTGAAGGGTCGAGTCAGAACGTTTCCAGTATATGGAAGGCCAAGGATTAGATATCTCTTGTCGTGACATGGAAACCCGACTTCATTTTTGTATTTTCTGGCACAAATCCCAATGTACACTGGCTGTAGTGGATCAACCTACGTATACACATGCTATATAGTACATAGGGCACGTATATGTGGAAAAATGCATATTTTTATCTCTGGATTCATCAAAAAGGGATGACAAGTCTACATAGGGGAATGGAAAAAGGCCCTCTGTGCAAGATAGCAATGGTGAGGAAAATCTTGCATTAACAGATGCCCCCTAATGTGTGAGATCAGAGGAGTATCTGCAATGGCCGAAATACATTATAAATAACCCAGAAGTGGAGTGGTGTAAACCCAGCTGGAAAGAATAGTTGCTCATTACATTTTGTGTTGACTTTACATACATGGTTGCCAATAGAATACAATGCAGATCCATGTGGAAAATATACCAAATATGTGTCTGTGGCCATCAATAGGCAAATACAAATGCGGTTATATGCCAAAAGATGTCATAATCATGAACAAGGCCCAGTAGAACTAGTCTCAAAACCAATCTAAAGATATCTGTATACGATGGAGTATAATCTGATGCCCCATGATTACTATAGTCAAATAGGTGTTGGTCCAATGAAAAGGAAGCAACAACTCAAGAAATCTATGACCACATAGTGATGTCTTCAAGTCTTCTACACATCTGCCAAAGGTGCAAGTCTACATCATGTGAATAAATGATTTGAGGTCGAACACAATGAGACATCGTTAAATTACCGATCATTGAGGTATACTGTTAAAAAACGCGAGACAACCTACCAATAATGAAAGTAGGTATCAAGGCACCGAGTACATTCCTACAAGTGTGAATAAAGGAGTCAATGTCGAACACCTGAGGAATCCATTGATTAGGAGACATTGATGTATTCCCATTTGTCAATGGCGAGATAGTTTGCCACTAATGACTACAAGTCTTAAGGTACTCATAAAACTCTAGGTCCCATATCTAGAATAAATGAGCTGAAGTCGATGGAAAGAGACCCACTGAAAGGAGAGCATTAAGGAATCTCTCATCATTCAACACGAGGAACAAAGCAGGAGCTTCATAATTTGGTGGAGATCGGACGAAGAACATGTTCACGAACCAACGACCCTATGTGTCTTTCGCATGTGCCAAATGAAAGTGGTACACAAAAAAGACCCTCTGAATAGAAATCAATGATGAAAACCGCTGAAAAAGGCAAGGAAACCACCAATAAGGCTAATGGCATCCAAGACACTACACGAATCCCAAAGTGTGAATAGATGTCTTACCATCGAACACAAGGGAAACCACCCAGTCAACAACCAATGATGAAATGTCGACTGCTGGGTTCAAGGTGACCTACCAATGATGAAAGTAGGGAAAGGGTGCATGATAAGGCCATAGTATTATGTGATTTTGAGACAAATTGAGGGTATGGCCGACATGCAAAGTCAACAGTTCTGAGGAATGGCTGACATGAGATATATGGTAGACTTTGAAAACATAGAATCAATTATGTAACTATTAGATGTAAGAGGCATCAATAATGTTCTCTATAGGGACTGAAAGAGTAACCAATTGGTAGAGAAAAATTTTGTAACGAGATCAACTTCCTAAGGCCATGCTAAACCCAAAATTATGATGACACAAGGACTCAATAACTTTGTGCTTTGTTCAAAGGCAACACGACTGCTGCCAATTACAATATAGTACTCCCTTCACACCCGTCTTTTTTTGTTTTTTCATAACAAATGAATGCTATGATACAGAGGAGGAAACGAGTGTCGCAAGTAAGAAAAAATAGTTCCAACAGTGGAACGTACCTATGATCAATGCAAGAAAATGCATGCAGGAGATGGACACTCGGGGTGATGTTCCCTCCAGGGTATAGGGTGTCAAATTTCGAAGGATATAAACAAGGCTCTGCTTGGTTGAGGACGCAAAAATTATTTAGGCAATCGATTTATAACGCAAAGCAAGAACTGGCTAAAGGCTCAATACTGCAAGCGAGGGAATGAGATGCAATCACAACTTAACACCAAAAAATGTCCTTTTTTATGTCTTTTAGTCTACTTGGTGTGAAAAAGGGATAACCTTGTGCCAAATAAACGTCTTTTCAAATCCAATTTACGAGTGTGAAAAAGACAAGTTCACTCGACGAATTTTTCTATTTTTGGTAATGAGTCAGAAAAGAGATTAACTAAGACTCATGACCTTTCAAATCCAATTTAACGAGTTGGAAAGGGAAAAATCACTCGACAATCTTTTTGTTTTTTAGACAAGCCGGAAAAGAGATTAACTAAGACTCGTTTTGTTGTTCTAATAAACATGTAAAGGGGGAGGCCAAGGCTCCCGTATCGGTCTTCTGCGGAAGGTCAGTATCTTACGGATAGCTGACAAAATCTTGGGAAAACCCAAAGCTCTCCAAGTTGAGGAGGAGAAAGTGATAATGGAGTATATAGTCTTCGTGATGGTTGGAATAATGTCTCTTAATGGAAAATACATAGGTGGGGGTATGGGATGCCCCATCAGGTCGTCCCAATTGAAGGGAACCTCGTCAGGACTTGGAGGGAGAGTATTCAGGGGAAGGATAAATCTCTCTCGTTCAGAAGGAGTAGGATTAGGAATGTTGATGACATGAATGAAGGTTGCATTGCCCTTTACAAGGAGAGTGGGATTGACCAGATATTGCAATGGTATGACCCCCTCTTCAATTTTAGGTTGAAGAGGATGCATGAAAATAGGGATAGGGGACACATCACCCTCGACAACGGGGGTGAGGTCAAGAGAAGAAAGCACTGTGTCGATCAAAGGAGGGACAGGGTGCAGGGAAGCCATAGATGTCTCAGAATCTAATGGGCCCTTGGGAGAGCTCCATGCTTCTAGTATCTTGGCAGTAGCCGGACAAAAACGCATAATATGACTTCCTTCACAAGTGCTACAAAGGATATTAGGCTTACGTTTGAGACATCTAGGCCTCTCGATACCCCCACCGTTGTTTACAATGGCTAGTGACATGCTCTCGTCATGAATGGTAGAGGTAAGAGAGTCTTCTCCTATATGATGAATAGAGGTTGCAGTTGTGACAAGACTATGACTCGGGGTGACAAGACTGTGAATAGAGGTTGGAGTTATGACAATACAACCATTATGCATGCAAATGGGCTAAAGTGGCCAAGTGGCCTCCCTTGCTAAAGAAGGTGTGTCTTGTCCAAGAGGGACCTGAGACTCCCTACTAAAGTTTGGAGGTAACAAAATTAGTTATAGGGGCCCTCGTGGGCTTAACAAATAGTCAATCAGATCCCCCCGGAGAGGTAATCCTCCATAAAGGCTGTGTGTTTTTTGACCCTTATTTGACCCAAGGTACAAGAAGAATAACCCTTGCAAGTAACCTATGAGATACCTAAGTCAAGCAACTAATAAACCAGTGTATAACCGATGCACAAGAGAGTAGTCATAAGTATGGATTACCGTATGGGAAGGGTAGAAAATCCTGAAACCTTGAAAGAACTGCCTCTCACAGAGGTATGGGTACTAGCAATCTCCCCAAATATGAATAAATCCATAGAAATATCTTTGACGCTAGGCGAGTATCCGGGGGTTATCCCTTCAACTAACTTTGTGAAACCTCGTGATTAACTCTGGTGTGAGCGGAGCCTCCTGATCTTACCAATTATACAATGGACTTCTCAACTCCCTGTCTCAGACACGTATGTTGATTTAATTGCCTTGGAGAAGTTTACTCACAAAATCCTATCCCAAGGCACTAAATCCTAGACTAGTTTGTGCACCCTAAAAATAAAATCGTGACTAATCAATTTTAGTTTAAAACATAAATTTTATTATCTTTGATTACTCAAAAGGGTATGGAAGTGAAACTCATGATATTATGACTCTGCAAGAAAATAAATATAAATATAATGCAAAGTCTAATTTCAACTTTTCAATGAATGATATGCGTATAAAAACAGTGCAATTTTCAATTTCAACTCTACAATTCATAAGTAAAATGCAATCTTTCACTAAATTCACTAAGCTAATGATAAAGATTCAGAAGAAAAAAAATTCAAGCAATGTAAAATGCCTATTTTTTTGTATTTTCAATATATTAAAGAGAAAATGCATGGACTAAAAAGAAACCTGATATATAAATTCTACTGTGTATAAATGGAATGACTCAAGCAGAATACCAAGCAGCCAAGCAACATCCCAGAGTTCAAGGACAAATAAAAAATGAAAAACGATGAGAAATACTACGCCTAATAATTCAACTCCAAAAAGGTTTCCTGTCAACCCATAGAAGCTCAACAGGCACTACAGAGACCTAAGAAGGCTAAACAATCATCAAATCCCACCCAACAATCACAAAACCAAGCACACTCGCAAGGAAAAGTGGTTTACATGACTGTTCAAGCAAACAATGTGTATATACGTAGCTTGTAGTGGGACAACACACGTGTATACACGAATGTCAAGGAAAAAGGCACGTACAGGCTTGAAAACAAGGCTAGGCAAGTGCAAAAGGCTAAAAACTCAGACCCAGAGTGAACATAATCTGTCAAGCAGTGACACGACAAGAAACACAAAGGAAAAAGAGAAATGCAAGGAGAAAAAGTACTTCAACCCTTAGAAATAATATCTCTCCGCAGTGGAGTTGTCGATTCTGTTATGAGGGAAAAACTCTCTATGGATAGGGTAAACCACAACAGACAGGTATGACTGTAGAAATCTACTCAATTCCAATATATGCCATATAAACCAATGTGCAAGCGAGATAAGAAAGAAGCCTACCTCATTCCAACGTTTGATGATGTTCCACTGTTGAGTACTTTGACCCAAAGCTTTGTACCTACAACAAGTTCTCAACAAACAAGCAGAGAAAGTATATAGTGATAATATAAAGGGGTTAACACATTAGATATCATAATCCATTAATAAACATTACAAATATGCCCATGGATAATAATCATATATTTGCACGATACCAATTAGATGAGAAAGGAGTATTTCTATTAATAAATGATCAACAGAAGCAAAAACATTACAGACTTACGTGTCAGCACGGTTTGAAACCAAGAAACCAAGTTCCTTTCAACTGGGCCTCCACCACTTCAATCCTCCACCAAAGGAAATCTCATAGAAAAGAGACAATGAGATTCTCTCAACAATAGGGAAAGAGATTGAGGTTGAACACTGTGTTCAAACATGAGGGACAAAGGGATGCAGACTCAATATGAAGTAATTTCTCCAAAGTAAATTTTCTCTCAAAGTTGAATTCTTTCTCCTTTTTTCCATAGCTTGGAATTGTGTTCTTATAGCCTTCAAAATGCAACTGAAGAGTCGAGTCAGAACGTTTCCTATATATGAAAGACCAAGGATCAGAGATCTCATGTCGTGACATGGAAACCTGAATTCATTTTTGTATTTTCTGGCACAAATCCTGATGTATGTGGGCTATAGTGGATCCACCTATGTATACGCATGTTGTATAGTACATAGGGCACGTATACGTGGAAAAATGTGTATTTTTAGCTTTGGATTCATTAAAAAGGGATGACAAGTTTGCATAGGGGAATGGAAAAAGGCCCTCTCTACAATATAGCAATGGTGAGGAAAATATTTCTATAACATATGCTCAGTTTGGGATGTTATACGAGATTCTTCTAGACGCACCGAGGTCAAACTATGGCCCTAGAAAAAATCTTGGGCCTCATGCCGATGGCATTGTAGTCTCTGCCAATGTGAAATTTGCATACTTGGTGACAAGCCAGTTGAAAGATTTGTCTCTAAACCAGTTTGTAGGAGGGCTAACTTTGTCTGTGTCCTCCACTCCCACTCAGTCGATGGATGTATGTTTTTTGTAGTCGTCGACTAACCCGAATGGTAACCATCAACCAGAAGGGAATAAAGACAAAGGACATGGTAACAATCATAAGGGTGGGAAGAATAATAATAAACCCAAGGACAATGATAATAATGAGAATTTGAATAATAATGCTGGTGAGGGAAAGAGAAAAAGGTGGAAGGTGAAGTTTCCCTGAAATCTTTGTACATACGACCACCTTACCCACTTATTCTCCAAACTTGTGGAAGATGCAAGGATTTTATATCTACCTTTCGCTGTGCTGACTAATCATTTTCCACATAATTAGCACATGGCCTTGATCTCCTCAAATGATGAAAATGCGACGGGTGCGAGTCAAAACCCACTGACGCAAGATGGTGACCGTCTATGCATCAATATGGTTAAATCTAAGGTTAATGTAGCCACTCAGTCTCGCGATTATAGTTCTCCACAGACTGTACCTGGTCTAGAGTCTCCCCCTCCTCTGGAGACGCATTTATAGATTGAAAACTAGAGCCCCTGCCTCATATTCCAAAAGGAGTACTCAAGTTCTTTACCCACAATCCTAATGCTAGAGCCTCCCATAATTACTCTATTGTTGAGGATCTAGGTCAAACCCCTTGTGCAATGTTGGCTCTGGAGGTACTCCAGACGTGTCCTTCATAGAGCAATGCCTTGTTGTCTGCATTAGGAGCTATAGATCCTTGTGGCTCTAAATTTATCAAGTTTAATGTCACAGATGTGAATCCTCGCATGCCTTACCATGTGGCATTCCAAATCCACGTGGGTTAATCAAAGTATACCATCAAACGTATTGTTGTTGATAAAGGTGTTGCAACATGTGTGATGTCCCTGGTCTGTTGGAAATCCCTCGACTCTCCGACCCTTTCTCAATCTTTGACCATGTTGACTGCTTTTGACAGTCGTTCCTTTTTCCCTCATGGTATTCTTCCTGCCTTCCCGGTCCAATTAGGTGGGAGGACGGTAGAGGTGGATGTTGAGGTGGTTGATGCACCCCTCGACTATAAATTGTTACTAGGACACAATTTGACTTATGCCATGACTGCAATCGTATCGTTCATATTCCACACTCTTTGTTTTCCTCACGATGGGAATATTGTGACGATCGACCAATTGTCCTTTGTGTATGCTAGTCCCAATGCATTGGTTGGATCGTCGATTCTCGTGATTGATAATTCTCAGCTGACAAATGAGAATATCAGTGTCGAAATGTACTCATCCCTTATGGGTACCTTCAACTTCATGGAACCGGCTCATCATATATATGCCATGTCCAGTAGGTTTGCTTCATCAAAGAGGTTCGTTCCTTTCCGCACTTTTTATTTTAATGATCCTTGGACCCTACCTTCCTCGATTGCATCTTGTGAGGTTCAGTCACATACTGGAATGGCCATGCAACTATCAACAACAGTGATAGTGTATCAAGTTGTTCTTGACTCTTCTGCAAATCCAGATCCAATTACCTTGCAGACAAACGAGGAGGATTATGTTTTAGAGCCCGTGTGGGCCATTTTATCGTCTTTTTCACGTGACTGACTCGATGAGACTTTAACTTCGAATGAAGCTATCATATAGGACATGAATGGTTCTGACAGGCCATGGGATGATATGCATCATCGCTCTTATTTTCTCCCAGAGCTTGCCAGAATCGAACAAGATGATTTTAGATCTACCTTGAGCGAGATGGTCAGTCACTCGATAGTTCCACTTGATACGCACAAAATTTATACTGAAGGAAACATGGAGAGTATCTCTGCTACCATCACGATCGATATCTCTCATATTACTTGCAAGGTTGAAAATGTATACATCGGTGCGAATTGTTCGTCGGAAGAAATTTTGATCTACATCGAGCTCTTCAAATAATTCCATGATGTATTCGCTTGGTCATATGAAGAGATGCCAGGAATCGACCTTCGAATTGTCGAACATGAGATTAAAACCTACCCGGACGCTAAGCATGTTCAACAACGACTTAGAGATGTCAATCCTAGGAAGGCCCCTGCTACTAAGGAAGAGGTAGAAAAACTGCTTAACGTTGTTTTTATCTACCCGGTTCCCTTGACTGAATGGGTATCCAATCCCGTTCTTGTGAATAAAAAGAACAGAACCATCTACGTATGCATGGATTTTTGTGACCTGAACAAAGAATGTCCCAAAGACAACTTCCTGACACCCTTCATTGATCATATTCTCGATGAATGTGCGGGAAGATTTTTTTTTTCTTTCATGGATGACTTTTCAAGGTATAACCAAATTCAGATTAAGCCCGAGGACCAACATAGGATGGCATTTATTTCCCCTTGGGGTAAATTCACATACCAAAAGATGCCTTTCAACCTTAAGAACACTGGGTCAACCTTCCAATGAGCTATGACCTTCACATTTGATGATCTCAACCATATAGTCGAAGCCTATCTCAATGATCTCGCTGCTCACTCTCGTAAGAGAGTGGATCACCCTAAACACCTTCTACTAGTTTTTGAAATATTTCGCCATTATTGCATCCATTTGAACCCTCATAAATGCATATTTTTCGTTAGATCAGGTCGACTTCTAGGATTTTTAGTCTCCAATATTGGGATCATGGTAGATCAGTTAAAGGTTGAGGCAATACTCAGATTGCCTCCCCCGCGCACTATTCTTCAACTTCAAGGTTTACAGGGGAGAGATAACTTTTTACGATGGTTTATAGTGAACCATGCCAATATTACTAAAGGTTTCATGCGTCTCTTAAATAATGACACTCCTTTTATCTGGGATGAGCGAGCCCAGGAATCCTTCAATGCTTTGAAGAAAGCCTTGGTATTGATGCCTCTACTGAAGTCTCGAGACTACGGTAGAGATTACTTGCTTTATGTCGCCACGTCTGAAGAAACGATTGGTATAGTGTTGGTTCAGGAGGATGACAAGCTTCGTGAGAATGTCATTTGCTATCTTAGTCGAAACTTAGTCGGCCTTGAACTCAAATATTCTCATGTTGAAAACTAGATTTGGTTGTCGTTCACATAGTTCAACGATTATGACACTATATATTTCTTTGAAAAACTACTATGGTTGTTTATGTCAATCCATTTCAATACGTACTTACGAGGCATATCATAGGGGGAAAGTACAATAAATGGATTGTCATTCTACAAGAATTCAATCTTGATTTCGCTTCTGCGAAGTCCATAAAATCACTAGTTTTTGCAGAGTTAATATTAGATTTCCCTCGGTTAGATGAGGATGTTATTCATGTTGATTCATTTGTGTATGAACAAATTTTCCTTGTCTCGTTTTCAGAACCCTAGTATGGAGATATTATTGTTTATATTCAAACTTTGAATTTCCCTCGGCATCTCTCGCGAGATGAGCGACGACGTATACGATACCAAGCTAAGAACTACCTTATCATCAACGACACTCTGTATCGTCGAGTAGTAGACAATATCTTGCATATTTGTTTTAATCACGAAGAATTTGAGTCAGTTCTAAATGACTGCCATAGTGGGGCTTGTAGTGGTCATCTATCCGGGCTTGCGACAACCCAGAAAATTTTGCGAGTTGGTTATTTTTGGTTGTCTGTGTTTAAATACTGCGTCGAAGTGGTTAAGAAGTGTCACCCCTTCCAGGCATTCACTTGGAAAATGCGCTCGCATCCAACCCCTCTCCATCCAGTCATTACCTTTGGTCCCTTCACCAAGTGGGGGATGGATTTTGTGGATTGCAACCCAACTTTGGATGGGGGGAATCAACACCTTATCGTGGTCATAGAATACTTTACTAAGTGGGATGAGGCCATGCCTATAGTTTGATCTGATGGTAATAATGTTGCCTTATTCGTATTCAATCAAATTATATCCAGGTCCAGAATCCCGAGTGAGATTGCCATTGATCATGGAAGTCACTTTCAGAATGAAATGATGAAAGAATTAGCATCAAAACTAGTTTTTAGACATGGTCATTCTTCCCCTTAGTACCCCCAGGAAAATGGACAAGTAGAGGTTGTGGGAAAGTTTCTCAAGACCATTTTGCAAAAAACTGTCAGCCAGAGCAAATATAACTGGCATATCATGATTTATCCAACACTTTGGGCACACTGAACCTCGGTTAAGACTTCCACTGGTTTTTCTTCATTCCAGTTAGGGAACAGTGTGTTTTCGATCCTACCTATTTAATGCAAAATCCCTTCTCTTATATTGGCAGTTTTTCTCCTACCTGACACTTCCGATCTCGAATAATGCCTCATACACCTAGAGAGTCTAGATGAGCCGCGCCAAGATGCCTCTATGACCATCGAAGAAAATAAAATACATGTCAAGTTCCAATATGATAATTCTATCTGTCCTCGACAATATGCTGAGGGTGACTTGGTCCTTCTATAGGACCAAGCCAAAGAACCACTAGGGGCAAGAAAGTTCAAAACCATGTGGAACAGTCCCTATATCGTCTGACATTTCTTAGAAAAAGGAGCCTATGAATTAGAAGATTACAAAGGGAACATGTTGGTTGAGCCTAGGAATGGGCTCTATTTGAAAATATATTACGCTTGAGCTCCAATGGTATTCACTCTTTAGAAATTTTGCGCGATGTCATTTCACATGGTATTCACTCTTTAGAAGTTCGCCTATACTCCCAGTTAGTAGTATGTCAGTTGAACGGAAGTTACCATGTGCATGACCCTACTCTACTCCCACAATTCTTATGAGTACGACTTTTGGAATGACATTTTGATTTTATTAGTTATCATCACATACCTAGAAGCTCTAATTATGTATCCGATGCATATGCTAATTTTATTTTAGATTGGAATTTGTCACATAACTAAAGCAAAGAAAAAACTTTCATCAATGTGTACATCGTAATATAAGTAAATCTGAAGATCAATGTTTTAATATATTTCATCTCTCCAAAAAATATGATGTTATAGTACAAAATTGGGGCTCACACCCTCAAAATACATATACAGTCTATCATACAGTAATCACGATATCTACGCATGTGGCGCCAGATGAGTGTCATGATAGGATACTATGGAATTTGTGAGACGTCGAAAGAGTCATACCCAAACACACACTAGTACATATGTAACAATTTCAACGTTCTATTTGTGGCGTTATGGACAAAATTGGCCATACTGTTGAAAAATAGAGGAAATTAAAAAAAAAAAATCATATTGCTCGATAACGTCACTATTGCCACGTTGACGTCTCTCTTGCCATGTTGTTGTCTCTCTTGCCATGTTCTCATCTCTCTTTCCATGTTTTCCACATATTCGTCTCTCTTTCCATGTTTGTGACATAGTCGTCTCTCTTGCCACGTTTGTGAAGATAGTTGTTGCAGTTGCGATGTTGTGGAAACTAGGTTTTCCCCCTCCAACGGTCACCTAGTATTTTGACCAAGTCAACTTTGATTTGGTCAACGATCGTCGGAATTGCGACATTATAAAATCTATAAATATGTTGCATTTTATGGATGTTGCAATTTTTTTTCTATAATAATGACTCTTCAAAAAGGGTTTGCGGGTCTTCTCGGCGAACAAAAAATAGGTATTTTTTTCAGTATAAGTATGTGGGGAAGAATGTCAGAAAAAATTAGAGCTGGGAAAATAATTAAAGAGGGTGAAAAGGGTGATGGTAAATGTTATTTCCCTTGTAAAAATTGTTGTACTAGACGTCCCGAAAGAGTTTTAATAGCAACAACTAAAAAACATTGTAGAAAATATGGGCACATGGACGAAGGATCAAATGAATATCATCCCACGGTATATACATTTATTATTTTTTTTAATATTTATTATATTCTCAAACTTTTATAATGTTTTATACATGCACTAATTTTAATGATTGTTTGTAATTATAAATTTAGATTTTCCCCCTAACTTTATGCACAAAGCACCAAGTAGTAGCAGAAATGACGTTGTAGTGCAAGATGAAGAACTTGAAGCAGATAATGAAGATCAAGTTAATGATTCCATGGAAGTAGATGACAATAATAGCATAGTTCAAGATGATGAGACAAATCAAATGATTCAAGACTTATTCGATCATCCATATGAGGATCACGGGGACAATAGTAATGGTATTTATGATGAACCTCCGAATGAAAAGGCAAATAAATGACTTTATAAAGGGTCAAGAGAAAATATTCTCTCGACTACATTGGTGCTGGTGAACTTGAAAGTTACGAATCATTTGTATAACACTTGTATGACAGAGATCCTAAGGTATGTAATATGTTTCTTCACATCTACCTAAAGGTTGACTATTCCCCATTTTTTTTAGTGTTAATTAATGTGTAAAATAAAAATGCAATATTTACAATCCATATTCTTTACATTAACTATTTATTTTTTATGTTTTAGATTGTGAGGTGAATTTTGGTTACCCTCGTCAAATATTTTACCTCGTACATATCAAGATTTACATGCCATTATGAAAAACATTGGAATGGAGTATCAAAGTATAGATGTATGTCTTGATGATCATATTATATATTATGGACATCATGCATCGAAAACATAATGTTCGGTATGTGGTATCAGTAGATATCGAACCGATCAAGTAACAAAAATTGTCACTAGAAAGGTTCTCCGACATATTCCCATAATTTCACGTTTGCAGCGACTGTTCAGGTGCCAAAGCATAACATAGTTTATGGATTACCATGCACAAAAGATAATTGAAGATGGCATTCTTCGAATGCCTGCAGATGGTTATGCATTTAAGGAAATTGCTGCAAAATGGCCAGAATTTACAGATGAACCTCGTAATGTTAGGCTTTCATTGGCAATTGACGATGTTAATCCATTTGGAGAGCTTCAGTCTGTTTACTCAGTGTGGCCTATTTTTGTTATCAAAAATAACATTCCTCCTTGGATGTCAATAAAGAGGGAGCACATAATGTTGACAATGATTATTCCAGGTATTTGTTTACATTAATGTTTTGAATTTAAATTTTTCATTTTTCTCTTTTTTTAGCATAAAATCTTTTATTTATTTATTTACATATATATACATACCATGGTTGTAATTTCGTGTAAATTCAAACAATTAGGTAAGTACCAAGTTAAATATATGAATGTGTATATCGAGCCTCTTATCGATGAGCTACTAAAGTTATGGGAAGGCATCACTATGTATGACATTTGTAAACCAATTGGGCAGAAGAGATTTCAATGTCGTGGAATACTGTTATGGACAATTCATGATGCCCTGGGACTAACACATTTTTGTGGTATGTAACATTCCATATTGCACACTTGAATTGTATATAATTAATTGATTATATCATGCATTTTTTTTAAATAATGATTTTGTATATATATATTAATAATTCACATTAATCCATCTGTTGCAGGTCTTCAAACAAAGGGTAAATTTGCATGCCTAGTTTGTGGTCCTAAGATGAAATATCGTCGGTCAAAAAGTTTGGGGAATGAGGTGTTTAATGAGTATAGACACTTCCTTTCTAAGAACCATAAGTATCATACTACTGAAAAATATATTTTCAATGGGAAACAAGAGACTAGACCAAAACCACAAAGAATGACACCTTGCCTATGGAAGTTGGCATATGACAGAACAACCTGCTTAAAGAAGTAATGGAAGAGATATTGGCAGACCATGACTAGGAACCTCGTTAAAAATAAATTTTGTATATTCACCCACCATGTGGGTGGTGGGATCATAAAGGTGACATCCCTAAAAAATTTCACTGTAGTAAACCAAAGTGTAGTTGGAGTCTGAAGATGCTGATGTGTTTTTTTTTTCATGATAGAACAAAGAAGGTGCCACATCTTTTCCCACGATGGTGCCATGTGAAGATCTTTATTCTATTATGTTAGTAAGTATCCAAGTATATCCGTGAGTTATGATGGACCTTTCTATTGAGCATACAATGCACACAACATTTGGAAGCTTCTCCTTTTATGCCAACACTAAATCTAGATAGAATGTTGTATTGAAGCTATAATTCTAATTTGTTCATTTTTTTCATATATCTAACTTTTTCGACCTGAACACTTGGTAGATAACCTATCCTATGCAAGAACTCCCATTTCTTTAGTTGCACCAACGTTATGTCCGCAAGACAAAAATTTTCTAGGTATCTTCCTTTGCTTCATTAATGGAATTTGTGTAAAATTGTTTTGCCACATCATTTGATTATATTAGAAGAAACGATTTTGTAAGATATCTTTCAAAAATAGTCTTTTTGTCATCTCATTGATGCAAGTTAACAAACATCAACAAATCACTGTTAGATCTTTCTTTTCCCTTTTCTCTAATGGATGGATACATGCTTCTTATTGAAAATAGAGTACAAAGAACTCACATGTTGGATCAAATATGATCATTCACAATATGATCATCCTCTTCAATATTCATTGTATGTTTTTTTTACTACCTTGTGATTATTATGATTTCAGGCATTTGTTCTCAAATTTTAGGAGAATTTATGCTAGAATGGAAAATATACATATCAATGCAAGTTGACATGATCCATGATGTTGAAAAATGTTACAAATATATTCTCATCCTCAGAATTTGTGTTTTTGATTATTAGACAATCCAACTTCCTCAAAGCTCATAGTGGTAGTTCTAATACCAAAATGAAATGAGGCTAAGCCCAATCATTTCTCAATAACCCTTTCTTGTCACTTGTTTATCTATACATGTTGAACATAAATATCCTAATAATAATCTTACCACATTGAGAGTGGGATATATATAATTTATAAGAAGGATATTGCAGTTATAAAGACATTTTCCTTCTAGAAAGACACATCCCTTAGTTAATTAAGTATCATACAACTAAATATGAATATCATTCCTATGTCCATTTAAGTTAAGTTCAATCAAGCTTTGTACGTACTCTAATGTATTGCATTACTCTTATGGGTAAAGCTATCACTCTAGGTAATGAACCTGATTACTATGAACCCCATTGATTTACTCAACTATCTCCATCTATAGTAAGCTATTATTGATTACTGAATATGCTATGTTGTGCTTATGTAACTCCATTCAACCTTTAGAATGTGATAAACAAGCATTATTTCTGAGCTTATACAAATTCAGTCTACTTTATCATCATAATTAGACTAGTCTATCATATGTAATCACTAAGCCCATATGAGCCATAGTTATTGGTTACGTACCAAGCTGTGATTACTAGAAATGGTGATCATTATGAACTAGATTTCCATTACTTGGTCATTACTAAGCTACGAGTCTATAGTTTTCAGCTTATCATATCCCTTACATTACGTACTATTCATAATCATTACAAAGGTGATAACAAGTACTGAGATCTATAACCCTTGTTGATTAGCTAACCCATTCATTATGAAAATCATTTCTGGATCTATAAGCTTGTATAGTTGATATGAGTATGATTGGTTAAGCTTAGCATTGATTTGAGTGAACCATTACACAAGCCATAGTGAAAGGTCTCTACCTGTATCATGACCATATGAAGTTTCTCTCTATAGCAGTCTATGTTTCCCTATTCAACACTATATAAGATCTATCTTAACCATATTCAATCTATTACATAGACCAGTCTAAGATTAGTAATGGAAATCAAACTCTTATGTGATTCAGATCCTAATAGTAATGATAAAGCAATGGAATTAGAACATAGTTGATACCCCAGGGTAATGAAAAAGCTAACACACTTAGTTGGTACTAGTGATATTGCATGTGTTATGTGTAATTGAGTAAGCATAACTAATCTGAATACATTCAACAACTTGGTTATCATTCTACATGCTCTATCTAAACTAAGCCATACTATATATGGAATCGGGTTTCATCATGTTCATGTTACATAGTGCTAGAACCATTACTATTGATATCTAACATGTGCATCAATGTTATAGAACATAGTAGTTGCAACTAATACACGTACTATGTGTATCACTTTAAGCTATGAGTATTACTCTCCTTATTATGATTACTAAGCAGGTTATGGTTATATTAGTAATATACACCCTTTTATAACTACAACGAAGCTTACTGTAATCTTTATACATATCCAAGTATAATCCATAATATAGATGGTATTCAAGCTCTAATCTTAAGCAATAGGTGAAATACGAGCAACATCATATGTAATATTTGCGTATATCATGGGCATACTATGTTACTTGATCACTTGGAATCACTCTGATGAATACATGGTTCTTACTCTATGTATATTGTCTATACATGGATATTGTATCTCCCTAATATTTGATATGATGAAGATCTGGTATTAGTTCATATTCAACATCAGGCTTGAACTCTACTTGTTGTAATCAGATTCTGCTTACTAGTACTCATGAAATGGTGATAGGTAATGACATAACCAACGTGATAACTATGTAACATGATATTCTTTTCAAGGCTTGATTATGATTGATATTATATTAGTAACCACAATTACGGGAATACCGTGATTGATTAACCTGTTATAAGCTTTGAACATGATATCTTAGAGTACCTTCTATGTATTGTGAATATAATCATATCCCTATTGTTTAGACTGGTTAAGATGGGTTGGTCACTCCCATGGATATGATAGAATCTTATACATACAAGAAGTAATATTGATACTAGTTACTATTGTGCCATTAGTATTATCCCTAATAAGCTGAGCTTCCATTGCTTGTTGAATATGTAGTATTAGCACTCTTTACACTCTGTATTCAATCTAAGTTGGAGTCATAGGTTCCAATTGCTTACTTGTTCTAGTTATGGTGATATAACCACCATTGTATTGTATCCATATTAACTCTATCCCTTATTCGATCAATTTCATCGGTATATCTCTATATGGTACTCAGCCAATGGTATCCCTATAGTATGATACACATCACTAATTATGGTAATACAGGGCTTATTCTATCCATACAACCACATTTTATCCTATTGTGTTCTATATTTAATGTATGAGCATATGGAACATATGGGAATATAAGGAAATATAGAGGAAACATATAGGGGAATTGAAGTTAGATGATACAAGTAGTACCAATCTTATACAACTAATCATTATAGTAAGTACCATAACAACAATGAGCTAATAGAGTGAATTCAGTTTATACCGTTATTAGGTACAGTGTTTCCCATATGTTTATACTATCATGCTAGCTTCGTAATCAAGATCATAACATATATGGAAATGATACTGCTTAGATCTGTCGTATTACATCATGTTATAAGTACCATGTTTCCATATTCTATAAGGTAGAAGCTCGTATAATATGGATATATAATTACTCCTTGTTTAACCTATACACTACTATTCCCATAAGTACAACCCAATTTGTTATCACTCCAGGAGTCTCTCTAGGCTGTGGATTGAGAAATCCTGGTAAACTAATCAATAAATCAATAATATGAATGGAATTGGATCAAAATGAACAACTCACTCACTCCCTCACTCAAGACAATTTGAAATTATCTAGACAGGACAAGGCTCTCAAAAGGTATTCATCAGATAATTTGTTGAATAAGATGGATGAAGAAAACTAACAATATCAACAACATCACATACATTAAAAACATATATGACGGGTCGAATATAACTAGCAATAGTTACTTATGATTTTAGTTTACTAATGTAGATGTAAGATGATAGTTACCAATCATTAAGCAAACAAGGTAATGTATATAAAACTCAACTCATAAGTAAAGAAAAGAAGGAAAGATGAAGGTCTGAACAATAACAGTGAAAGAAACTTATAATTCCATAATATATTCAAAGGTATTCTTCATAAAAGAGTGCATAAGATTCTTCAATCTCACAAATAGTCCTCAAGACTGATTTTCCCCCTCAATTACACTGTAGAAATGATTGGATTTATATCCTTACAATGTTTAACTAAGATCCTCCAAAGAGGGATTGAATAGCTACAAAATCTAATCTAGTTACAATAAATGATATAAGATCCTATTTTAAGGGAATCAAACCATGATCCTATACTGAGTCTTCGACAGCTCCACAAGCTTGCTGGATGATGACAATCCTCTTCTAGAATCTCCAATGACAGTTAGGCCTTGAGTCACCCATTCTTCAACTGAAAAGGAGTCCTCCTTTGACTTTTCATCAATCTGCAAAAGACAGTCCTGTTGGTAGAGAAATACACTGTGAATCTGCTCTTTGCGCTACCAACTTCTTGTAGGAAGATTTTTTCACAATTTTATATAAAATGCACAAAAAAACTTGTTTAAATGTTGCAAACATTGCTCCATTGCAATACTATGCCATTGCATAATCATCTTTTGCATCAAGGTTATTTAGATTCACTAAGTTGCAAGAGTGATGATGGTTTTGGACTTTGAATAAGAAGCTCTGCAACACCTCTACCATAGCCATACTCACTCTTGACTTTGCTTAACCAATCAACCCTAGTTCTGCACAAAGAATATATAAAGCTCTTCTATTTCCAGAACTTGAAGTTTTTCAGGGCCTCCACTTTAATATCTCAACAAAAGTCTTCGATGATATTTGGATACTTTATGTCTACTCAGTTGAGCTTCTATACTCTGTCTCCTGCAAGACCTCCTTATCCCAATTTTCTAGTTATTTGCCCAATGGATATTTCCCCAGTGAGGCATTGAAAGGCCTTCATACTAGGGGAAAAGAGCATTGTATATTGGTTTTGATAAGGATTTGAAACGTCATGTTTGTTGTATTAATGGGGCATTGTGTCCTAGTGAGGCTTTAAAAGGCATGCTTATGGTTTGGGTACTCTGTTCCAATTATCCCTTGAAAGGTAGGTCTACTTGGTTCTAGTAAGACTTTGACCAACCCTATTTTGTATGTCATTTGGGGTGCATACTTCATTCCAATAAATCCTTTAAGGTCCTTTAATTTAAGGTGGTTCTAAAGGGTATGCCATTTGATTATAGAGTGATCATCCCTTATCTTACAAAGGATAATATTTTAAGATCAATGCTTCAAATAATAAGGCCTTGCTTGAAAATAAATTTTATTTGATTCTAGTCATACACCGTGCCAAACTTATTTAGGTCTTGTAAGACATTAAATGGGTTCTTATACATCATCATAGAAAATGTAAGGTCTTGGTGTTTATCTCCTTTACATAAGTTTTCTTTTTTTCTCTCCAAAAGGAATTAGAGTTCTATCAAGGGATGTTTTTCCCAAAGCTCTTAATATGGAGAAAAATTCATCTTTGCCGCAAGCATCATAGGTTGATGACTGGAGCTTCACCTGAGCTAGTTAAAAATCCACCTCTCACCAATTTGTTCACTGTAAAATTTGATCCAAAATGGATCATGAGACAAAGTTGAGATGAATTTATAGATTGAAGGTGTTTTTGACCAAGGTTGAATTCTAGGGCTTCAAACCCATGAGATTGGAAGCAACTTATAGACTTTTGATGAGACATGTGTATAAGGGGAGTGGATCATTGTGTCTTGACCATGACTTTGTGGTCGGTGGATGATGAGTTCATAGTCCACTACACTCACAATTTTTGTTGTTGTCATTCTACAATGCACTGTTAGGTTTCAATGACACCATATTTCGACATTGCAGTGAAAACTAACAATATTTTGGTTCTAAGATGTTCATAGTGGATCATCTATGTATACATTTTAGCTGCAAAAAGTTCTCTTCATTGTGAGAGATGATGATAGGATACTAGCTATTGTTGTTGGCCCTCAAATTCACACTTCAAAATATTTTATTTATTTTTATCCATAGATGTTTTTGATTAATTAGCGGGAGCTATTAACCCCAACTCTGCACACTTTAATGTGGGGGGAGAGAGATTTGGACCAAATAACACTTTTATGCAAAATCAAAGACTTGTTCATTTTTGGATGATCTCCAACCACACTTTATAATATAATTATAACACTTTTGGGTAATGTTTAGTAACTTAAATTGGTGGAGTAAGAGGTTTCCATGTCTTTAATTTATAGATACTTTTGGTATCCATTCTAAGATAATTTTGTATGTTGTGTGGAAAATTAAACCTCAAATTTGTTGGGGTCATTAATTAAAATGATAGTCTTTCGACCTAACTCCACAGGAAAGGCATAAATGATTCCTTGAGGCTTAAACATGTGGCCATAGAATACCTTCAACATGGTGTTGGACTACACAAGATCTAGGGAATCTATATCTCTCCAACATGACATAGACATAATACAAGTGGAGGCCCCTTCATCAAAAACAATTTTGAAGATATTCGTCCCATGCGAGACTACTTGAATTTGAAAATAAATTTGGTGGGGGATTCTAGCCTAACTTTGGTCCATGTCAAATGTAATTAAAATAGTATAAGAAGGGTCCACCCCTCGTATATTAGAAAATGATGCTATTCGTTGCATTGGGAAACATCGAAGGACTTTGAGGGCTGACATGGCACATGGTGTCTAGGTTAAATCTTCCACAATATTATAATTATGGGCAATCCGTGCATTGGGATTATGCGTAGACCTAGGAAGCACACCCTTTGGTGGGAAAATAACTGTGTCAAGTGATGGATATTCTATCTGGAGAGGTCCAATAGGTCAGGAAGTAGACATAGTGATCAGGGGATCAAAATTTTGCTCAATTTTCAAAGTGGCCGGAATGTGACGAAAATAGTGCCATTGCGTCTGTCTCATCTTCCTGATTCTGGTGGTATATTTACTTTCTCAAACGGAGTCCGTATGGAGAAGATATCGCGATCTGTTCGTCAAGCCAAACAGGCAAAAAGTTTGATGCTGACTGTACCTATCCGTACAGTCCGTACAGTCTGACGTGTCAGGACCATACGACCGTATGATGATGATGTGGCAGATGTTGATTGGGTTGACAGTGGTGAATGAGGAGTCGACACGTGTCTGTTAGATGGCGAATGGAATGAGGACACATGGACCAATCTGGAGGCGCCACGTGTCACTCACTATTTGGTTATTCGGTTCATGTGTAAAATGTATTGGAGGCCGCGGGGTTCGACCCCCGGACCTCCCCACACAGCTAGCATTTTCGCATGACTTCCCGGCCAATAGGCCACCATTTGTTGCTTGTTATAACTACGGGAAACATTGTATTTATGTTTAACGTGTTGTATATCGGGCGGGGGTTCGGGTTGGGGCTAAGCCTCGGCCCGTGGTTGTTTGTATTACATATGATCGGTCCATATGTGTTGTAGCCCGACAATTGAATGCGCGCGGTTGTTTGGTGCGTGGGGTGTGGATAGCCCACGGTTTTGACATTTTCATATGCCCACGACCGGAGCGGGAGTTACACGGTTATAACGGGTTAACCACCTTTTAATCCGCGCGAGGTCATATGACCATTCATACGCCCAGGCACCGAGGCGGTTAGGGGCTGGCGCACCCTTAACCATCCTCCGGTTTGCACCGTTGGCACGGTTGCGCCCGGTGCTGGGTTTTTGCACTTAAAAGAGCGTGTGAGCCAGGTTCGATCAAGGAGGGTGCGAATTGTAGAACCAAAGACAACAAGCTTGAAGAGGGAGACTTCCAGGAGGCCTAACTTCTTCATTTTTC
>JZKD02S0329404.1:854728-888904 GCA_000966675.3 Picea glauca | reverse complement strand
GAGCAGTCGGTTTGTCAGTTTGAGCATTGTAAGACATGTTTTTGAGAACTTTTTGAGCAATTAATAATAATGATCCATTGGAAGCTGGACCAGGAGATGTAGCCCATAAGAGGGGCGAACTCCTTTATCAATTGCTATGTTTTATGTCTGCTGTTCAATATTTATGCTGCTGTCTATGTGTAATTTGCATAAGTAATCCTTTCATTTATGTGTTGCAAACTGATCCTTTTTCTTTAAACACATAACATTCACTTGCAATAAGTTTTCAAGTTTTTCAAGTCTTCTTCATTTTTAGATCACGTAGGGTCCTTATTCTAAGAATCTCTCTCTTCAACATGTACTTTCTTCAATAGTCTAAATGATGGCGGTTGAATGGGTGACACTTTCTAGGAGGGAATCTTCAGACCTCCAAGTACTTTCTTCAATAGTCTAAAGCTACCCAAATGCATTTTTCTTGGACTTCACTCTCCACATTGAGATTCCTTTCCCTAAGTCCTCACAATATTAATTGAGGGAAACCCCCTTCAGATGGAGTAAATCTGGCTTGAAGTGAAAGAGGGTTGGTGAGGTGACAGGGGCCTTCCCTCTAAGTTACGCATGATTTCACTTGAGATTTCAGACTTTATCTCAACAATTGCGAGTTTCTGTGATAACACACCTGACACATATCCTACTGATCCTAAACCTCATTAGAGAAGACCTCCTTTACCATTGGAAGTTAGTCCTCCTCTGCAACCAACCTTTCCTAAGACCGATGATATATATTTAAATATTGATATGGCTAGTATGTTAGCAAAGGTTAATGTAAAGCCAACCAAAATAAATAAATCAAGTGAAGTAGGGGACTCAGACTGATGTTGTTAGCAACTTGATTTACGGTAGTCAAGGAGAGTTCATTTAAGTGGGCAGTACTGCAGGCAATCAGTCAATCTTCTGAACTCACAGGATCAGTTGGAGCGAGCGGATATGTTGAATTGAGTCTAATCGGTTGGGTCTATGCTTTGATTGATCGATTTAAACTGGCTGTAGAAGAATCTTTCCAACAACACAGGAGAGGGAACGAAGGAAGGAATTGACATACTCACATCTGGGGGGTAGAGTGAATAAAGGAAGTTGGGGTTTACATTGGTGAATGTGTCACTATTGGATGCCTTGCTCCAGTTCTCACTAAACCCTCGAACAAAAGAAGTCATTTCACCCCTCTCCAATCATAGTTGTTGGGACAACTCCTCTTATAGTAGTAATATCAATGTTAAGGTGCACACCCAGAATACGATGACTGGAGGCTATTGATATTGTATTTTTTTTAAATACCTACAACAAAGTCGCTATTGTGATGTCTTGGAGTGTCGCTCCCATAGAAACCACGTTGGAGATGATACCTCTTAACGTCTCTCTTGCCATGTCCCATACGTCTCTCTTTCCACCTACAAGATGTCTCTCTTTCCATCTCCAAGATTTCTCTCTTGACACCTCCAGGAAGTCGGTCTTGCCACCTCCAAGACGTCGATATTGCCACCTCCAAGAGTGTCACTCCCATAGCAACCACATTGGAACTGATACCTCTTAACGTCACTCTTTACACCTCCAAGATGTCACTCTTTCCACCTCCAAGACGTCTCTCTTGCCACCTCCAAGACGTGTCTCTTTCCACCTCCAAGACGTTGCTCTTGCCACCTCCAAGCCGCCTCTCTTGCCACCTCCAAGACGTTCCTCTTTCCACCTCCAAGAAGTCTCTCTTGCCACGTCTAAGATGTCAGTCGTGCCATGTCCAAGATGTCGGTCTTGCCACATCCTAGAAGCTAGGCTTACAACATCTATAAGGGGGTTGGACAATCAAATCCAGGATGACATGTGTCCGCATGAAACATCGCAATAAAGACAAAAGCCTTGGTATCGACACCTCTACTGAAGTCTCCAGACTACGATAAAGATTACTTTCTTTATGTGGCCACATCCTAAGAAATGATTGGTATGGTGTTGATTCAGAAGGATGATGAGCTTCGTGAGCATGTCATTTACTATCTTAGTCGAAACTTAGTCGGCCCTGAACTCAAATATTCTCATGTTGAAAAACTAGCTTTGGTTGTTGTTCACGCAGTTCAATGATTACGACACTATATATTGCTTTCAAAAAATAATTTGGTTGTCAAAGTCAATCCATTTCAATACGTCCTTATGAGGCGTATCATAGGAGGAAAGTAAAATAAATGGATTGTCATTTTACAAGAATTCAATCTCGATTTCACTTTTGCGAAGTAAAAAAATCACTAGCTTTTGCATAGTTAATATCCGACTTCCCTCGGTTATATGAGGATGTTATTCATGTTGATTCATTTGTGGATGAACACATTTTCCTTGTCTCGTCGTGAGACCCCTGGTATGGGGATGTTGTTGTTTATCTTCAAACTTTGAAGTTCCCTTAGCATCTCTTGCGAGATGACCGATGACGTATACGATACCAAGCTAAGAACTAACTTATTGTCGGCGACACTCTGTATTGTCAAGGAGTATACAATTTCTTGCACATTTGTTTGAGTCATGAAGAAGTTGAGTATGTTCTAAACGACTGCCACAGAGGGGCTTGTGGTGGTCATCTATTTGGGCTTGCGACAACCCATAAAATTTTGCGAGTTGGTTATTTTTGGTCATCTGTTTTTAAAGATTGCATCGAAGCAGTTAAGAAGTGTCACCCCTTCTAGGTGTTCACTCAGAAAATGTGCTCGCATCCATCCCCTCTCCATACAGTTGTTATTGTTGGTCCCTTCACCAAGTGGGGGGTGGATTTTGTGGATTGCAATCCAACTTCATATGGGGGGCATCAACACCTTATTGTGGTTGTAGGCTACTTTACTAATTGGGATGAGGCCCTGCCTACAATTAGATCCGATGGTAATAATGTTTCCTTCTTCGTATTCAATCAAATTATAGCCAAGTTCAAAATCTTGAGTGAGATTGTCATTGATCATGGCAGTCACTTTTAGAAGGAAATGATGAAAGAATTAGCATAAAAAATGGGGTTTAGACATGGTCATTCTTCCCCTTACTACCCCTGGGAAAATGGACAAGTAGAGGCCGTGAACAGTTTTCTCAAGACCATTTTGCAAAAAATTGTCAGCCAAAGCAAATATAACTGGAATATCATTCTTTATCCAACACTTTGCGAATATCGAACCTTGGTTAAGACTTCCACTGGTTTTTCCTCTTTCCAGTTAGGGAACAGTGTGGATTTGATCCTACCTATTGAATGCGAAATCCATTCTCTTATATAAGCAGTTGTGCTCCTACCTGACACTTTCGATCTCGAACAATGCCTTGTATACCTAGAGAGTCTAGATGAGAAGTGTCAAGATGCCTCTACGACTATCAAAGCAAATGAAATGCATGTCAAGGTCCAATATGATAAGACTGTCTTTCATCAACAATACATTGAGGGTGACTTGGTCCTTCTATAGGACCAAGCCAAAGAACCACTGGGGGCAAGAATTTCAAAATCATGTGGAACGATCCCTATATCATGCGACATTTCTTAGAAGAAGGAGCCTATGAATTAGAATATTACAAAGGGAACATGCTAGCTGATCCTAGGAATGGGATCTATTTGAAAAGATATTACGCTTGAGCCCCAAGCTTGGGCATAAATCTTTGTATACTAATGTATTTTAGTGTATATATCTTTTCCCTATTTTTTATCTTCAACTTGCTTATCAAGTTTTCCCTTGGTTGGCAGATGTCAATGGAGTCTTTAGTCTACTTAGGATTCACAGATGGGGCCAATCGTCATACAAAGAACTTGGCTTCTACCACCTGGGTTGTTTACTCACCTGAGGGTCTACTGGTGTCTTCAGGTGGATATTTCCTAGGGCCATCCACGAATAATGTGGCTGAATATAGCGTCGTTATAGAACTTTTGTGCGATGCCATTTCACATGGTATTCACTCTTTAGAAGTTCGCCTAGACTCCCAGTTAGTAGTATGTCAGTTGAACGGAAGTTACCGTGTGCATGAACCTACCCTACTCCGACGATTCTTACAGGTACTACTTTTGGAATGACATTTTGATTTTATTACTTATCATCACATACCTAGAAGTTCTAATTATGTATCCGATGCATATGCTAATTTTATTTTAGATTGGAATTTGTCACATAACTAAAGCAAAGAAAACACTTTCATCAATGTGACATTGTAATATAAGTAAAGCCAAATATCAATGTTTTTATATATTTCATCTCTCCAAAAAATATGATGTTATAGTACAAAATTGGGGTTCACACCCTCAAAATACATATACGGTCTATCATACAATAATCATGACATCTACGCCTGTGGTACTAGATGAGTGTCATGATAGCATACTATGGTGTTTGTGAGACGCCGAAAGAGTCATACCCAAACACTCACTAGTACATATTGTAAAAATTTCGACGTTCTATTTGCGGCGTTATGGACAAAATTGGCCATACTGTCGAAAAATAGAGGAAATTTAAAAAAAAAAATCATATTGCCTGATAACGTCGTTATTTCCACGTTGACATCTCTCTTGCCACGTTGTCATCTCTCTTGCCACGTTTTCATCTCTCTTGCCATGTTTTCCACATAGTCGTCTCTCTTGCCACGTTTGTGACATAGTCGTCTCTCTTGCCACGTTTATGAAGATAGTTGTCATAGTTGCGACGGTGTGGAAATTAGGTTTTCCCCCTCCAATGGTCACATAGTATTTTGAAAAAGTCAACTTTGATTTGGTCAATGATCGTCGGAATTGCGATGTTACAAAATCTATAAATATGTTTCATTTTACGGATGTTGCGACAAGTTTTCTATAATAATGACACTTCAAAAAGGGTTTGCAGGTCTTCTCGGCGAACAAATAATAGGTATTTTTTTCAGTATAAGTCTGTGGGGAAGAATGTCAGAAAACATTAGAGTTGGGAAAATAATTAAAGAGGGTGAAAAGGGTGACGATAAATGTTATTTCCCTTGCAAAAATTGTTGTACTAGACGTCCTGAAAGACAATTAATAGAAACAACTAAAAAACATTGTATAAAATATGGGCACATGGATGGGGGATCAAATGAATATCGTCCCATGGTATATACATTCATTATCTGTTTTAATATTTATTGTATTCTCAAACTTTTATAATGTTTTATACATGCACTAATTTTTCATGATTGTTTGTAATTATAAAGTTAGATTTTCCCCCTAACTTTATGCACAAAGCACCAAGTAGTAGCAGAAATGATGTTGTAGTACAAGATGAAGAACTTGAAGTAGATAATGAAGATCAAGTTAATGATCCCGCGGAAGTAGAAGACAATAATAACATAGTTCAAGATGATGAGACAAATCAAATGATTCAAGACTTATTCGGTCATCCAGATGAGGATCATGGGGATAGTAGTGATGGTATTTATGATGAACCTCTGATTGAAAAGGCAAATAAATGACTTTATAAAGGGTCAAGAGAAAATCTTCTCTCCGCTACATTGTTGTTGGTGAACTTGAAAGTTATGAATAATTTGTCTAACACTTGTATGACACAGATCCTAAGGTATGCAATATATTTCTTCACATCTACATAAAGGTTGACTATTCCCCATTTTTTTTAATGTTAATTAATGTGTAAAATAAAAATGCAATATTTACAATCCATATTATTTACATTAACTATTTATTTTTTATGTTTTAGATTGTTAGGTGAATTTTTGTTACCCTTGTCAAACATTTTACCTCGCACATATCGAGATTTACATGCCATTATGAAAGACATTGGAATGGAGTATCAAAGTATAGATGCATGTCCTGATGATCATATTATATATTATGGACATCATGCGTTGAAAACAAAATGTCTGGTATGTGGTATCAGTAGATATCGAACTGATCAAGTAACAAAATTGGTCCCTCGAAAGGTTCTCCGGCATATTCCCATAAGTCCACGTTTGCAACGACTGTTCAGGTGCCAAAGCATAACACAGTTTATGGATTACCATGCACGAAAAAGAATTGAAGATGGCGTTCTTCGAATGCCTTCAGATGGTTATGCATTTAAGGAAATTGCTACAAAATGGCCATAATTTACAGATGAACCTCGTAATGTTAGGCTTTCATTCCCAACTGACAGTGTTAATCCATTTGGAGAGATTCGGTCTGTTTACTTAGTGTGGCCTATTTTTGTTATGAACAATAAAATTCCTCCTTGGATGTCAATAAAGAGGGAGCACATAATGTTGACAATGATTATTCCAGGTATTTGTTTACATTAATTTTTCAAATTAAAATTTTTCATTTTTCTGTTTTTTTTGCATAACATCTTTTATTTATTTATTTACGTATATATACATACCATGGTAGTAATTTCAAAAAATTAGGTAAGTACCAAGTTAAATATATGAATGTGTATATTGAGCCTCTTATAAACAAGCTACTAAAGTTATGGGAGGGCATCACTATGTATGACATTTGTAAACCAATTGGGCATAAGAGATTTCAATGTCATGGAATACTGTTATGGACAATTCATGATGCCCTTGGACTAACACATTTTTGTGGTATGTAATGTTCCATATTGCACGCTTGAATTGTATATAATTAATTGATTATATCATGCATGTTGTTTAAATAATTATTTTGTATACATATTAATAATGCACATTAATCCATCTGTTGCAGGTCTTCAAACAAAGGGTAAATTTGCATGTCCAGTTTGTGGTCCTAAGATAAAATCTCGTCGGTCAAAAATTTTGGGAAAGGATATGTTTGATGAGTATAGACACTTCCTTTCTAAGAACCATAAGTATCGTACTATTGAAAAATATATTTTCAATGGGAAACAAGAGACTAGACTAAAACCACAAAAAATGATACCTTGCCTATGAAAGTTGGCATATGACAGAACAACCTGCTGAAAGAAATAATGGAAGATATCTTGGCAGACCATGACTAGGAACCTAGTTAAACATAACTTCTCTATATTCACCCACCATGTGGGTGGTGGGATCATAAAGGTGACATCCCTAAAAAGTTTCACTGTAGCAAACCAAAGTGTAGTAGGAGTCTGAAGATGCTGATGTGTTTTGATTTTCATGATAGAACAAAGAAGGTGCCACATCTTTTCCCATGACGGTGCCATGTGAAGATATTTATTCTATTATGTTAGTAAGTATCCAAGTATATCCCTGACTTATGATGGACCTTTTTCTTAAGCATACAATGCACACAACATTTGCAAGCTTCGCCTTTTATGCCAACACTACATCTAGATAGAATGTTGCATTGAAGCTATAATTCTAATTTGTTCATTTTGTTTTCATATATCTAACTGTTTCGACCTGAACACTAGGTAGATAACCTATCCTATGAAAGAAATCCCATTTTTTTAGTTGCATCAACGCTATGTCTGCAAGATGAAAATACTGAGATAACAAGTATTGAGATCTATAACCCTTGTTGATTAGCTAACCCATTCATTATGGAAATCACATCCAGATCCGTAAGCTTGCATAGTTGATATGAGTATAGTGTTTCCCTAATCTACATTGTATCATATTGGTCTTTTATAAAAAGTACATTTTAGTGTTACTCTAGTGTATACTACAATGTCCATATTCATCATATAGGTTAAGGATAGAGTAATAGCATATAGTATTCTACCTAAGCAATCATCTTGTATTCCAATAGCTAATGTGGTTATAGGTGTAATGTAAGCTCAATACTTATATATGCTTGTTCCTGTTCTATCTCGGTATCAATGAAAATGCTCTTTACATATTTGATTAGTGAATAGAGTTGGATTAGCTTAAGCTGAGTAATGTATTCACTCTTATATCTCTTCTATGATTCCCATGTATTAGTTACAAATTAGAACAGTGATATGGAACTCAAAGAAGATTGGTATAAGAGACCATATCGTACCTATGATACCCATCTTAAGCTTAGTAACTATCACTATATCACCTTAGTTAAGCTAGTAGTAATCTCTATTGAATCTATAAGCTTATTGATTTCACTATGTTAATAGTACTAATGAATCAAGTCCATTGAATCAATAACCAAGCTTTATTGATGTAAATACACGTAATGGAATAAAAAATATTTATATAAACATGATATACTTAATACAGGTCTTAGATAACAGAGTTCAGGAACTCCATATTCAAGCTAAGATCTTTGTTATGATGTAATGATCTATGTTTCCCTATTCATTTCATACCTTGTTAACAGTGACCAGAATCATAGTAATAAGTACATAGCCTTACTAGCTCTATGCCAACATGTGTAACTAAACCTTAAGTATGCACACAATTTGATTACTTTTGTTTCTCTAATAGCTAATCTTGTATGATTGGTTAAGCTTAGCATTGATTTGAGTGAACCATTACACAAGACATAGTGAAAGGTCTCTACCTGTATCATGACCATATGAAGTTTCTCTCTATAGCATTCTATGTTTCCCTATTCAACACTATCTAAGCTCTATCTTAACCATATTCAAGCTATTACACAGATCAATCTAAGCTTAGTAATGGAAATCAGACTCTTATGTGATTCTGATCCTAATAGTAATGATAAAGCAATGGAATTAGAACATAGTTGATATCCCAGGGTAATGAAAAAGATAACACACTTAGTTGGTACTAGTGATATTGCATGTGTTATGTGTAATTGAGTAAGCATAACTAATCTGAATACATTCAACAACTTGGTTATCATTCTACATGCTCTATCTAAACTAAGCCATACTATATATGGAATCAGGTTTCATCATGTTCATGTTACATAGTGCTAGAACCATTACTATTGATATCTAACATGTGCATCAATGTTATAGAACATAGTAGTTGCAACTAATACACGTACTATGTGTATAGCTTTAAGCTATGAGTATTACTCTCCTTATTATGATTACTAAGCAGGTTATGGTTATATTAGCAATATACACCCTTTTATAACTACAACTAAGTTTACTGTAATCTTTATACATATCCAAGTATTATCCATAATATAGATGATATTCAAGCTCTAAGCTTAAGCAATAGGTGAAATACGAGCAACATCATATGTAAGCTTTACATATATCATGGGCATACTATGTTACTTGATCACTTGGAATCACTCTAATGAATACATGGTTCTTACTCTATGTATATTGTCTATACGTGGATATTGTATCTTCCTACTATTTGATATGATGAAGATGTGGTATTAGTTCATATTCAACATCAGGCTTGAACTCTACTTGTTGTAATCAGGTTTTGCTTACTAGTACTCATGAAATGGTGATAGGTAATGACATAACCAACGTGATAACTATGTAACATGATATTCTTATCAAGACTTGATTATGATTGATATTATATTAGTAACCAAAATTATGGGAATAACATGATTGATTAACCTGTTATAAGCTTTGAACATGATATCTTAGAGTACCTGCTATGTATTGTGAATATAAGCATATCCCTATTGTTTAGATTGGTTAATATGGGTTGGTCACTCCTATGGATATGATAGAATCTTATACATACAAGAAGTAATAGTGATACTAGTTACTATTGTGCTATTAGTATTATCCCTAATAAGCTGAGCTTCCATTGCTTGTTGAATATGTAGTATTAGCACTCTTTACACTCTGTATTCAATCTAAGTTGGAGTCATAGGTTCCAACTGCTTACTTGTTCTAGTTATGGTGATATAACCACCATTGTATCGTATCCATATTAACGCTATCCCTTATTCTATCAATCTCATTGGTATATATCTATATGGTACTCGATCAATGGTATCCCTATAATAAGATACATATCACTAATTATGGTAATACAAGGCTTATTCTATCCATACAACCACATTTTCTCATATTCTTCATAAAAGAGTGCATAAGTGTCTTCAATCTCGAAACATAGTCCTCGAGACTACTTCCCCCCCTCAATTACACTGTAGAAATGATTGGATTTATATCCTTACAATGTTTAATTGAGATCCTCCAAAGTTGGATCGAATAGCTACAAAATCTAATCTAGTTACAATAAGTGATATAAGATCCTATTTTAAGGGAATCAAACCCTGATCCTAGACTGAGTCTTCGACAACTCCACAAGCTTGCTGGATGATGACAATCCTCTTCTAGAATCTCCAATAACAGCTAGGCCTTGAGTCACCCATTCTTCAACCGAAAAGGAGTCCTCCTTTGACTTTTCATCCAATCTGCAAAAGACAGTCCCGTTGGTAGAGAAATACACTATGAAACTGCTCTTTGCACTACCAACTTCTTGTAGGAATATTTTTTCACAATTTTATATAAAATGCACAAAAAAACTTGTTTAAATGTTGCAAACATTTCTCCATTGCAATATTATGCCACTGCATAATCATGTTTTGCATCAAGGTTATTTAGATTCACTAAGTTGCCAGAGTGCTTATGGTTTTGGACTTTGAATAAGAATCTCTGCAACACCTCTACCATATCCATACTCACTCTTGAATTTGATTAACCAATCAACCCTAGTTCTGCACAAAGAATATATAAATCTCTTCTATTTCCAGAACTTGAAGTTTTTCAGGGTCTCCACTTTAGTAGCTCAACAAAAATATTCAATGATATTTGGATACTTTATGTCTGCTCAGCTGAGATTCCATACTTTGTCTCCCGCAAGACCTCCTTATCCCAATTTGCTGGTTATTTTCCCAATGGTTATTTCCCCAGCGAGGCATTGAAAGGCCTTCATACTAGGGGCGAAGGGCATTGTATATTGGTTTCGATAAGGATTTGAAATGCCATTTTTGTTGGATTAATGGGGCATTGTGTCCTAGTGAGGCTTTAAAAGGTATTCTTATGATTTGGGTACTCTGTTCCAATTATCCCTTGAAAGGTAGGTCTACTTGGTTCTAGTAAGACTTTGACCAACCCTATCTGGTATGTCATTTGGGGTGCATACTTCATTCCAATAAAGCCTTTAAGGTACTTTAATTTAAGGTGGTTCTAAAGGGTATGCCATTTGATTCTAGAGTGATCATCCCTTATCTTACAAAGGATACTATTTTAAGATCAATGATTCAAATAATAAGGCCTTGCTTGAAAATAAATTTTATTTGATTCTAGTCATACACCGTGCCAACCTTATTTAGGTCTTGTAAGACATTAAATGGGTTCTTAGATATCATCGTAGAAAATGTAAGGTCTTGTTCTTTATCTCCTTTACATAAGTTTTCTTTTTTGCTCTCCAAAAGGAATTAGAGTTCTATCAAGTGATGTTTTCCCCTAAGCTCCTAATATGGAGAAAAAATCATCTTTGCCCCAAGCATCATAGGTTGATGACTGAAGCTTCACCTGAGCTAGTTCAAAATCCACCTCTCACCAATTTTTTCACTGCAAAGGTTGATCCAAAATGGATCATGAGACAAAGTCAAGATGACTTTATAGATTGACGGTGTTTTTTTACCAAGGTTGAATTCTAGGGCTTCAAACCCATGAGATTGGAAGCAACTTATAGATTTTTGACGAGACATATGTGGAAGGGGAGTGGATCATTGTGTCTTGACCACGACTTTGTGGTCGGCGGATGATGAGTTCATAGTCCACTACACTCACAATTTTTTCTATTGTCGTTCTACAATGCATTGTTGGGTTTCAATGACACCATATTTAGACACTGCAGCGAAAACTAACAATATTTTGGTTCTAAGATGTTCATAGTGGATCATCTATGTATACATTTTTACCTACAAAAATTTCTCTTCATTGTGAGAGATGATGCTAGGATACTAGCTATTGTTGTTGGCCCTCAAATTCACACTTCAAAATCTTTTATTTATTTTTATCCATAAATGTTTTTGATTAATTAGTGGGAGCTATTAACCCCAACTCTGCACACTTTAATGTGGGGGGAGAAAGATTTGGACCAAACAATTTTTTTATGAAAAATCAAAGACTTGTTGGTTTTTGGATGATCTCCAACCACACTTTATAATATAATTATAACACTTTTGGGTAATTTTTAATAACTTAAATTGGAGTAAGATGTTTCCATGTCTTTAATTTATATATACTTTTGGTATCCATTCTAAGATAAATTTGTATGTTGTGTGGAAAATTAAACCTCAAATTTGTTGGGGTCATTAATTAAAATGATAGTCTTTCGACCTAACTCCATGGGAAAGGCAGAAATGATTCATTGAGGCTTAAACATGTGGCCATTGAATGCCTTCAACATGGTGTTGGACTGCACAAGCTCTAGGGAATCAATATCTCTCCAACATGACATAGACATAATACAAGTGGAGGGCCCTTCATCAACAACAATTTTGAAGATATTCGTCCCATGCGAGACTACTTGAATTTGAAAAGAAATCTGGTGGGGGATTCTAGCCTAACTTTGGTCCATGTCAAATGTAATTAAAATAGTATAAGAATGGTCCACCCCTCGTATATTAGAAAACAATTATCTTCGTTGCATTGGGAAACATCGAAGGACTTCGAGGGCCGACATGGCACATGGTGTCTTGGTTAAATCTTCCACAATACTATAATTATTGGCAACCTGTGCATTGGGATTATGCGTAGAGATAGGAAGCACACCCTTTGGTGGGAAAAGAACTATGTCAAGTGACAGATATTCTATCTGGAGAGGTCCAACATGCTGGGAAGTAGACATAGGGTATTCATTCAAAGAAGCGCTCTCTTCAACATGTACTTTCTTCAATAGTCTAAATGATGGAAATTGAATGGGAGATACTTTCTAGGAGGGAATCTTCAAACCTCCAAGTACTTTCTTCAATAGTCTAAAGCTACCCATACGCATTTTTCTTGAACTTCACTCTCCACATTGAGATTCCTTTCCCTAAGTCCTCACAATATTAATTGAGGGAAACCCCTTTCAGTTGGAGGAAAGTTGGCTTGAATTGAAAGAGGGTTGGTGAGGTGACATGGGCCTTCCCTCTAAGTTACGCATGATTGCACTTAATCTTTTGGACTTTAACTCAAAAATTGTGAGTTCATGTTATAACACACCCGATACATATCCTACTGATCCTAAACCTAATTAGACAAGACCCCCTTTACCATTGGAAGTTATTCCTCCTCCTCAACCAAACTTTCCTAAGATGGATGATATAGATTTAAATATTGATATGGATAGTATATTAGAAAAGGTTAATGCACATTACAAAGCAAACCAAAAGAAAGAAATCAAGTGAAGTAGGGGACCTGAACCGATGCTGTTAGCATCTTGATTTCTGGTAGTCAAGGAGAGTTGATTTCAATGGGTAGTACTACAGGCAATCAATCAATATTATGAACTCATAGGATCAGTTGGAGATGGAGGATATATTGAATTGAGTCTTCGTCGGTTGGGTCTATGCTTTAATGGATCGATTTCAACTGGCTGCAGAAGAAACTTTCCAGCACCACAGGAGAGGGAACAAAGGAAGGAATTAGAATACTCACATCTGGGGGGTAGAGTGAATAAAGGAAGCTAGGGTTGACATTGGTGAATGTGCCTCTATTGGCTTCCTTGCTCCAGTTCTCACTAAACCCTCGAAAAAAAGAATTCATTTCACCCCTCTCCAATTATAGTTGCTGGGCCAACTCCTCTTATATTAGTAATATCAATGCTAAGGTGCACACCCAAACACTGATGACTGGAGGCTATTGAATTTGTTTTTTTTTTTAAATACCTACAACACGGTCACTATTGTGATGTCTTGGAGTGTCTCTCCCATAGAAACCACGTTGGAGTTGATACCTCTTAACGTCGCTCTTTCCATGTCCCAGACGTCTCTTTTTCCACCTACAAGACATCTCTCTTGCCACCTCCAAGATGTCTCTCTTGACACCTCCAAGACGTCGGTCTTGCCACCTCCAAGACATCGGTCTTGCCACCTCCAAGAGTGTCGCTCCCATAGAAACCACGTCAGAGTTGATACCTCTTAAATTCTCTCTTGCCACCTCAAAGACGTCTCTCTTTCCACCTCCAAGATGTCTCTCTTTCCACCTCCAAGACGTCTCTCTTGCCACCTCCAAGACATCGCTCTTGCCACCTCCAAGCCATCTCTCTTGCCACCTACAAGACGTTGCTCTTGCCACCTCCAAGACGCCTCTCTTGCCACATCCAAGACGTCAGTCGTGCCACGTCCAAGAAGTCAGTCTTGCCATGTCCCAGAAGTCAGGCTTATGACATTGATAAGGGGTTAAGTCAAATCTAGGATGACACGTGCCTGCATGAAACGTCGCAATAAAGATGAAATATGTCGTCGAAAAAGCAACGTCATGTGAAACAATGTTTGAGGGGGTCAATTGCGTCAAAAGCACTATCAAAATTTGACCCAAATGCACTAGTGATGGGGCACACCTACCACCTACTGCTGCATCGCCTCCGACAGATCCTCTACTTGAACCATGAGAATTCTCTGTGTTAAACGGGACAAGTTTCCCTGCACATTTTGAAGCACTCTATCAACATCCCCTCCCACTGGCTCATCCCCTTGGTGCCTTCGTCGGTGTCATGGAAGTTTTTCCAATCGTCATGGACCCACATCTGCATCACACATATGTTTAGTTAGTACTTGAAATCATCCAAAACTATTTTTTTTTTCTTATGAAAAAATTAAAAAAAAAATGAAATATTCAAAACAATTTGGCCTACCTGTGTCTCTATAGGTGGAACCTGGTGGTAACAACATGTCTAGATATCCTCTGAAGTTAATCCCTGCTTAAGGTTATTCCTCTAGAGCCATCACTTGCCGACTCCACCAGAAGAAAAACTCATCGTTGTAATGTGTTGGCACCCTACCACTCCCCTGCTACCTCATCACCTCAATCCACCGTGCATGGCTGGATCGCGAGGTCCATGCAGAACAATATCAACTCTAGGGCCCAAGCCTGGAACCCGCTCAAAGAAAAAACTACAAAGGATAGACACAAACCCAAAGTTCCTCTTTCTACCCATTTTGTAGTATGTCCATTGACTCTTCATGTTGTCTAACAGTGAGGTGCACCAGTCATAAACTGTTGGTCGCAAGAACTCCATTGAATAGAACATAAGTAGCCTCGATGCCTGGTGTAAAGAGGTCGACCCAGTGATTCGTGTCAACACTAGGAAAACAATCTTGAGACTCAGATTGTTGATCACTCTGATCGGGAGTTGGATCCCTAACTTCTCAGTCCCTACAATACAATGAGTGGCTATGTAATCCTCTATGTTCATTCCACTCCCAACTCCCCAGGATTTGAGGTTGACCACCTCACCTCGACGCGTAAATCCCTTCAAGAAGTAGATGTCCTCAACTTCAATCCTCAATGGTTATCCATCAAGGTTGAAGGTCTCAATATCTGGATCCCAGTAGTTCACAAGCAACTGAAGCAGTCTCACTTGAGCCCTCATACCTTTGAGAGCCCTAAAATTTTATAGCCCACATATTTTTAAGGTCATTTGAGCCCTTGGATCTCTCTCCATTGCAGCATCCACCTCTCCATGCTCTCTTTTTCTCTACTCTAGCACCATCCTGCAATATTCAAACCATTTTTTGAGTTAACAACATCTTAAAAACCTTATCGATAGACATGTACGTGAGCTATAGTTTACACAGTCGCGTATAGGGTTGCTTATATGCTGGCTGTTTTGTAAAAAATCATGTATAGGTATGTGTTGGATTAATGAGAGGGGGGGTGAATCATTAATAGAGAAATTTAATCATTTTTAACCATAAAATGCAAGTTTTTTTTATCAATGTAGCATTATCATACAATAGTTTCAGAGTAAATAAACAATGAACAAATGAATAATTATACACATACACAGTACACCAGTTTTTTTACGTGGAAACCCAAAGCAGGAGAAAACCACAAAATGTTTTTTCTTATCTGTGTTTAAGAATTACATTCATTGGAAGCACCAACTTCCTTTGTTTTCCAACTACAACTAGAAGGAGGCTCCAACCCCCTAGTTTCTCAGGCTACAAACTGAGGGAAGCTCCAACTCCCCAATTCTCTTGCTACAACTAGAAGGAGGCTACAACCTGCTATGTTCTCAGGATACAATCGAAAGGTGGCTACAACCACCTGTCCTTCCTCCATCCAACTGCCTCGTCATAGAATTATAATGATGGAACCACTATCACACTATCATTGTCCAAAATATTGTTGTAAACCTGTACCAATCAACCTGCACCAAACAACCTGTAACAACCTATACCAAACAACCTGTACCATAAACAAGTGCATCAACCGTGCACCAACCTGTACATCAACCTGTACCATCAACAAGTGCATCAACCATGCATCAAATTTTACCAATCATGCATCAAATACACATAAACTACGACTCATCATGATGTACCAACATCATCAACTATACACCTCATGTATGTGCCAATTCATCAACTACTTGTCTCAACCATGTACCCAACATGTACCTCAACCAAAATCCGTCATCAATTTCATCATCCAAATCTGATTTGTAACTCTGTAATAGACTTGGTGTATATGATCACATACCTGCAAACCTGCCTTAACTTTAACAACAAGAGACTAGTATTTTCATCAAACTTTACTTTAGTCTCACATGACTAATTTTGGATTAGTCAAAAACCCTAACTTGAAATAATAATAACTATGTACCTGTAATGAATAAAGATCTGAAAATATTACACAATGTTCTTTGGTGTATTTTGTGCAATTCCTTCAGGTTTCACTGCTTGGAACCTCTCAAAAAAGGAGTTATAGAAAAAATGGCATACCTTGTTGAATTCTGGCTTATTCTAGAGAGAGAACTTGTAGAGAGTGCCCTGCATGGAAGATTTGTTGTATGGATTTGAAAATGGTACAAAAAATACTACACATTGTACTCTAACCAATAAATTTGGTGGAATAAGTTATGACGTTTTTACCTGAAACACATGTTTTAGACTAGTTTCAGGACTAGCAACAAGCCCTATTTTCCACAGAGTGTAACTCAAAAAATACAACGACCCACAAGATGACATTTTTATGGATATGTTTCCTCATCAGACTCCATATTTTGCGGTCTGAATCATTCTAGAAAAAACAATTATTACGAAAATGGTGATATGACATGTAAATAACATACCTTAGAAACCATCATCAAAAGAATTTATCCTCCCTTGAATTTCGGCCTTCTTTACTTCACCTTCCCTTTGAAATTCTCCTTAGATATCATTTGGTTACCTCAGTCATTTATAGATATTCAATATGCTCAAGTGTAATTAAAATGAGAGACCCTTGCCTCTTATTTATACTTTTATGTAGCTTTCTCAAGGGGTTACCTTCTAACCATCATAAACCACTTACCTTATTTTAGGGCTAACCCACTTCTAACCACTTGTCCACTTAGTAATTTCTCCATTAACTTTATTATTTAAATAATTTCTATTGTATCCACTTTGACTTATAGTACACTCATCAATTCATTTTATTATTTAAATAATTTCTTCTTTGCAACCACTTTGACTACTTTGACCTTTTGGGTCTTCGGGATGACTTATGAGGGTTCTCCAACTTCACATGGACATAACTCTCTAATCATGAGGAGTTATGTGACATTACACATACCACCAAAAATGGCATGACATGTATTATCCATATAGAATAGTCTTACCTTAAAATATATTAAAACTCATACCATTATACATCAAACAAACTTGGTTCCATTACCCAAACCTTTTTTCTACCAGAATTCACTACCGGACTTTCTTCAAGGGTTGACATCAATGAAAACCAACCCAAATAATCAACAATATCCCCCTTTGGCATTTATGGAAACAATTTGATGCAATAATGAAGTCATATCACTCATGCTCCCCCTGTGACCATCGCTCCCCCTGAAACCATGCCTCTATGCTCTTTCTCCAAGCATTTACCTTTGCATCTGATAAATCACTCACCCTTTGTCATCAATGGAAAATGTATCTTTCTATATGGGGCTTCTCCCCCTGACATAACTCTTCCTGAAACCGACATCCCAACTTGAATTGTCCTCTTTATGGTGCTTCCTCGTATAAATCTAAAAAATATAAGATAAGCATTCAAAAGAATTCATTTTGGAGTAGAAATTACTCAGAGTCTCTAGCGAAGATACTCAAAGGATTCCCTTGGAAGAGGTTTTGTAAATATGTCTGCCACTTGTTCTTTTGTGCCCACATATTCAACTCTGATGTTCTCCTCTGCAACCTATTCTCGTAGAAAGTGATACTTTATTGGAATGTGCTTCATCTTGGAGTGCATCATCGGGTTCTTTGAGATACTAATGGCACTTGTATTATCACAATATATTGGAATGGGCTCATCATACTCAACCTGTATATATTTCAAGGTTTGTTTCATCCATAGAACCTAAGTACAACATCATGTTGCTACAATATACTCTGCTTAGGTTGTAGATAAAGATACTGATGACTATTTCTTTCTTAGACAAGATACTAAACACTCACCCAAGTAGAATGTTGTTCCACTGGTGCTTCATTGGTCATCAATGCAACCTTCCCAATATGCATCAGTGTAGGAAATAAGTGATATATACTTTCCTTTTGGATACCATAATTCAAACTCGTATGTTCCTTTGAGATATCTAAAAATCCTCTTCACTGCTAATACATGTGATTCTTTTGGTGCTTCTTGAAATCATGCCACCTGTCCAATTGCCTGCATTATATCTGGTCTAGATGTTGTCACATATAGTAAGCTACCAATCATTGACCTATATTGACTCTGGTCTGTAGACTTTGAATCATCATCTTTTCTCAACTTGCAATTGGTTTGCAATCTTCCATTCCGAACCTCTTTAGCATTTCTCTGATATACTTAGTTTGAGAAATAAAAATTCCTTGGTTTCTTTGACATATCTGAAGACCCGAAAATAAGGATAGTTCTCTGAGTAATGACATTTCAAATTCATTTTACACATCCTTTGAAAATTTATGCCTTAACCTGTCATTGGTACTTCCAAAAATAATATCATCAACATAAACTTCAATTAATAAAATACTATCTTGAGTTACCTTGATGTAGAGGTTGTTGTCTGCACTTCCTTTTCTGAACCCTGCCTATTGTAGATATTTATCCAGTCTAGAGTACCATTCTCTAGGATCCTATTTTAGACCATACAAGGCCTTCTTCAATTTACACACATAATCTGCATTCTCTGACAACTGAAATCCTTATGGTTGTTCAATGTAGACTTCTTCTTCAAGTTCCCCGTTCAAAAAATTTGATTTCACGTCCATCTGATACAATTTAATATTCTTGGAGCATGCATAATCTAAAAGCAATCAATTTGCTTCCATTTTGGCAAATGGGTAAAATGTCTCTTCAAATTTGATTCCTTCAACTTGTGCATATCCTTTACATACCAATCTAGCTTTGTTCCTTGTAACATGTCCATCTTCATTCAATTTATTTCTAAAAACCCACTTTGTGCCAATCACATTCTTATTCTTTGGTCTTGGAACCAATTCTCAAGTGTCATGCTTCTCTATTTGATCCAATTCTTCATCCATGGCCTTATTCTAGAATTCATCCTTACTGGCATCTTCAAAACTTCTTGGTTCAATTGTAGATACGAGTGTTAGCTGTGTTTGTTCTGGTGAACAGATTCTTCTTCTAGTCTCAATTCTTTCATATTTGTTTCCGATAATCTGATTTGAAGGATGATTCTTATGTACTCGTTTTCTAGGTGTCTTTGGAGGAACTTGTTGAATTTGCTCTTCTACTTCTGTCTGATCCTCTTCATCTTCCCCTTCTACTTCTTCTTCATCTTCTACTTCTTCTTCGTAAAGTTGTTCCATTGATTCATTTTCTTCTTCCTTTAATTCTCGTCCACCTTTTTCATCAATTGTTACATTGATGTTTTCCACAACTTTGTTCAACCTCATATTGTAACACTTATATGGTTTTCTTGTACTTGAGTAACCAACAAGTAATCCTTTGTCCACACAATAGTAAAACTTTCCCATTCTTCCATCTTCTCTTTTGATGTATCATTTGCTTCCAAATAATCTGAAGTGCTTCATTTTTGTTGGTCTTCCTTTCCATAGTTCATAAGGAGTTTTGTCATTGTTGTTTTTGAGCATTACTCTGTTTTGAATGTGAACTTTCGTATGCACTACATGTGTCCAAATGTTTTTTGTCAATTTTGAATCCATTAGCATTGTTCAATCCATTTCCTATACTGTCTTGTTCTTTCTTTCAACAACTTCATTCTGTTGAGGTGTCCTAGAAACAGAGAATTTATTTTTTATTCCATGCTTTTTGCAGTAGTCCATAAATTCATTTGAAGTGAACTCTCCTCCATTATCAGATCTCAAACATTTGATTTTTGAATCCATTTCATTTTCAACCATTTCCTTGTAGACCTTGAAGTTTTCAAAAGATTCTGACTTATTCCTGAGAAAGAAAATTACAGTCATTCTTGTATAATCATCAACTAATAACATAAAGTATTTATCACCTTTTAAACATTTTGTTGTAGTTGGTCCAACTAGATCAGTATGCACAATTTCCAGTGGTCTTGTTGTTGAATATTCCTTTGATTTGAACCTAGTCTTTGTTTTCTTTCCTTGTTGACAATGCTTGCATAAAGTGTTGGCTGGTTTCTTGATCTGGGGCATTTCTCTAACTGCTTCCTTTTTTCTAACTTTGACAAGGTTATAAAAGTGTATGTGACCCATTATTCCATGCCATAGCCAAATTTCATCTTCCTTTCCTAGACAACACTTTTCATTTCTAATTTCACTTAATACATATATGTTGCTTGAATTTCTTGCAGTTGTTGCAATCAATTTTCCTGAACCTTCTTTTCTTATCTCACACTTCTGTGAATCGAAAGTAATTTTATGACCTTGGTCACACATTTGAATTACACTTAGAAGATTATGTTTCATATCTTCTACTAGTAGAACATTTTTTGCCTTGGTATTCTTGTTTCCAATTATGACTATGCCTTTTCCAATTATTTTAGTTGAATCATCATTTCTGAAGGAGACTGATCCATCTCTTTCCTTTCTTAATGTGAGAAACTTGTCATGGGTTTTGAACAACCACTATCAACATACCAATCACGTTTCTTCTGCTTTTCTTATAGAGCAACTGTGCATTCTTCATTGCTATATTGATTCTAATTTCTTATCCATGTTATCTTATGAGGTTCCTGTCTGTGACTGTTGTAGTTTTGTTGTGGTTTTCTAGGAGGACTGCCATTCTACAATTTTTGTCCATGTGTCCAAAATTGTTGCACTTGTAGCATTCCACTTTAGTTCTCAATTATTCAAATCTATTGTAGGTTCTTCTCTATGTTTCAATAGCCTTCTAGGATAATCATTTTGTGTATTACTTTCAAATTTGTTTATGTTCCTCCTATTAGCTCTGCAATTTACAACTTTATGTACAAAATTATTGCATGCATAACATAAACAAAAAAATATATTTTGATACCTGGGAGTTGAATATCTCCTGAAAGGATTTACTTTTATGAATCCTTCTGCTTACTGAGACCTATTTTTTTTTATCGGTCGTTGATTTTGAAATCTGAATCTTCTCGGTGGAGGAGTGTCCCTATAATCTTCCTTGTAGGTCTTCCTATCATCTTTGATTGTTTCTGCATAACTTTTTGGATATGTTTCTTGGTTTTTTGTTTTGGAGCTAGATCCATTTTCTATTTGATTGTATCCAAGTCCAGACTTTACATGATGAGGCTCTTTACTACTGATAATGTCATCCAAAACTTTTGAGTTGTTCTACATATTTTTATTTTGAAGATCCTTTCTCAATGTGACAATCTATGCTTCCAAATTTCCAATGATATTGTCTCTTTCTTCTAGTTGTTCTTTGAGTGCTTATTCAATTCTTTTATCTTCTTCTATGTGAACCTTCAATTGCATGATCATTTGTTCTAGTTCCTGATTGTCTTCTTTCTTGTCTAGTTCTTCTTGTAGCTTCTTGTTTTTCTTCTTTTCTCTTCTTATAACTTCTATGGCACTCAATAATTCTTCTCGGTAGTCAACTTCTTCCTCTTCATATTATTCTTCAGTGTCTTCTTTATTAGAGTCTTCTAATGTCATGAATATAACTCATTATGTCTCATTGTTGCTGATTTCATCTTCATCTGATGAGGAGATGTCTTCTTTGGTGCGTAATATTTTCTTGAAAGATTTATTTTTGGTTATTTTTCCTTTATATGTTTGTTTGCAATTTTAGTAATCTTCATCATTCCTCTTATTTTTCTTATGGGGACATTTTCTAGCAAAACGACCAATACCATCACAATTAAAAAAAAATCAATGGAAGGTTACCTTTATATCTGTTGTTGGTTCCCTTGTTCAATCTTCTGACAAAGTTGGCCACTTATTCTTCATTATCTTCTGAGAAATCATTGTTGTTGCTATATTCCTTTTGCTTTCCCTTTTTCTTTGACCTTTTGGATGCTTTGAAAGTTGTTTATTTTATATCTGGATTTTCCTATTCAGTTCTCATTTCATATGATGTGAGGATTCCATGTAGTTCATCCATGCTTATTGAGTCTAGATATTCTCTTTCTTCTAGTGTTGATATCTTAGGATCAAATCTCATAGGAAGAGATCTTAGTACCTTTTGAACAATTACAGATTCTTCAATTTCTTCTCCCAATCCCATGATTGCATTCATTGTTTTATCGATTTGTAAGAAGTAAGATGCAATATTCTCATCTTCCTTCATATTTAGTTGTTCGAATTGACCTCCATAAGTTTGAAGTTTTGTTTCTTTGACTTTTGAATCTCCTTCATAAATATTTTGAAATTTATCCCAAATATCTTTAGCGGATTTACAATGTACAATTTTGGTATATATCGATTCAACAAGACCATTCAAAGGTGCATTTGTGGCTTTGGAATTATTTTGAATGAGTTTCATTGCTTTTTCACTTGTTGGAGGAACTGTTGGTTCTTTGTATCCATCTACTACTGATTGCCAAATTTCAAATCCTTGTGCATGTATATATGTTTTCATCCTTCTTCTCCAGAATGCATACTTTTGTCCATCAAACTGTGGTATTCTGTTTTTATAAATGTTGTTTCTCTCCATGATATACCTTTCAGTGGTTAAATTGATTTATGAAGGAACCTTCTCTGATAACAATTGTTGGATTACTGAGAGAGAGGGTGAATCAATAATAGAGCAATTTAATCATTTTTAACCATAAAATGCAAGTTTTATATCAATGTAACATTATCATCCAATAGTTTCAGAGTAAATAAACAATGAAAACATGAGCAATCATACACATACACAGTACACCAGTGTTTTCACGTGGAAACCCAAAGAGGGAGAAAACCACAGAATCCTTTTTCTTATATGTCTTTAAGAATTACATTCATTGGAAGCACCAACTTCCTTTGTTTTCTAGATGCAATTGGAAAGAGGCTCCAACCCCCTATTTTCTCAGGCTACAACCTGAGGGAAGCTCCAAATCCACAATTCTATGGCTATAACCATAAGGAGGCTACAACCCCCAATGTGTTGGAAATATAACTGATAGGGGGGGGTGAATCAGTTATGTATATAAGCTTGAAACTTTTCTTGTTATTTTCTGATTATTTCTAGATTATTGTTTTTTGTGTTGCTGATAACTTAATCATGCATAGATATACAATATTTGATCAATCACACAGAATACACAGAGACACTGATTTTCATGAGGAAACCCATAAGGGTGAAAACCTCTTCTTCTTAGGATGTCAATCAAGCTCCAACATTCATGTACATCACAATCTTTGAGCTCCAACTCAAATATGAGGCTACAACCTTTGATAGAAAGATACAACTTGCAGAGATCCCCAACTCTCAGATTTATCTAGCACCAACTAGATGGAAGCACCAACTCCCAGGTTTCTCTAGCACCCACTAGATGGAAGCATCAACTGCCATAATGTCTTCTAGAAACAACTAGAATTTAGAGGACTGTAATCCTCCCTAGCACCACCCTAACGCCTTGATTGAATATTAAAAAAGTTTAGTTACTTGCTTTGTCTTTGATATGGTCTATTACATCTCCATGTCTCCTATGCCTCTTCTAGCTTCTATTACTCTATTATGCTTCTATACTCTACTCTTTCTCCTGCTGCGCACTCCCATGAATCTGTTCAGTTTCTCTTCTTCCTTTATACTCAGTGTTGTCTCTGCATGCTATACGCTGCACCTCTGATCTCCAGTTCAGGTCCTGTACATGGTCACATTCTACCCACATGAATAATTATTGAAAAACACACTATCTTATCTATTCTTCATATCTTTATCACCTCGATTCCTCTACCCGATCATCATTCAAACTCTTCATCTTCTCTGGTGGTTATTCTGAATCTGTTCATCATTAGCGGGCATTATCTTGAGATTCTATGGCTTCTATGGCATTCGCAACTCTTCATCTTCTCTGGTAGTTATAGTCATTCATTTTTAGCTTCTTTGGCTTCTAAGCCCCTTCCTTCACATGACCACCGACGATGACCAAACGCCTATTCAAAAGGTGCTTCCTGATCTCGTTCTAGTGAGCGCTAGCTCCGTTTCTCGTTATGACCTTGGGTGAATATCTCATGTGACCATGAGATTGTGGGCAAGTCCAAAGGTGGTTTGTATCAAACTTATTTTTTCCCCGCAATTTACCTTGAGCCTCCATGTTTCCTTTCTAAAAAACCATGGTTTCTATTGTGGCCCGCCTTTATCTTTTTAAATTTCATGCATCTTCAATCCCTGCAATGCAACGGGACTATCGATCTCATGATCTTGACGGTGCTCCTGAATGGATGGTTCATATTTTTTCTTTCACGATATGCAGATCAGATCTAACCTTCCTAAATCAATGACTGTGATTTATTTTGTGATCCGGTCTTCGGGAGTTTTAAATCTCAACCCTTTCTTTCCTCTGTACATCAATCTTCTGGAGTTGACAATCCACTGATGCGTTTCCCTCTCGGATCAATGGTCGAGATCTCCTTCGGGTCTCCGGACTTCTAATATTTCAAATCTCAACTTCTCATTTCTTCTGACTGGATATCTTCTGAAATGGAAGATCTACTGACATTTGTCCTCCTTAATCCAACGACTATCCTCTGCTCCAGAACTTCGGCCTTTTCGACTCTTCGGTGCTTTTCTTTTCCATGAAATATTTCACCCAGATTAAATGATCTATTGACACATACCCTCCTGCATGATCAACGATCATGAGTGACTTCAACACTTTGGGCTTTAGGAGTTTAAACTCATATGCACTCATTTCTCCCGGAGTGCTTTCACCTGAATGGATAATATTCTGACACGTACCCCTCCTGACGATCAACGACCATGGTCTTCTTTGGGTCTTTGGTGTTCAGGACTTTGGGACTTTAGGCTAATATTTGCTTCATTCTCCTCCGGAGTGGTCATTTGCTGAACAATTCATAGGCGGTGGAGACTACTTGCTGCCAGTTAACACTTCCACTTACAATGTCCTTCCACTGAACTAGATCAATGGTTGAGAATGCACCCAAAGTGATCTTCGTATTGGACGGTTGAGAGAGACTTCCTACCTTCTTCCTTCAAGACTTTTGACATTTGTTGGTGATGAAACTCTCGAAGTAAATCTCATGGAGTGACGTAGCTTGCTTATGTCACTTGTTGACATGGCACGAGCCAATTTCCTCTTGACACTTGTCATCATCTGATCATTCCATGTGTACTTGATGACGTGGTGTTCCACATGTATTTGTTGACGTGGTATGCCACATGTCCTTGCTGAGGTGGTCTGCTAACGTGGGTGAGACGTGTAGACAGTGTAGTGGAGTGTGACGTCGGAGCGCGGAGGTGGTATGTATGAGTGGTTTGGTGGTTTAATCGAAGGGGGGGGGTTAAGTGGTAAGTGGTAATGAGAGAGGGGGTTCGAGTTGATAATAAGGTGACACATATGAGGGTCCCACATGGGAAATACCACCAACGCAGGCCCCCCCCCCACAGTTAAAGGAAGAAAGGTCAAGGGGGTCTGATATGCCCTGTCGAGCGTAGATCTGAGTGCCCGATTATTGACCTCTGAGATTAGCACGCCCTTATTATAACTTATCATTTCCTTCCACTTATTTCAATCCGATGGTTTATAGAAATTAGGGTGATCAAGATCTCAGATCTCAACCCTTTCTTATCCTATCCTTCCACTTAAATCAATCTGACGGCTGACGAAAATTCGGATGATCGAATTCTCAATCGTTTTGCCCCGCTTGTCCTGTCCTTCATTAATTCAATCCAACAGTTGTTGGTCCTCTGGATCGGTGATCCAACGACTACTGTCGCTTTTCCTCCTGAGCTTCTGATATCTCCAACTTAGAAGGATTTCTAAGTGTTCACGGGTCTCGACCTTTTCTTCTCCTGCGAGTTCGTCTCTTGGACCTCATCTGCACTTCTGAAAACTGCTATCTCTTCTAAGATTTCTCATCTTCTGCGCTCTCAAGGTTTGGTTCGCTATTTTTCTTTACATCAATGAAAAGCACATTCTTCCTGTAAACATGCCAACAATCTCCCCCTTTGGCATTGATGGCAACCTTGAAAGGATGCACTATTCTTCTTAGACCTCAAACTGTAGCATACAAAAAACACTTTTTTCTCCCCCTTTGACATCAATGTCAAAGAAAACAGAGAGTGAATCTGTGCTCCCCCTGATCATATATACTAGGAGCACTCTCCCCCTGATCAGATAGACTATTTTAACATGATAACAGGGTCACACCCAACTTCTGGCGTAGATACTCAAACTGATATTTTGCAAGCGGTTTAGTGAAGATATCAACAATCTAATCTTTGGATGGAATATAATGCAAAGAAACAACGGTGTTGGTTACCTGTTCCCTCAAGAAGTGATATTTGATGGGTATATGCTTGTTCTTAGAGTGAAATATAGGATTCTTTGACACACTAATTTCACTAGTATTATCACAATGAATTGGGATCGGTGTATTATACTTTACGTCCAAGTCTGCAAGTGTCTGGAGCATCCATAATACTCGGGTACAACAAGTGGCAGCTGCAATGTATTCAAATTCTATACTCGATAAGGAAATGGAACCTTGCTTCTTTCTCAACCATGCTACAACAGAATCTCCTTAGAAGAATGTACCTCCACTCGTGATTTTCCTTTCATCCACGTAGTTAGACCAATCAATATCTGAATAGACTGATAATTGAAAATTCTGATTCCTAGGATACCATAGGCCATAGTTCATTGTTCCTTTCAAGTATCTGAATATTATTTTGACAGCTAACAAATGACTCTGTTTAGGTGCATCCTGATACCTTCCTACCATTCCAAAAGCATGCATTATGTCTAGACAGGATGCTATGATGTATAATAGGTTGTCTATCATAGACCTATATGAACTCTGATCAACATCAAGTGAGTCATCATCCTTGCTTAACTTACATCTAGTGACCATAGGTGTATACTCTTCCATTTGAAACCTTTTCAACATTTCTCTTAGATATTTCTCTTGAGAAAGAAATATTCCTTCAGACCTCTGAGTAATTTGCAGACCAAGAAAAAATGACAGTTCCCCTATCATATGGCAGAAGCAAACCATTGTATCAATGAAGTATTATTGCTTTCGAAGATGATGTCATCTACATAGACCAACACAATGAGAAAATCATTACTCTCTGTTTTGATATATATATTGTTGTCAATTGTTCCTCTCTTGAACCCTTTGTCTTGAAGATACTTATCCAGTCTGTAATGCCAGGCACGAGGAGCTTGTTTCAACCCATATAAGGCTTTCTTCAGCCTGCAGAAAAAGTCAGGGTTATCTGATAGTTGGAAACCCTCTAGTTGTTCCATATAGACTTCTTCTTTTAGATCTCCATTTAGAAAAGCTGACTTGACATCCATTTGATAGACTTTAAACTATTTATGACACGCATAGGCAATAAACATTCTAATATCTTCTAATCTTGCTATGGGCACAAATGTTTCATCAAAATCCAGTCCTTCTATTTGAGCATATCCTTTGCAGACCAATGTAGCCTTATTTATTACAATATTTCCTTGCTCATTCATCTTTTTTTTGTACACCTATTTGGATCTTATTACATTTTTATTTGCTAGCCTAGGAACGAGTTCCCCAGTGTCATTCTTTTCAATCTGGTCTAGTTCCTCATTCATTGATTTTAACCAATTTGCATCTTTACTGGCTTCATTAAAGTTCTTAGGTTCCACCATGGATATGAAGGTCATTTGTGATTGCTCAGTGTCTTTGATTATCCTTCTCCTAGTTTGTACACCTTTGTCTTTCTCACCAATTATCTGACTTTTAGGATGATTCTTTTGAGTAATTATGGAGGAAGGATTTGATGTTGATTTTTTTCCTGACTCTTCTTGTCTGGGTGTCTCTTCTCCACCCGATTCATCATATTATTGTGACTCTGAGATTTGTTGTTCTTTATCTTCATTATTCTCATCATCTTTTTCATCTGTCTTAGTGCTTATTCTCTGTTGATCTTTTACAACAACTTCTTCATCAATTCGAACTTCAATACAGTCTACTAATTTATGTATTCTTTTGTTAAAGCATCTGTATCCTTTAATGTTCATTGCATATCCTAAGAATATACCTTCATCAGCTCTACTATCAAATTTCCCTAGATGATCATCATTATTCTTGATGTAGCATTTACTTCCAAATACTTTGAAGTGCTTAATTGATGTAGGTCAACCAAACCACAAATCATATGGAGTTTTATCACTTTTCAGCCTTAGATGCACTTTATTTAGAATATGAACAACCGTCTGAACAACCTCCACCCATAAGTTTATTGAAATGTCTCGTTCACTCATCATAGCCCTTGCCATCTGTTGAACTGATCTATTTTGGCGTTCTACAACTCCATTTTGTTGAGGAGTACTTGGAATAGTATCTTCTCTTTTAATTCCATGTCTGTCACATAATTCTTTGAAATATCTTGACATAAATTCTCCTCCCCTGTCTGAGCGAATTGCCTTTAACTTACTTCCTGTTTGATTCTCAGATAATGCCTTAAACGTTTTGAACTTCTCAAATGCATCAGATTTTTATCTCAAAAAGGAAACCCACGTAAGTCTGGAGAAGTCATCAATGACTAGCATAAAGTAACGTTCTCCTCCAGTTCCTTCCTTTCACGATGGTCCACACAGATCCATATGAACAATTTGAAGTGGTTTCTATGAAGATGTGAAACTCTTCAATTTGAATTGAGCACGAGTCAACTTCCGCATTTGTCAGGATTCACATACAGAGTTATTAGGCTTAGATATTCTTGGAAGGTATTTCACAACGCCTTCATTATTCAGTTTGACAATATGATCAAAATTTAGGTGTCCAAGCCTTTTGTGTCATAACCAACTTTCATCAAGTTTGCTTAAATGACATTTCTCCTTATCTTCCTTTAAAACATATACATTTTTTTCAGTTCTAACCCATTTTGCAATCAACTCTCATGTGTTTACTGTCTTTATTTTACAATTCTTGGCAGTGAAAGTGACTTCACATCCTCGGTCACATATCTGACTGACACTAAGAAGATTATGCTTTAAACCATCAACAAATAATACATCTTGAGATTTGCTTCTTCCATTACTTAAGCTTACTAGACCTTTACCTATGATCTTTCCTGGAGCATCATTTCCAAGGGTCACACTCCCTGATTTATTTTCTTTGAGTAATAGGAACTTACTTTTGTCACCTGTCATATGACTGGAGCATCCATTGTCAATATACCAGGTGTATTTTTTTCTTTGAGATGAAAACAATAATCCACACTTGTTATATTCATTCTTCTTCCAAACCTTGACATTTTTAGCTCTGTGATTTGAATCTGGCTTATAGCTTTTTAAGCAACAGTCTGCAGCTTTATGTCCATAATTATGGCAGATGTAACATTTTTCATTGAATAAAGGATCATAAGGATTGTTATGTGTAATCTACGTCCTTTCCCCAACCATCACATGATTTGCAATATATGGTTGTTTGTTACTTGGTTGTCTCATTCTTTGTTGTGGAAAATATTTATTCCTTGGTTGTCTTGATTTCTCATGTCTAAGTCTTAAAGAACAATTTACAGCTTTGTGGCTAAAGTTAGAGAAGTAAAAACAATAACCATAGAAAAAATATTTGTACCTGGAAAATGGTTGACTTCTTTGATCAGGTCGATTTCTTCCATGCTGATGATTTCCTTGAGAAGAGGGTGTGTTATTTCTTTGTTCTACAGATTCAGTTCTGGTAGCTTTTCCTTCACTCCTCCTTGGCGGTTGATTCTCTTCCTTTGTTTCTACAGGTTTGTTGTTGTCAATGGTTGTAGATTTGATAAACTTGATGGATTCTTTGTTGCTTGGATGACCACTACTTGATCCCTCTTCATAACCCAAACCAGTTTTGAAATTTGAATTCCTTTGCTGATTCAGAATGGAGGCTAATCCTTTCGAGGCTTTAATACTTGTCAGATTATGATGATATAAGGCCTGAAATTTCTCTAGATCTTTTCTGACAGTCACTACTTCAGCTTCCAATTTTTCACCTTTTGTTTCGGCTTCCTTGAATTGTTGTTTGAGGATGTCTTCAATATTCTTAGCTTCTTCTAATTTAACCTTCAACAGAGCAATTTATTTAGATGGTTCATTGCATGTTTTCTCATACCTGAGCAGTAACTGTTTTTCTTTTCTTTTCTTTTCTCTAAGTCTATCAATCTCTTCCATGGCACTAACAAGTTCTCCTTCAATATCTACTACTTCTTCACAATCAATGAACTCACTTCTCATATCTTCAGTGTCTAGATATTCTAAAGATATTAGCATGATATCATTTATTTTATCTTCAATAGAAGAGTCACTTCTTTCATCATCTGAGGGATCATCATCATTGTTTACACAAATGATTTTCTTCTTAAAATTATTCTCTTTATAGACCTTCTTGTGTTTGTGCTTCTCTTCATCATCATATGTCTGATCCTTTCTTTTGTGAGGACACTTAGATGAAGAATGACCTATCTTACCATAGTTGAAACATTTGAAGGGCAGTTTACCTTTGTATTTTCATGATCCTTTCTTCAGTCTTCTCACAAAATTTGCTTCAATCTCATCTATATCGGAGTCTATGTTTTTCTCTACTTTAAAAGATGCCTCTCTTGTAGTGGATTTACCTTTGGTGATTCTCATTTCATAAGCAGTTAGGGTTCCAATAAGTTGATCTAGTGTCAACGTTTTGAGATCAAGAATTTCCTCTATAGCAGAGACCTTTGAGTTAAATCTATCAGGAAGAGATCTTAATATTTTCTGGACTAGAAAATATTCATCTATCATTTCACCTAGGTATTTCATAGTGTTGACAAGTTCTTCTATATGTAAGAAGTACTTATTGATAGTTTCATCTTCATCCATCTTTAACTGCTCAAATTTCAGTCTGTGAGTCTTAATTTTTGTGTATTTCACCTTTTCATTACCTTCATAACTACTTATCAGCTTGTCCCACATAACTTTTGTTGAATCACAGTGCATTACTTTGACAAACTCGGCTTCAACAAGTCCACTGAGGATGGCATTCATTTCTTTTTCATTAAAGCTGAACTCCAGCTTATCATATTTTGAGGCTGGGACTACAGGCTTCACATATCCCATTTCAATGACATCCCAAAAATCAACACATAAAGACATTAAATGTGTTCTCATTCTTATTTTCTAGAAGGAAAAGTTTGTTCCATCAAACAGAGGGGGTCTATTAGTTGAACTTCCATCGTGACTAGTCATGTTCAATATTATGGATCTACCTTTGATCAAAGGCACCGGCTCTAATACCAATTGTTGGAAATATAACTTAGAGGGGGGGTGAATCAGTTATGTATATAAGCTTGAAATGTTTCTTGTTATTTTCTTATTATTTATAGATTATTGTTTTTTGTGTTGTTGATAACTTAATCATGCATAGATATACAATATTTGATCAATCACACAGAATACACAGAGACACTGATTTTCATGAGGAAACCCATAAGGGTGAAAATATCTTCTTCTTAGGATGTCAATCAAGCTCCAACTTTCATGTACATCACAGTCTTTGAGCTCCAACTCAAATATCAGGCTGCAACCTCCAATAGCAAGCTACAACTTGCAGAGAGCACCAACTCTCAGATTTCTCTACCACCAACTAGATGGAAGCACCAACTCGCATGTTTCTCTAACACCCACTAGATGGAATCACCAACTCCAAGAATATCTTCTAGCACCAACTAGAATTTAGAGGACTGCAATCCTCCCTAGCACCACCCTACCACCCTGATTGAATCTTAAAAAAATTTACTTACTTGCTCTGTATCTGATATGGTCTGTTACATATCCATGTCTCCTCTGCCTCTTCCAGATTCTATTAATCTATTCCACTTCTATACTCTGCTCTCTCTTTTGCTGCACACTCCCATGCCTCTGTTCAGATTCTCTTCTTCCTTTATACTCTATGTTGTCTCTGCATGCTATACATTTCACCTCTAATCTCCAGTTCAGGTCCTATACATGGTCACATTATACCCACATGCATAACTATCTAAAAGAACACTATCTTCTTTGTTTTGCATATCTTTCTAACCTCAAGTCCTCTGCCTGATCATCATTCAAACTCTTCATCTTCTTTGGAAGTTACTCTGAATCTGTTCATCATTAGTGGGCATTATCCTGAGATTCTATAGCTTCTTTGGCAATTGCAACTCTTCATATTCTATGGTAGTTACAGTCAGTCGTTTTTGGCTTCTAAGCCCCTTCCTTCACGTGACCATTAGCGGTGACCAAATGTCTATTCAAAAGGTGCTTCCCAATCTCAGTCTAGTGAGCGCTAGCTCCGTTTATCGATATGACCTTGGGTGAAGATCTCATGTGACCACAATATTGTGAGCGCGTCCAAAGGTGGTTTGTATCAAACTACTTTTTCCCCCGCAATTTACCTCGAGCCTCCATGTGTCCTTTCTCCAAAACCGTGGTTTTGATTGCGGCCTACCTTCAATTTTTTAAAGTTCACACATCTTCAATCCCCACAATGCGATGAGACCATCGATCTCACAATCTTGACAGTGATCCTGAACGGACGGTTCAAATTTGTTCTTTCACGATCTGCAGATCAGATATAACCTTCCTAAATCAACGACTGTGATTTATTTCGTGATCCATGATTTGGGAGTTTCAAATCTCAACCCTTGCTTTCCTCCATACGTCAATATTCCGGAGTTCAAAATCCACTGACGGGTGTCCCTATCGGATCAACGGTCGAGATAACATTCAGGTCTCCGGAGTTCGAAGAATTCAAATCTCAACTTCTTGTTTCTTCTGACTGGATATCTTCTGAAATTGAAGATCTTCTGACATCTGTCCTCCTTAATCCAACGACTATCCTCCACTCCAGGACTTCAACCTTTTCAACTCTTCGACGCTTTTCTTTTCTGTGAACGCTTTCACCCGGAGTCAACGATCTATGGACACATACCCTCTTGCACAATCAATGATCATGAGTGACTTCGACACTTCGGGCTTCAGGAGTTTCAACTCCTATGCACTCATTTCTCCTGGAGTGATTCCACCCAAATGCATAATCTTCTGACACGTACCCCTCCTGGTGATCAATGGCCAGGGTCTTCTTTGGGTCTTCGGTGTTTAGGAATTCATGACTTTAGGCTAATCATTGCTTCATTCTCCTCCGGAGTGGTCGCCTGCTGAATAAGTCATAGGCGGTGGAGACTTCTTGCTGTGGGTTAACACTTCCACTTACATTGTCCTTCCACTGAACTAGATCAACAGTTGAGAATGAAATTGAAGTGATCTTTAGATTGAATGGCTAAGAGAAACTGTAGACCTTCATCCTTCGAGAATTTGGGACTTTTGACATTTGTTGGTGATGAAACTCCCAAAGTAAATATCCCGGAGTGATGTAGCTTGCTTACGTCACTTGTTGACATGGCATGAACCAATTTCCTCTTGAAACTTGTCATCATCTGATTATTCCATGTGTACTAGCTGACGTGGTCTTCCACATGTCCTGTTAAGCCCTAATATTTGCTCATTACCCCTTAATTGGGGCATATTACATTAGTAATGTTATTTTATTTATGTCGGCTTTATTCAATTAGTTGTAATTATACCTCCTAGTCTCCTATATATACCAAGGAGACA
>JZKD02S0329404.1:839275-854678 GCA_000966675.3 Picea glauca | reverse complement strand
AAAGGAGGTTTCCCCCTTGAAGAGGCTTATTATCTGAAATTATCTCTTTTTCAAGGCATTGAGTACTTATTCTGAGGTTTTTCTATGCTATATTGATATTTGGTTCTTAACATGTCCTTGTTGACATGGTCTGCCACATGTCCTTTTTGAGGTGGTCTGTTGACGTGGGTGAGGCGTGTAGGCAGTGTAGTGGAGTGTGACATCGAAGCGTGGAGGTGGTATGTATGAGTGGTTTGGTGGTTTACTTGGAGGGGGGGTTAGGCGGTAAGTGGTAATGAGTGAGGGAGGTCTTAGTTGATAAGAAGGTGACACATATGAGGGTCCCACATGGGAAATACCACCAACTCGGACCCCCCCCCCACGGTTAAAGGAAGAAAGGTTGGGGGGGTCTGATATGCCCTGTCGACCGTAGATCTGAGTACCTGATTATCGACCGCTGAGATTAGCGCGCCCTTCTTCTAACTTATCCTATCCTTCCACTTATTTCGATTTGACGGCTGATGGAAATTCGGGTGATCGAGATCTCAGATCTCAGCTCTTGTTTATCCTGTCCTTCCACTTAAATCAATCCAACAACTGACAAAAATTTGGATGATCGATATCTCAATCATTTTTCCTCGCTTATCCTGTCCTTCATTAATTCAATCTGACGGTTGTTGGTCCTCTAGATTGATTATCCAACGACCATTTTCTCTCTTCCTCCTGAGTTTTTGATATCTCCAACTTAGAAGGATTTCTAAGTGTTCACGGGTCTCGACCTTTGCTCCTCCTGCGAATCTGTCTCTTGGACCTCGTTTGCACTTCTGGAAACTGCTATCTCTTCTGATATTTCTCGTCTTCTGCACTCTTGAGGTTTGGTTCGCTATTGTTCTTTCCATCAATGACAAGCACATTCTTCCTGTAAACATGCCAACACTATGTTCTCTGGATACAACCAGAAGGTGGCTACAACCACTTGTCATTGCTCCGTACAACCGCCCTGTCGTAGAAGTAGAATGATGGAACCACTTTCCATAAACAAGTGCATCAACCATGCACCAAACTATACCTCAACCTGTACCATCAATGAGTGCATCAACCATGCACCAAATTGTACTAATCATGCATCAAATACACATAAACTATGAATCATCAAGATGTACCAACATCATCAACTATACACCTCATGTATGTGCCAAATCATCAACTACTTGTCTCAACCATGTACCCAACATGTACCTCAACCAAAATCCCTCATAAATTTCATCATCCAAATCTAATTTGTAACTCTGTAATAGACCTAGTGTATATAATCACATACCTGCAAACCTTCCTTAACTTTAACAACAAGAGACTAGTATTTTCATCAAACTTTACTTTATTCTCACATGACTAATTTTGGATTAGGAAACAACCCTAACTTGAAATAATCATATCTATGTACTTGTAATGAATAAATATCTGAAAATAGTACACAATGTTATTCAGTGTCTTTTATGCAATTCCTCTAGGTTTCACTACTTGGAACCTCTCAAAAAAGGAATTATAGCAAAAATGGCATACCTTGTTTAATTTTGACTTATTATAGAGAGTGAACTTGTAGAGCGTGCCTTGCACGAAATATTTGTTGTATGGATATGAAAATGGTACATAGAATAATATAGATTGTACTCTAACCAATAAATTTTCTCTTACTGAATTTGTATCTGTTATGAAGAAGCTATGATGTTTTTACCCGAAACACTAGTTTCAGGACTAGCCACAAACCCTATTTTCCACGGAGTGTAAATCCAAAAATACAACGACCCACAAGATGAAATTTTTATCAAAACTACTTGGATATGTTTCCTCAACGGAATCCATATTTCGTGGTCTGAATCATTCTAGAAAAAAAATTATTACGAAAATGGTGAGATGACCTATAAATAACATACCTTATAAAGCATCATGAAAAGAATTTATCCTCCCTTGAATTTCGGCTTTCTTTACTTCACCTTCCCTCTGAAATTGTCCTTAGATATCCTTTGGTTACCTCAATCACTTATAGATATTCAATATGCTCAAGTGTAATTAAAATGAGATACCCTTGTCTCTTATTTATACTTTTATGTAGCTTCCTCAAGGGGTTACCTTCTAACCATCTTAAACCACTTTCCTTATTTTAGGGCTAACCCATTTCTACCACTTGTCCACTTAGTAATTTCTCCATTAACTTTATTATTTAAATAATTTATTTTGTATCCACTTTGACTTATAGTACACTCATCACTTCACTTTATTATTTAAATAATTTCTTCTTTGCAACCACTTTGACTATTTTGACCTTTTGGGGCTTCTAGATGACTCGTGAGGGTTCTCCAACTTCACATGGCCATAACTCTCTAACCGTGAGGAGTTATGTGACGTTCCACATGCCACCGGAAATGGCGTGACATGTATTATCCATCTAGAATAGTTTTACCTTCAAATATATTAAAAATCATACCATTATAAATAAAACAAACTTGGGTCCATTACCCAAACCTTTGTGCTATCGAAATTCTCTATTGTACTTTCTTCAAGGGTTGACATCAATGAAAACCAACCGAAATAATCAACAATATGTGTATACGTAGCCTAATGATCTAGATCCCACATATACCTTAGTTTCTAAGTTGCACCCTAAAATTACTCAAAAAAGAAAACCTAATTGCAAATTTTAATCCACTAGAAATAAATAGAGGAGCAAGATGAATTACCTGGTCCAAACGGTTGTTGATTCCATCCCTCGTAGCTCTCGCAATCAGCAGTTGAAATTCGGGGGCAATTTGGTCCAAAATGCACTGTTTGGGTAAAAAATAAAAATGGTATAGTAAAATTGGTTTTTTTTACTATTTATAGAAAAATTTACTCACTTTACATAGTTTTGTCTAGTATTTTGGCCTAATGGACTAATACAACAGTGGATGGAGTTGTTTTTTATGGTTTTATCTAGGGATTCTTGTGATTTTTAGTGTCATTTTGCTCGTTCACAACTTTGGATAGGTATCTTTTTCATCCAACATATAGGATAGGTCACCAATCCATTATGCACACTTGCATCATCCTATGACTGCAGCTCATATGCCTTAGGTACAAACCCATTTAACAACGACACCAAACCTTCTATCTGCAACTATAAGTGTCGTTCTTGAATGGTAGAGACTTACCAAACATGGGTACCCTAGTTAGATCCCTTGCTCCATTTTGTGCCCATGCAGAGATTTTTTTCCGTAGGACCGGGAGTCCCTTCGTAGTTAATACATGACTTTATGTTTGAACCTCATTTCTTACTCATAAGCATGTTGACCTATACCTAGAGGACTCCGAATGAGTCTGGTTTAATCTCTTTTTTGACTCTCTCAAAAAGAGAAAAGATTGTCAAGTGAACTTGTCTCTTTCACACTCGTAAATTGGATTTGAAAGGACGTCTATTTGGTGTAAGTTTACCCCTTTTTCAAACCAAGTATACTAAGATTTAAAAAAAGGACATTAATTGGTGTTAAGTTGTAATTTCATCTCATTCTCTTACTTGCAATATTCAGCCTATTTTCGGTTCTCGCTTTTGCGTTATAAGCCTTTCACCTCAGCAATTTGCATCATCAGCCAGGAAAAGCCTTGTTTATATCCTTTGCATCTTGACACCCTATACCCAAGAGGAAACATTCCCCTGAGTACCTAGAGTCTTATGAGTACCTAGAGGCTTGTAGTCATTAGTGGCAAGTTCTCCCGCCATCGATAGTTGGGAATACATCAATGTCCCCTGATCGATGGATTCTTCAAGTGTTCGACCCAGACACCTTTATTCACACTTGTAAGAATGTACTCGACGCCTTGATACCTACTTTCATTATCAGTAGGTTGTCTCATGTTTATTAACGGTATACCTTAATGACTGGTAATCAAACGAAGTCTCATTGTGTTCGAACTCAACTCCTTTATTCACACAATGTAGACTTGCACCTTAGGTGGATCGTGTAGAAGACTTGAAGACATCAGTTCATAGTCACAACTTTCCTGAATTGTTGCTATCTTTCATTGGACTAGTACCTATGTGACTTCAGTGACCATGGGAGATTAGATTGTACTCCATTGTATACATACATCTTCAGATTGATTTTGAGATTGGTTTTACTGGGTTGTGTTTGTGACTATGACAGCCTTTGGCATACAGCCACCTTTGTATTTCCTACTCATGGCCATGAAAAAATGTTTGGTATATTTTCACATGGATCTGCAGTGTAATTCAAATTGGCAGCCATGTGCGCAGAGTCAGTACAAATTGTAATATTCTCATGAGAAATTGTTCTTCCAGCTGGGTCTCCATTACTCCACTTCTAGGTATTATAATGTATTTCGGCCAGCACATATACTCCTATGACCTCACACAATAGGGGGAATCTGTTATAGCAATATTTTCCTCACCCTATGCAAATTTTCTCAGAAGGCCTTTTTCCATTTCCCTATGCAGACTTGAAGTCCCTTTTTGCAAATACCAGAGTAAAAACAATATTTTTCCACATATACATGCCCTAACTATTATACAACATGCATATATGCAGGTTGCATCACTACAACCCGTGTACATCATGTTTTGTGCCCAAAATTAAAAAATGGTGTCAGATTTCCATGTCACGTCACGAGATCCATGATCCTTGACCTTCCATATACTGGAAACGTTCTGAATCGGCCCTTCAATTCCACTTGAAGGCTATAAATGGGTTGTATCGAAGCTGTGGAAAAGAGGAGAAGAATTCAACTTTCATAGCAAAGTTACTCTAGATAAATTATTCACTTTATATTGAGTTTGCATCCCTTCGTCCTTTTAAGTCTGAACACATTGTTCATCCCCCAAGCTCTTCCCTACTTGATTGAGAACCTAATTGTCTCTATTATATGAGCTTTCCTATGGTGGAGGCCTAGCTGGAAGGGACTTATTTTCTCAGTTCTGAACCGTGTCGACACGGAAGTTTGTAATTCATTCACTTATGTTGATTACATTTTAATAGAAATACTCTTTTCTCGTCCAATTAATATCTTGCAAATATTTGAATTGTTACTCCATGGGAACATTTGTTATGAATGTTGATGGATTATGTTATTGAATGTGCTAACTTTATATATTATCACCATATGCTTACATTTCTTGGTTGTTGAGGACAAGTTGCAGGTGTATTTCTTTGAGTCAAGTGCTCAACGATGGACTTCATCGAATGTATGGACGAGGTAGGATATTTATCTTGTCTTATTAGCATATTTGTTTATATATCATACCTGGGATTAGAGTTTATTTATGTAGTCATTCCATCTATTGTGGTTTACCCTTTGCGATAGAGAGATTTTCCTCGTAACAATTATCATCTCTTTTTATATAGCATTTGCTTCCAAAGATTTTAAGGTGTTTTACATATGATATCCTACCCTTCCACAATTCATATGTATTTTTGTCACTATTATCTCGAAGCTATTCTCTGTTCAAAATATAGATGGCTATTTGGATTGAATCTCTACAAAATACATTTGACAGTTTATTTTGATTTAGCATAGTTCTAGCCATTTCTGGTATAGTTCTATTTTTCCCTTCAACCACTCCATTTTGTTGAGGAGTTCTTGTAGTTGAGAAGTGTCTTATTATTCCATGAGCTTCACATAAATTATTCAACTCATTTGAGGTGAATTCTCCTCCATTATCTGATCTTAGAAATTTGATCTTCAAATATGTTTCATTTTCAACCAATGCTTTGAAGGCTTTAAAATTCCAAACATATTTTGATTTATGCTTGAGAAAGGTTACCAAACTCATTCTTGTGTAATCATCAATGAGAAGCATAAAGTAACGATTAACTTGCCGAATTTGTGATTTGGTTGGTCCACAAATCTTAGTGTGGATGAGTTCCAATGGTCTTGATGTTGAATATTCCTTGGTTTTGAATCCCACTTTGGTTTGTTTCCCATGTTGACAATGTTTACATATTGAGTTTGTGGGCCTGATGATTTTTGGCATGCCTTTTACTGTCTGCTTGTTACTAATCTTAATTAAGTTGTCAAAACTTAAATGTCCCATTCTCTTATTCCATAACCAATTTTCATCTGTATGTCTCACACAACATACTTCTCTTCCAGTTTTATTTAGAATGTATACATTTTTTGGAGTTATGATTGGTGTTGCTACTAATCTACCAATGTCTTATTTTCTTATTATGCATTCTTGAGAGTTAAACAAGAGTGTGTGTCCCTGGTCACATAGTTGAATGACACTTACAAGGTCATGCTTTTAGTCTTCAACTAGGAGAACATTTTCTGGTGTGCCTTTTTGACTTCCAAGGCTGACTTTACCTTTTCCAATTATCTTGGAATATTTATAATCTTCAAATGAAACAATTCCTCCCTTTTCTCTCTTTAGCTTAAGAAACGTTTTTTTATCACCAATCATATGATTTGAGAATCCATTATCTATGTACCAATATCTATCTTTGTCTTGGGCATGCATTGCTAAATCACATTCTTCCTAAGAACTCTTCTCTTGTTTCTTCCTCTAGACTTTGGTAGTATTGATGTTATTAGTATGTTTCTCAATAGAGACCTGTTTCCAACTCTTGAAATCCTGAGCTTTATGACCAAAATTATGGCATTTATAACATTCAATATCATATTTAAATAGTGGAGCAAATGAGTTCATGTTTCTGTTGTCAACATGATTTTCGATTTTGTTGCTCACATACTTATTTCTTGAAGCATTAAACATGCCTCGATTACTTCTTTGGTAATTTCTTGGATATTCTCTACAATCTATTTTTTTATGTCATGTTATCCCCATTTCATCAGGATAACTAAGGAGATGGTGTCTTGAGGCCCTTAGGTTGCAGACATGGAGTATCGAGAGACAGATGGTTGACATCGTCCACTTTCACAGATAGAGGCCCACCTCACCACCACAGATCTCAGGTTCATCGTGAGGTTATTCACCACATCATCTTGCTTTCGAAAGACATTGGATCTCTCTCCATGAGGTACAAGCCATGTATCATAGTGAGTGTCATTTCAATATTGAGGCACTTGAGTTTGTTTCATTTAAAACTGATTTTGAGTATGTAATATCTGCTTGGAAATTTTTCTCATTGCCCTTTCACCTTGGTGGTTGAAATTGTTCCCTAGTAAGTGGTCACCCTTTGGGATAGGTTTTCTACAAGGGGGTCCCCTTGACAAGTCATCATCACTTCACCCCTTGTTCTCCCCCTTATATTTTGGTATATTTAGGGTGTATTGACCCAAAAAGGGATTGTCCCTCATTTCATGGGAAGAAGGGGCTAAAGGCCTAGAGGGAATGTGGCTAGAAAAAGTTAAAATACAAATCATGAACCTTCCATATGCTTGCGCAAATAGGTATTCAGAACAATGAAATGTTTCTCCTAAAAAAATGAAGACCTGCAAAATCAAACACTTACATATAAATGCCCCACTTGTTGAGGGATCTACACAAGTGCGTTACACGCTAGACTATACCCCCATGGAACTATGTGTACCTCTCCCTTCAAGTGACACTATGGTACTTACCCCAAAGATAATTTATTAATCCATAGGGAGTACCCAGTGTTTGGAACTTAATTAATTAATGGCAATAAATGGGCTTGGAAAAAGGATGCATTGAAAATGAAGGTGCAACACACCCCCTACAAAGGCACCCATAAATGATACACTACAATATCATGTATGTCATGAACCCCATGCCCAAAAAGTCTTTCACCCATCCATATCATATTATTTAGATGAATTAGAGAAGGTTTCACGTGGGAAACACTCCTTGACTTAGGGAGTGATTCACCCAATAGGATATCTTGTCAACCCTCTCATACCTAAACTTGGAAAATTACATAGGGTATTTGAGCACTTGTTTAGTTTGATGAGGTGGTTTTTGATGCACATGCTTAGGTAGTTATTTTATTGATTTTATTTACTTATCATGATGCATTTGACTTAAGATCCTTGGATGACATATTCATTGTCTTTACAGGACCTAGCTGGTGGACAATTTTGGAAGAACAAACCTAGCTTGGGCTTCCTTGGGGTTTGAATCCCACAATATGGATACCATGACCCACACCTTGGGAAAATAAGAAATATGAGAGTTTCCTTTGGAGGAAAAATACGACACCATGGAGGACCTCACCTAGCCCCTACTATCCCAACGTTTTTCTTCTCGAGGCCAAAACGTCACACTTGGAGGGCTTGATGTCACCCTAGGGCTAGGGTTTTGTTGTGGTGGTGTGGTTGAATTGACACTTGGAAATGTTTGGATGGAGAGAGGCCTCGTATTGATAGAGGATACCCTAGTGCATGAGAGGTATCCCTTTGGAGGCCCAACGTTTCATCTCCAAGCTCACAAATTTGCTAAAAGTGCCAAAATGTTGCCCTAAAGGGGTGAAGTCATGCTTCTTTTAGGGTTTCTTATGTGCAAAATTAAATTTAAAATTGTAAAGGGGAAAATTATGATTTTTTACCCGTTACTTTGTGGTTAACCCTAATTTCAAGTGGACAAACACTTTTTAGAATTTTTTGTGTAAATAAGGATCATTTCCTTTTCATTAGGATACAACTCTCCCATTGTAAGAGGACTACTTGGCTGAATTTTGTGCCCTACTTGGGAAATTTTATCTATATCTCTTTGTTACTATCTCTTTTGATGATTTGTCTTGGATAATGGATGAATAAGTAAGACACTAGCTTTCTTGGAGGTTATTTCTTTCTTTTAAGGTGGATTTTTCTTGGTTACAAGGAGTTTATCTTGTTAATTCTTGGACTAGGTAAGGAATCTCTCTTGTTATTGCGTATTTGATTGGTTACAAGGTTAATTTGTTAATATTATTGGGGAGTATAAGTGCATACAACCTCACTAATCCCATCATAATTTTCTTGGAATAATTGGTTGCACAAAGGAACACTAGGAGAAGTAAAGGGTTACACCCTCCTAGGTTTTTCCTAGCTAGTTTTAATTTCCTTGGGGAGTAAAATGGATTACACCCCCAAGGAAATAGAATAACTTATATCTTTCATTTTAAATAATCCATAACCCAATAGTTAAATTCACTAATCTCTTGCATTGGAGAAATAAAATCATTGCATTGATATACGTAGAATCATGAGATATTGAAATTATTTAAGTTGGGATCTTTTCTATATGATTTAAGCTTGTCAAACCCTATAGGGTGTCTAGATTGGTCAAGTGGATCTTAATGTATAGATAATTAAAATATATAGACATTAGGCCTTCAACAAAGAATCTTCTATTTTGATTCTTACTTGCAATTTAACTGTGGAAATGTGCTGGTAAACCATTATTATCATTCTATTGCTAATTAGTAAATGTTTTGTCAATTTACTTGCTTGTTTTCATGGTTAAAACTTGTAGTTGTAGAAAAAAATTTCTACATCCACTTGGATGTTACAAAAATGCTCTGAAAATGTCATATAACATGTCTCTAAATACCACTAAATCTTTTGCTAAAGTGTTGGAAACAATCTACTTGGTTTATGCTTCGCTTCCAAACAAAGCTTTGATGCTTTAAGTGGTTGAATATGAAGTAATTAGTTGTTTTCCTTGCTGATATATATTCTCGTTTTCTACGGTAATTAGGGACAAAAAGATTAATTTTCTTTTCCACTTAACTTTGATCTTGTATATGTGTTTCTTCTTGTGTCTCGAGAAGGTACAAATCTCTTCCGCAGGTACCCAAGCACTTGGAAACCATAGACCATCTCTAAAACTCATTACCAAGGCATTATTCACTTAGTAACTTGACCTATATGGGAATAACTTCAATAATATCACCTTTCCATCTCATTTCCCCTTGGGGTCACACGATATTCCCCCCTTGTGTAGGATTTATCCTTCACTAAAGCAAGGGAGGCTTTATCTAAGGTGAAAGTGGGTAGACTCTCCCACAATTATCGCCATCTTGTGGACTGGGTCAAGATTTTCCCAACCTATAGATTGTGCAACAAGATTTTCGTGGAATTTTTGGGGAGGATTTTGAATCCTCTTTCATTCCCTAACGATACTCTGGAAAGATTCTATCCCAAATCCTTTATCCCTATCTTGCCTGGAGACTCCACTTTAAGGGCGTTCCCTTTTCACCCTTGATGGTGTTTTCTTCAAGCTCATTTGGCGACTCCACCATCCCAAAATCCACCTTCCCAAAATAATTCTTCAAGAACCCACCTTTTTCTATTACCCTTTTCATCCTTTGATGAACCTTGATTTCACCTGGAGACTCCATTGAGGTTTCATTTCAGCTAACGGAATTATGGCACCATGGGGTGAACCCTTTCCCACAACTTGGCATGTCTCAAGGAGGGCACTTTAGATATCGAAATGGAAAAAACTGCTGACAAATCCATTGAGGAACTGACGAATCTTGTAAAAATCTTATCTCAAGTATCTGTCGAAGAATAAGCCCTTGTGGATGAAGATATGTTCCATGAATAAAGTTACCAAAAACATATTGATGAAGTTTCTCATGTTGAAGGTCTGGATGAGGCATTTTGATCTATGCTCCTGCTTGTTGAAGATGAAGTGCTTGTATCTTCCCTTCCTTTTGATGAAGACATCCATGCCCCTTTTCCTCTTGCACATCAAGAAGATAACATGATGAGTTGTGAACCTATCAAAGATATTGATGATACTTTATTCCATGATTTTGGAAGTGAATAAGTATTAGAAGAACCATTGGACACAACATATCCTTTTTGGAAAAAGAAAACAAAATTTTATGTATTAAGGATAAATCCCATTGTAATGAAGAGGCGATGGAGGGGCATGTCCATGAAGAGAAAGAAGGATTCTGATGAGGTGCAACATGTTGAGAAACCTCATGAGACATCGTTATCTTTTCTCCCGCTTGATGAAGGTGAGGTTGTCCAACCTTGTTTTCCTCCTACACATGAAGTTGAAGAAGCGACTAGTCTTAATGGTGAATAATCTGAAGATCCAGTTGAAGCTGCCCTAACCTTTGTTCTTCCTACACACGAAGACAATGAGATGGTCATTTTCAATCATATTGATGGTCTTATGAAATAACCCTTGGATATGGTTGATCAGCATATAGACACTTCCATACAAAATGGGAGATATAGATGGGATGTTGGTCATTTCATTTTTATAGAGACCCCATATACGACATTGAGGGTGGTTCTCATGCAAAAGGGATTGGGTTATCATATCCAATAAATTGGTCCTCACTTGCACATGATTTAGATTCTTGGTGGCCCGGTCATGATATGACCATGTATTTATTTCATCCATTTGAGTATGACCTATAACCATATACTCATGATGATTCTCATTCATCCTTTCGGAGTTGTCATTCTTACCATTTTGGAGATTCAAATTTGTTCTATGGAGGTTTCCAACCACCTTTTCACTCAGACTTTGATGGATACATGGTCATGGTAATCCCATAGAAGCCAAATATTCACATCGCAGAGCGACAATATGTTCTTCCTAAGGTGTTTTACAAGATGAAAGGGAAACAATATTTCAGTAGCAGGAAGATTTCTTCCTCTGGACATGAGGTTGTCCCTTACCTCTTATCTTTTTCTCCGAGAAGCCATGCTGTCTTCTCCCGATCTCTCATCTCTTCTTAGTCTTCAACAAGAAATGGACCTTTGTGCGCAGATGAAGATGAACCATTGTCTATATACGGTATTACTATTCAGATATGGGTTGATCAAGCTTATGGAAATCGCTTCAAGAAGGATTTCTTGGATGATCAGGTTTGTGGTTTCTCTTTCCATGAGGATCTCTTCCCTCCCACCAATATCCATGAGTTGTTTTTCATTATTGATTTTATTTCTATATATTCTCATGATTATTATTTTCTCGATTTGTCTTTGTGGTATTACATGATTAAGTACGGGGGAGATACCTTGATGAAATGATGGACATGTGGTTGGACTAGTTGTATGACTTCACCTGACATTACCTATCACCTGATTTTCAAGTCCCCATGGCCCCAAGGCCCCAGGTAAGTAAGTAATTCATCTTACTTTCTTGCATTTGAATCTTGATTGCTCATGGTAGTTTAGTTGCATTTCATGTTATATTTTTATCCACTTGCATATTGCTTTCATCATATTACATGTCTAGTTTAGAAATTTAAAATAAAAAATGAAAAATTTTATTTTCTAGGTTAGTTGTTATTTTATATATTTGATTTTGATATATATGGACGAAGGGTCATAGAAACACCTTAGATTTTACAATCTTATGTTTCATTGTAGGCAGAGGTCCACCATGATATGTTTTGGTTCTCGTGCACTCTACAACGAGTACATGTCCTCGAGTAGGAGCCATATGTTATCCCCATTTCCTAGGGATAGATAAGGAGATGATAGCTTGAGGTACTCAGGTTGCAGACATGGATTATCGAGAGACAGATGGCTGACAACGCCCACTTGCATAGACATAGGCCCGACTCACCACCACAGATCTCAGGTTCATCATGAGGGTACTCACCACATCATCTTTCTTCCGGAAGACATTAGGTCTTTCTCCATGAGGTACAAGCTAGGTATCATAGTGAGTGTCATTTCAATATTTGGTGCATTTAAGTTTGTTTCATTTAAAATTTCTTTTGATTATGTAACGTCTACTCGGAAATTATGCTCTTTTCCATGTTTCACCTTGGGGGTTGACATTGATCCCTAGTAAGTGGTCACCCTTAGGGATAGGTTTGCTACTGGGGGTCCCCTTGACAACTCATCCTACCATTCCCGATCATACTTATCATTTTTAATCACTTCACCCGTTGTTCTCCCCCTTATCTTTTGGGATTTTTCAGGTGTACTGACCCAAGAAAGGATTGTCCCTCATTTCATGGGAAGATGGGACTGAAGGCCCAGAGGGAATGTGGTTGGAAAAATTTAAAATCCAAATCATGAACCTTCTAAATGCTATCCCAAATAGGTCTTGAGAACAATGAAATGTTTCTCCTAAAAAATCAAAGACCTACAAAAGAAAACACTTACATATAAATGTCCCACTTGTTGAGGGATCTACACCAATGAGTTATAATCTAGACTATACCCCCATGGCACTATGTGTACCTCTTACTTCAAGTGACACTCTGCTACTCCCCCCCAAGATAATTGATTAACCCATAGGGAGTACCCAGTGTTTGGACCTTGATTAATTAATGGCAATAAATGGGCTTGGAAAAATGATGCATTGAAAATGAAGGTGCAACACACCCTCTACAAAGGAACCCATAAATGAGACACTATGATCCCTTGTATGTCATGAAACCCATGCCCAAAAAGTATTTCCCCATCCATATCATCTTCTTCACATGACTTAGAGAAGGGTTCACCTAGGAAACACTCATTGACTTAGGGAATGATTCACTCAATAGGACACATTGTCAACCCTCCCATATCTATTAGGATATTTAGACACTTAGGATCTAGTTAATATCTACTTGGTATAATGTGTCGTTAGGTAAAAGTGTGTTTCTTAGTGTGTTTCTTTAGTATCCATTAGTATGCATTTGTAGTTAGGAAATATGACGGTCACGATATGTTCCTGACATAGAGTGATTCGACAGTTCATATTCTCCTAGATCTTAATAGCCATTGATCTATGCCTTAACACCCGATTGGTCCATTATCTCCATTTAAATTATTGGATTAATGAGAGGGGGGGATGAATCATTAATAGATCAATTTAATCCCTTTTCACCATAAAATGCAAGTGTTATATCAATGTAGAATTATCATCCAATAGTTGCAGAGTAAATAAACAATGAAAAAATGAGAAATCATACACATACACAATATACCAATGTTTTACGTGGAAACCCAAAGCTGGAGAAAACCATGGAATGATTTTTCTTATATTTCTTTAAGAATTACATTCATTGGAAGCACCAACTTCCTTTTTTTTTCCAGCTACAACTGGAAGGAGGCTCCAACCCCCTAGTTTCTCAGGCTACAACCTGAGGGAAGCTCCAACTCTCCAATTCTATGGATACAACCAGAAGGATGCTACAACCCCCTATGTTCTCCAGCTACAACCAAAAGGTGGCTACAACCACCTGTCCTTGCCCTGTCCAATTGCCCTGAAATATAAGTGCAAAATGTAGAAATTGAATATGTCACTAAGAAACCTGTCACTGTATACTCATCAACCAATCTGATTTGATCAAATATACCTCAAATGTAGAAACTAAATGTGTCACTGAGAAACCTATCATTGTATACTCATAAACCAATCTGATCTGATCACATATACCTCAAATGTAGAAAATGAATATGTCACTGAGAAACATGTCACTTTATACTCATCAACCAATTTGATCTGATCACATATACCTATACCACAAGTCTGTACCTAAAACCATGTGTTAGAACCTCAATGTTATACAACCTTTATCTGTACCAATAACTTCAGCAACATACCTCAACCAAAATCCTTCAAACATGAACCAATACTAAACTTCAGTAGATCTGCCTCAGATCAACTCTATAGCAAGTCATAAACTCCCAAGAGGGAATCCAACATATTTACAAGGCAAACCTTCAACTTGATTCATAAATTCAACACTACACATATGAGAACCATACCTTTTTTTTTTTGTAGCGTTCTGTTGCCGCGGTTTTTCTGCCACGATTTTTCTGCCGCACTTTTTCTGCTGCGGTTTTTCTGCCGGACTTTTCCTGCAGCGATTTTTCTGACGCAATTTTCCTGCCTCACTTTTTCTTCCATAGTTTTCCTGTCGCACTTTTTCTACTGCACTTTTCCTGCTACACTTTTCTGCCACAGTTTTCCTGCCACATTTTTTCTGCCACACTTTTTCTGCTACAATTTTCCTGCCTCACTTTTTTTGCCGCAATTTTCCTGTCGTACTTTTTCTGCCGCACTTTTTCTGTCGCAGTTTTCTTGCTTCACTTTTCTCTATCAATAATACCTTCCCAAATAACCTTTCAGTTTTCTTGCTTCATGAATCTTATGATTCATGGGAAGCTCCTTAGGGACTGTCATAGTACCACAAAATGTTGTAACACCTACCTCATTCTATTGCCCCATGATGATGATGATGTTGTTTCTCTAGACTTCATGTTGTGATGATGTTTTTTCTCCAGCCCTAGTGTTTTTATTGATGATGATGATGTACTAATTGATGTTGATGCAGATGATGATGATTCCATTCTCCTTGTTGTGGATGATGATATTGATGATGAGAAAAACTTCCTATGATTTAGTCATTTTTCCAAATGTTGTTGATGTTGTTTCCTTCTCTGTTAAGCCCTAATATTGGCTCATTACCCCTTAATTGGGGCATATTAGATTAGTAATGTTATTTTATTTATGTCGGCTTTAGGCCATTAGTTTTAATTTAGATTAGTAATGTTA
>JZKD02S0329404.1:821868-834907 GCA_000966675.3 Picea glauca | reverse complement strand
TAAAAGGAGGTTGCCCCCTCGAAGAGGCTTATTATCTGAAATTATCTCTTTTTCAAGGCGTTGAGTACTTTTCCTGAGGTTTTTATATGTTATATTGATGTTTGGTTCTTAACATTCTCTCTCTCCTGATGATGTTGTAGAATTCCCTTCTTGTTAAGGGAGAGTGTTGAAATATTGTAACTGCAAAGAGTATTTTATTTATTATTGAGTCATTATTAATGAGATCAATCCCCTTTTTGGATTGATCATGTCAGGATTTGTAAATGACCAAATCCCCTTTTGTGGATTGGTCAAACCCGAATTATATCATGCTAATTAAGAAGTCAGCCCCCAGGCCTAATAAAAGTGGCTTTAGCCACTAAGTTAAGAGGTCGGCCCTGCCCAGTAAAGAGACACCTCACTAACGTCTACCAACTAGTATAAATAAGAGAGGCTAGCGCCTCATTAGCACACTCACTCAGCTCACTCACCTAGTGCGTAAGTTTGAAGGAATTTGCAGTTTCCAGTCACTGGAAGAAGGAAGAGATACATGCATTGCTCAGTGTTGGATATTTGCTAGTGTTTTGGTTTATTGTCTTGGCATTGTATTGGCTATCTATATTAAGGAAGTTTTTGTTCGGTTTTCTTCCCCATGAAGGTTTCCTAGGATAAATGTTGTGTATCTTGTGATTGTGTTTCTCTTAGTGATCATGCATATGATATTATTGTCTAGTAAATTGAAAAGAAACTTAATAGCTTCTATAAAATTAACACTTCCACTACACAAAATGATAACAGAAATGGCTATCTTTCTCTTAATACTTCAACCATAGTTGTCAATTCATAACTAGTAACCCTTCTAAGTCATCATAGACTAGTTCCTAGAGATTATTTTCCCATCCCTATGACTCATAGATTATCTCATGGGGTCTTTGTTCTCTTTTGCGGCAACTTTGCACTCCCTCTGCAGCTATTTATTGTCCTATCCCACTCTACAAGCTCTACCTTGCTTCCATATCCAATGAAACTTGGAATTAATAACTACTTTGGTGCTCAAATGAACTATCAAGTTTATAACATGTGACGTCTACACGATCAAGTTCTTTCCATTTATCCCATTGTAACTTGTTTTTATTCAAGAGAATGCATCCTACATCATCAATACATTTTATTGATAAATATTCCAACACCTTTGCAGAAATTTCCCACTTCATACTGTCATTTCCTAGAGATTAATTTCCTTGCATATTTTATGTCCTTTTTAATAACCATGTGTTGATATTCTATTACATCTGACCCAGATTTTGCAATTGGAAAAATAGTGCATGAAACATCCAAGAATTTTGTGGAGCCATAAAAATCCTTATCATAAAAATGTTGTATGGAATATGAAAAATCCAATGCACTCGATCATCCTGTCAATAGGTTCTTGACATAACATTATTTGTTTGTGTTCCCATGCTCGTCCACAATACCTTGTTATTTAAAACTTAGACCCTTTTTATTTTCAAGGTCAATGCATTCCAAATGTGTCTATGTACCTCTGAATGGGCATTATCATGTGCATATGCACTCTTTCTTACCGAATACTAACATATTTTGTGTACCTCTAACATTTGGAAATATTTTCTCAAAATTTGACATTGTTTGGAAATATTCACATTGACTAATCGCATGGTTCACAAAGTTTATTTTCTCATTTTCCCATATATTTATAACACCACCAATTGCTTCCTAAGAGAATATAAATCTCCCATCATGTTATTCTCTATATTAAATTTTCAATATCTATACTCATGTCTTATTCTGATTTTTGAGCTGAAAGTTATGGCCTTCTGAAATCAACAACTTCACCCATTTTTTCACTTGGTTCACTAGTACCAAAAATCTCAAGGGATAATTGTTGTTTTCTGTAGAAGAAAATCTAGAAAGAACCAGGAAATTTTTTATATTGGGAGCTGATAGTATTCATGATTTTGTATACATGTCAACTCTTTAATTTAGGATCTGACACTCCATCCAAATTCTAAAACGATCTATATTTTTCAATTTATCCCTTTTTCATTTCCTCCAGACTTCATAATTTTTGGCCAAAAATGGCTATCTCCCAAATGGAGCAAAACTGGCAAAAAACCCCTCATGAAAAAGTTGTTCAGGTTTATGGTTAGACAAAAAGTCGAATAAACAAAATTTTATGGACGAGTGATCTGGGTCACTTTTCCTCCTTCTAAGATTTCACAAATCCCCTAAACGCGCCTAGGAATAGTGGATTTTTCCATATTTTGGCATTTCCACTCCAAACCCTTTTGAATTTTGCTAAAAACCAAAATGGGTATCTTCACACTTTCAAAAGTCATTATTTCATGTTTTTTGGAAAACAGAAGCATAATTAGCCAATGACCCTCACTGGCATTCTTGTATCCCTCGTCACAATGGACACACACATAAAATTTCATCTAATTTGGAGTTAAACTGCTCCTATTATCCCCAAAACAAGTATTGGTCTCCAGACTTTTTTGGGGGGGTAAATTATTAGTTTTCTCCTTTCCTTTTCCTCCCCCTCTTTTATTCTCCCTCTTCTCTCTCTTCATTTTTTTCTTATTTCTTCTTCTTCTTATATTTTCTCCTTTATCAACGATCATGATCCTTCCCCTTTCCAACATATCATCCCAAAAAAGAACATTTTTCTCCCATGTATTGACATCCAGATGTATTTTCCCTGCCAATGTATTGCCGCCAAAACCTCATTCCTTCCCAATAGGAATCCATATTTATCGTCGACAAGAATCCATCTTCTCCTCAACATTTCGGTGAGACGACGTATCGATGATGAAACCTTATCTTCTCATCGATGTATTGGAGATGAATCTATGTCTTCTTGTCAACGTATCGGTGAAGAAACCTCATCATTTAGGTTATAAAAAACACTTATTTTCATTGATGTATCGGCAACGAAAACACATCTTTTCAGCATTAAAAACCACTTCTTCTCACTGATGTATCGATGATCAAACTTCATCTTCTCACTGATAAAATTCACTTCTTCTTGTCGACATATCGGCTATGAAACTTCATCTTCTCGTCGATAAAAATCACTTATTCTCCCTGACATATCGACGATGATACTTCATCTTCTCGCTGATAAAAATTACATCTTCGTCGACATCGACGATGAAACTTCAACTTCTCATCGATAATGCTTCCTTTTCATCGGCTCGAAAATATCATTTCTTCCTAATGTATCGACAAAAGATGTACATTAATCGTTGATACACATTGTATCGATGACTAAGGGACATCTTTATACTTAGTCATTTTTTGTGATTTGGGGCTCATGAGTGTCACGGTAATGCTCGACTCACCCTCTGAGCCGAATTTCACCCCTCCAAGCTACATTCGACCAATAAGTGGACCAGGTTGACCCGTGAAACAAGAAATCAACACAAAAATCAAATTTCAAGGGGTTTTAACCCCAATTTCTTTATTGGGTGAACTTCAATTTTCGCCCCAACACCCTATGTGACTACCACAAATTTGACCCTTTAGGCCTCCCTGACCAAAACCCATTTGTTGTATTGTAATTATCGACATACCCATGTCAATTTTCAGTTAAAAAGTGCCCAAAAATTGCAGAATTATCTCGATTCCACATATTCTTCCCCAATTAAAACATAATAGAAATTGTATTTGTGTTGTAGCAAACCTTGAAGGCCTGGTGTTGTAACCCACAACTTCAATACCAATTGTAATGAACCATGCCTGCTAAACCCACTTAAACAAAAAAATTATTTACACAATAAAATCAATAGTAGGCACATACTAATTTTTCATGCATCTAACAACATAAATAAATACCCATGAATGCACACATTATCAACTAATCTGGGAGGATCTGGAATGCTCAAAATTGATCTTCTCAAATGTTAATGAAAATGACTTCATTGTGTAGAGCTCGACGAGAGATTTCCAATGGAACGTGAATCGCCTCAAACAGATGTCATATGAAGAAGTTATGATGTTCTAAATATTTTGACCAACAGGAAAAAATTCAAATAGGGCAGACCACGTGGCAAGCCCACAGGATGCCATGTGGTCATCCATACAATGAGTTGTAAAAATAAGAGAATGGCATGTGTCCTTTCGTACAGTTGATGTGGTAGGATAAAGTCAGCATCCAAAGGACAAATGGAAAGCTCGGAAAGTAACACGTGGACATGTGACCTCAGTGTGTTGATGTGGAAGCACAAGGGGATGCCACGTGTCACCCATATTCGACCAATTTGGTACCCAGCTAGACGAGTAATTGGTTGCCATGTGGCATCTGTACAGATGACGTGGCAACCTGGTCAGCATGTCATACAGTACAGAACCAATCAGGGTGCGCCAAGTGGCATCCAATTGGAAAGTGACGTGGCACACATGGACCAATCTGCAGGTTGTGCCACATGGCACCTTCGAGAAGGCCAATATGGCCTTATCCAAAAATTTGTTTGGGATCAACAAGTTTTGAACCTCCGACCTCCACGGGAATATTCCAATGGATTAACACAATACTCCTACCAATGCGCCAACGGTTATGTTTGTTAAAATTGACAGGAATATTTCTTTAAATGTTAATTAAATGTGCCTCGAGCATATGTCGAGTTGGGTGGGGTTCGACCCCCTTCCTCCCCCCCAACCTAGCCCTATATAAACCAAGCGCCCCACTGAATGTGAGACATCATAATTCGTTCCAAGAGCGAGTTTGTATGGATTTTCATGCCAAGTGCAGACTTGCATTGATTTGCATGCCAAGAGTTTATGCTCATGAGATTTTGGGCTTTGGGACTCTTGAGAGAAGTATAGAGCGTTTATACTCATTTTTCTTAGTTTTTCCAAATGAATATGATGGTTATGTATGTTTTGTGTTAAAGTGTTGTATACGAAATTCTTAGTTCCATTTTCCATGTATGAGAGCCATAGTCTCGTTTTGCATGCAAAAGGAGGTCTTTGGACACCTATTCAAAACATATTCAAGTTTATACTAATTCTTCTCATAATTTTGAGAGAATCAATGGAAACCTATGTCTATGGGTTTGAGCAGAAAAATTGAAGGGTGTCTTCAAATTTTCGATTGTAATTCATCATTGTATCAAGCATTTGAGAATTAATAGAGTGGTCTCATTGTTTGGAAGCGGACCCGAAGACGTAGCCCATGATGGGTGAAATCTATTATCAAACTGTGTAGTGAACTTTGTTATTTGTTGTCTCTATTTCTCTCTATTTTAGCATTCTTATTTCTATAAGTTATATTTATCAGTTAATGAATTTTATGGATAAGTGTGTGTTTTCACATGATATTTTACAAATAGTCATAATGATCTTAATTTCCCAAATCTGGTCAGATGTTAGTGTCTTCTTAAGATTCAATTTGACATCTAAGGATTTTCGGATCATCAACAAACCCAATTAAATTCAAATTAAACATATACACATTGGAAATAATCATGAAAACAGAAAAGAAAACTTATCTTGAATTATTAATCCAATTGGTTGTGTACAAGGGACGTTCCTCCTAGCCATGGGCTTGTTGTTCCAAATCTCAATAGTAATCCACCTCGAGCTAAGGCTATGAGTCCACAAGGAAGTTTGGTCCTATTAGATGTCCACTCTCCAAAACAAGAATCCCAAATCTCGGGTTCTACTCCAACAACAGTTTCAATCCACTAGCTCTCTTCCCTTCAACATGCACAACCCAAGGAACATGATCCCCCTTCTCTACCACGCAGTCCTCGAGCCTTCTCACTTCCCTACAGGGCTCTAGTGGACTCTGTTGTCTAGAAATATCACAGTTGGGAGCTCCAAGAACTCTCAATTGGTCTAGGAGTGCTCATGCCATCCTTCTCAAGGAGTTTGAGCCATTTTCTCAACATAAAATGCTACTTACAAACATACAGCCTTCGTTACAAGCCTAAAACCTCATTTTTAGCATAAAACTCATCCCAACAATGGTTATCCTTAAGCATAGCATGGTTGGTGCTCTTTTTCCAATACTGAACCCTCATCTTTATCCTCCAAACCAACACGAAAAACTATCCCAATAATGAACTCGAATTTCCTTTTCTTCTCATGCAAGCTTGACTTGCACATTTCCCAAAACGTGGTTGTACTCATCCCATGTTGTCATAAATTGGGTGGGTTGACCTTTCCCACCGACCACTCTTACATCATTTTAATAACTCTTTGATATTTCTAAGGGAAAAACATTATAATGAAATGGATGAATTATTAGGAATGGGTAACCCCTTGGACCCCTCTTTATCCCCCCTCTTGTGGAATCATAGCCCCCCGTTGTTACCATCATGCTCGTACCGTTGCTAGCGATAATTATTCTTATTAATAATTTTAATGTACGTTTTACATAGCTTGGCCCTTGGCCCTATCAATTCATAGAGGTTATCTTTCTTAACCATATCGGCTCACTAGCTTAATTAATGTTTACACAATTACATTATAATTGTGGGGATTAGAACTGGGGATATTACAAAAGGCCATTTCTAGTATTTGAATGGACTCGGGTTTTAAACTATGAAAGTTTTAAAATGGATTTAAAAACTTTGTTGATGATTTTATATCAGTAGTCTACACATTTTTATTTAATGAAATACCTCCTAGAATTCCTTCTGAATGTAAGCATCATTTACATATTAGTCATCAAGTGAGGTTTGGTTACTGGTATATTTCAAAAGATCATACAGTGTTAAGGATTTATGGTTCAGAATTGAAACCTTATAAGCTTCTAGTCTATCTAACTCCAATATTGTTTTCTTTAGAATACATTATACAAAGACTAAATGTCGATTATGTTCATTTTGTTTCTAAGAACAAAAAGTCATCCTTTGCACTACCAGTAGAGATTGGAACATTTATTGTTAAAACAAGAAATTATTTTACCATTGTGGAAAATATGATAAAATATTTTCAATTTGAAGAAGATATATCCTGGCCATATGACCCTCTTAAAGTGATTTCTGACATGAGAATTTCAGTTGGACTAGCAACATATACTCACCAGGTTGATGCCGAAAAAAATAATAATAATAAAATAAAATAAAATAGATAATAAAGATTCTTGGATAGAGGTACAGCAAGTCATGAAGGAGCAGTGATCAACAGTAAAAAACAAAGGAAATAACATGGAGGTAGATATCACAATGTCTATTCCCCAAAAGGAAGATATACAAAGGGATAGAGCAGATGATCCCATGGAAAAAGATACCTTGGAAGATATGTTAGCTAAGAAGCAAAAAATAGATCATGAAGCTAGAAAAGAAATCAACAAATTACAACAAATTGAAAAAACTATGATTACAATTACTCACATTCCAATTTCTCATGATTCTCAAAGTAATGAATCATCAAAACAAATTACAATCTCTAAGAATGAGATTGATATTTTTGTAGAAATGAAGATGGAAAAAAAGATTGCCAAACAAACTAAGCATAATTTATACTCTCACATGATTAATCAAGATTTTGCTTCTTCTAGAATGCTATCATCAATTGATTATGATAGAGGTACAATGAAGATGGTCATTCATCAACCCAAAGTTGATAATCCTGAAGGAGATCTTGTACCAAATGAATACGATACAACAAAGTTCACCTTTGATCTAAATAGCTTGCCACCTGAAGATAAGATTGAATGGAATAAGAAAACAGAAAATATGGTGGCTAGAGATTTGATTCAAGCATCTATAAATGTGAGGAAGGTGAAGATAGAAATTGGTACATTAGAAAATCTGTTAGAGGTTGAAAGGGAAACCAACAAGGAACACTCAATTACAGTAAATGATTTAGAGAAAAAATTATCTATTTGGAAACAAAAGTAGAAAATATGTCTATCATAGCCTCAATGATAAAAAAAAAAAAAAGGATAAATAAATTCAGATCCTTAGAGGAAATGTAAATGTGCATGCCACTATGCATAGCCAAACCAAAGAAATAGTGGAGTTGGGAAATAAGAAATATCAAATTAAAAGTATTAGAAAACAAAATGCAAGACTACAAGCAAACAATGAAAGGTTTAATGAATAAAAAGCAACAACATTGTCACATAAGATAGCTAAAAGTGTAATTATTCCTAATGTTCAAGAAACCCCGACAACTTCAAACCAGAGACAAATTGTTCAGGTGAGGAAGGAATTATCGAAAGTTCGAGAAAGGATTCAGATAATGGAAACTAAATATCAGGGTAAATTTCATAAATGGTTGATGTACAAGAACAATTAGACAAACGAAGTAAATTAGTAGAACAAATATATGTTGATATAGCACAGAATGATACTAAGTTATCTGAAAAGTGTAAGAAAATTGTTGAATTTGAATACATCAAAAAGAATTATGATCAAAAATATTATGCAAGAAAGTATCTAATTGCAGCCAAACATTGTATATGGAATCAAATCAAATCAAATCATTCGTGTAGCAATTGAGAACTCATTTTAATGTTATACAAGAAATAGAGAACTCATAAATAAATATGAATCTAAGGTGAAGAAAGTTAGGGAAAAGTTAGGAGATAAGGTACAAATTACTAATAATGTCATAAATTTTGCAAATCATCTAAGTAGTGTATATCTTCAAGTTTTAGAAATAAACGGTAGAACATCATTTATAATGGATGTCGGTACAGTAAGTTTCAAGAACAATTTGATTAAGTCAACTTAGAGAAAATGTGAGACAATTTTGCAGTTTGGACAACAATTCAAAGCCAGATTTCATGACGGCTTCAAGCTCGAGTTATTGGTTCCTTGGAATGATCAAGGGTGGTTTTATAGTGTTAAAATATATGAAGAGAAAATTGAAAAACATAGAACAAATCATGAGCAATTTGAAGATCTAACAGGTCCTATTCGAGGGATAATTATTATCATTCAAAAATTATCCAATGACTTGCTTAGCATACTTAAAAATATCCAAAGGAATTTACCCCCTACATGTTATGATCTATACACTTAATTGGATATCGTGGGGCATAAAATGTTAAGTTATAAAATTCCCGAGGGAGATGATTAGAAAAGAATAGCAAGACTAAGGAATAAAACTTCAATATTAATTTGTGTCGCCACATCAGTTTCCATGTCATAACCAATTACTACGACAACATCAATAACAACACTCATGTCGGTCCCATATTCCATGTCAGGAGATGTGAATAAGAAGTGAAAGAAAAACAATGCATGAGTAAAGATAGCCTGAGTTGGTTATATCTAATTTTAGAAATAGTTAATCAATAATGGTCATAGAAGAATATAATCAAGTGAAGAAGGAAATAGGGGGTATCATTCAGAGGACACATGAACCTGCTTCATACAATATTTCCGATCATTTTTATATTCCAATTTAGTTTAATGAATATTATTTTATTTTTTTTAGCTAAATATCTCTGACTTGTGGGATTGTCCTATGGCTGAGATGCTACGACCCAGGGGCATCTAAGCCGTCAAAATCACCCGGGGATTGGACCCAACCTTGACCACACCATCCCTTAACATGGATGGATTTGAGGTGTCCCCAGAAGTTTCGAACCAACGACTTCACTTATGGAGTGCCTTAACAATGCACTCCCTCACAAATTGCTCTACACCAAGGGGGCAGTTTAATGAACTTTTTTACTTCATGGAGGATTCATCCTTTATTTAACCAACTCATTGTTAAGTTCTCTTTATTTTTCTTTCTATAAAGTTCAATATTTTGAAGTCAAAAAAAAATTCCAAAACTTTCTTCTAAGAAAACCTATTTCTATAATTATTCAAAGTTTGGATATAGCAACAATTTATTATGGTTTCACTTGATGATTCTATAAATGTAGTTGTTTTTCAGTATATATCGATGTGTTAAATCATTAAAATTATATTCATAGTATATATTACTGGAGAATTTCAAGTTTTCAATATCCTTAAATGTTATATATATATATATATATATATATATATATATATATATATATATTTCTCAGTTTCCTTTTATGTATGTCACTTTCAATGCATCTCATTTTATTTAAAGGAATCGTTTTATTGTTGTTTTATTATATAATGTTGGTTAAAGAAGAATATGGTGCATGCTCTGATAGTGCATTGTTTGGTGAGATTTTACTAAGAATTTTATTTCATAAATCATTTTAAGTTTGATTAATTTTAGGGTCTTGTACCAAAAATTAGTTTTTTTCTTCAATTTCAAGTGAAGAATACTCAATTAAAAAGAAAATTTGAAATCTTATTTTAAGAGGGTTACCCCCTCAGGTTACTAGATTCTTCCAGGTGACCTAAAGCGAGAAGGATATTTTTCCTTCACAAGATATTTTGGCATTGTTCTATTCAATAAAGCAGTCTGAGGAACAACACATGGAAAAATTATTGTTTAGTCTCCACACACACTTTGCCCCATTCACTTGTTTCATCAGTCAATATTACAAAAGGTCTCCTCCAGTATCAATCCATTTCAATACAATTTTGTTTCAAGACATGCCTATACTATGTTCTATAAGGGAAATGCAAACGATGACTTGGTTTTAAAAACAATTATCCAGTTGTTGAGTATTTCATCATCACTTTTCCTTCTTTGTTTCATGGTTCATCATTTTATCGACATACATAGATTTTACAAAAAAACGAAAGTTTAAAGTCTGAAGAAAAAATTCCTTGAACTAGCCAAGCTCATACCTTGTTAGCATATATACCATTCATCATCATTCCACCATTATGAGCTTACTTTTCTCAACTTAAGTCATTATTAAACCATATTAATGAGCATTTACTGAAAGTACTATTTTTCTTTTATTTGCATACAGTGGATAGTTGTTACATATTAGCATGTTTATGGAATAAAGAATGACATTTTTTTTTCTTTGATGAAAATATAGTTTAGATAAGCTTTTTCAAAATAGGTATGTCTGTAGACAAATTATGCACATATGAATGGTGTTCATAGGAATATGAATGAAAATGGATGTCGATCCATTGTATAAGATGGATGTTGACACGATAACTTCAACCAACCTCTATTTAATGACTCTTATTTTTTATCTTTAACATTCATTTTAATATCCCATGCTTCATATATTATAAGGTAACATTTTAATATGCCATGCTTCTTATATTGTGGTAGGGTGATCATGGGAAGGCATCAACCTCGAAGCAGATAAACAACTAACAATATCCATATCCATTTAAAGTGAGTTTTATTATTATTTTTAATTGCATTAACTTGTTTTTTTTATGATATATGTAGTTGTCCACACCTCATGTTGACAATGTGGGTGATGATGACAAATTGTTTGAATCCATCAAATTGATGGAGACAATTAAAAAGGCTATGAGAAAGGAAAACAAGGAACTTATTGCATTGGCTAGTTGTGAACCAGTGGAGGAGAACAAAGAAAGGTGTAGATATTTGATGGAAGATATACAATGATATGGGGTAAATGCCATTTTTTAAAGAGGTTATTTATCACATATATTTATTTATGAATTTTGGTTTGCTAATTTTATATGATCTCAACAAAAAAATGGTTTCTTTCTATAGAATTTTTTTGGGAGTTGCTCTTGAGGCTAGTGTTGGTAGCAACAATGCACCAACACCACAGCGTCCTAGCACGATCCACGTACCCGCGAGGCTATTTTTCTCTGCATTTGTGGTTGACAACCCCATGACTCAAACGACTACAACTTCTAGGACCCATGACATGCCCTCCTAGTGCACGTCAGACCATGCATATGATGGTGGAGATGACCCAATTGGTGATTTTACAGATTGTTTTCTTAGATCGGCATGTGTTACCAACAAGGGAACAATGTATGTTACATTTTTGGTGGACAAGAACATTGTTCCGATCAAGATACCAAAAATCTTAGGTTTTTATGAATGTCTTAATTATTTCCTATTTATCTAATTGAAACGTACATCTCTCCAATTATTTTAAATTAATGATCATATTGTTTCGCAGGAATCAATATTTTTTAAGCATATGAATGACAAGGCATTAGATATTTTTGGGCCCACCATACACACATGGTGGAATGCTCAAAATGAAAATTTTAAAAAGGATCTTATTGACCACTTGGTCGGCATGTTTGGTGAATTCTTCAACAAAAGTAGAGTCAACTCATTGGATGGTACTTATTTGAAATATGTAAGGGATCAATATAGGGTTCATTTCCAAAAAAAAATAGGCATGAGCATCCTCTAATGATTCCTGAGAGAGAGTGGAAGAATATAATGGAGGATGAAAAGGAGAAGACAATGAGAAAATAAGGAAAAATGTCACCTAGTCCAACAAGGTATAAGATATTTTTAAATTCAATATGTTGAATTTTCTTTAGTTCTATATAAAATTTCCATACCTAACCTAGTTGAAACTTTTCACAGGCTCCCAGACACGTCAAAAGAAACCAATGAAAGACTAGAAAAACATGGGTCGCACAAACTCAACCAGGGTGGTTACATGAAACTAAAAGCATGAATTGTAAGTACCAAATAATTAAACCATGTCATTCCTATCATCATCCAACTTTTATTTAATTGCATCCAATAAGCCAAATTTGTGATCTTATGCAATGCAAGGGGCTCGTTTCAAAATAGTGTCCACTGAGGAAGACCTCCGACTCAGTTTCAAGTTGTGGTTGAACATGGACAAAGCATGGCGCAAACACAATCTGCCCCTTTGAACGACAACATAAGTAAAATCAATGGACTTTAATTATCGATTACTTGTAAAATCTATTCACGATTGATTTCACCCATAAATGAATGTGTTTGTTTTTACGCAAGAGAGAAACAACAATAATGAGGCTAGCAATTGACAACAGACCCATGGCAGCAGAGTGCAGCTCAATGATGGTGGTGTGCAACCCGGCCTTGACAATATTATGGCATTAAAATTAGAAGTATGGATTACGATTATTAATATTTATTTGCAGATGGTGTACTTATAACTTTTCTTGTTTCAATGGCAGAGCATGACACATGGTAGTTGAACCAATGGTCTCGACTAATCAACCTGGATATTTATATTTATTTA
>JZKD02S0329404.1:771858-801257 GCA_000966675.3 Picea glauca | reverse complement strand
AGCCAAGAAGGATAATAAATTATCACCAAAGTACTATGGCCCTTATAAGGTGTTGCAAAATATTGGTACTATGGCATACAAATTGGAGTTGCCTGCATCTTCACGAGTAAACCCAATTTTCCATGTCTCATGCTTAAAGAAGGTTATAGGCGACAAGATCCCAGTTCAAACTATATTGCCAGAACTTGACGAGGAAATAAAAATCATATTGGAGCCTAAAGCCATCACTAACACAAGAATTCACCAGCTGAGGAATAGATCCATTTCAGAGTATCTCATTAAATGGAGAAAACTACCGGTTGAAGATTCCACTTGGGAAGATGAGTCTTTTATACAGAAGCATTCAGATTTACTCAAGCGTTGCGAACAACACTTGTCTCAAGGGGAGGGGCATGTTAAGCCTTAATATTGGCTCATTACCCCTTAATTAGGGCATATTATATTAGTAATGTTATTTTATTTATGTCGGTTTTAGGCCATTAGTTGTAATTATACCTCCTAGTCTCCTATATATACCGAGGAGACATTTTCATTTTGAATCATCTTGTATTTGAGCATTTAAGTGGGGTAAAAGGAGGTTGCCCCCTCGAAGAGGCTTATTATCTGAAATTATCTCTTTTTCAAGGTGTTGAGTACTTTTTCTGAGGTTTTTCTATGCTATATTGATATTTGGTTCTTAGCAATCTGACCATGACACGGAAGACTGCCCAACACTATTAGGGAAGATCTAGGAAAAGAGAAATCCGAACAATCAGAATGTTCAATGGATTTCTGCGGAAGCGAGGGATGATGGAATAAATATCAACATAGTTACATGTGGAGGAGCTAAGACAGGGTATGACGCAGTAAGACAAGATCCAACACAACACCAATGGGTGAAGAAGAATGTTGAACCACATAAGTAGTTTGATGCGTACAACAAAAAGGGGATATTCAAGCAAGCCAAACAAGAATTATTGAAGCCGGATATTGCATCTACATCAACTGCATAGCATACTCAGTGTGTACCAACACACAAGATTCCTTCATCATTGGATCACACTAATGAAGCACAACCCATAAGATAAGTAAGTACCATAAAGGCTTTTCTGCAATCTTGTGTTAAACTACTAAATGACCCATCATCTGTTAAAGTGTTACAAAATATGTTAGAAAGATGTAGCACAGATGTAGAGGGAAATCTAGAACAGAAAATAGTTAATCATCTGCATACGAGGAGGACAAGTAGAGAGTTCAGATTGAACGCCAACATTGGAGATTTCAACATGGGGGATATTATACTAGATTTAGGCTCTGAAGTGAATGTACTACCTAAGAAGACATGGCAATGTATGGGAGAGCCCACATTATAATATTCACTAGTTCAGTTGAAACTAGCAAATCAACACGGGGTTTTGCCAATTGGTAGGCTAAAAGGTGTGATAGTAGATCTGGATGGAGTGCGCACTAAAGTTGATTTCGAAGTGATAGAAATAGTGGATGGCACAACACCTTATCCATAACTTCTTGGATTGGATTGGGCGTTTGATAATCAGGACATAATCAATATAAAGACGAGGAATATGAAATTTGAGTCAGGAGAGTACAGAGTCATTGTGCCAATAGATCCATCAAAAGGACAAAGGTTTGTAGAACCCGCTTGTTTATACCTTGAGGAAATTAACCATTTGTACAAGACCACCACATGAGAAGAAGATTATGTGAACCCAAATGCAGATGGGGTACTCAGTTGGAGAAGTATCATGTCATGTGCATCAAACTCGAATACAAGGTTGGAGAATTGGTAGTAGAGATTACATGAAGTCTCCACAAGAAGGTGTGCAAGAATAGACCGTGCAGTAAGATGGGTAGGTATAGAGATAAGAGGACCTCTCAACTTTCATGGGGTTAATGACTTAGAATAATTCCTAACAAGATACGAAGATGAAGTGTTAGAAAATTAGAGGCTCTTACCTTTGGATATAGCACTCAATGCAACACCTGCAAGATAGTGGGGCGTGCACAAAGAGACATTCAAGGACTGGTACCAATGTAAGTGATTATTGCACATAATATTTGGCACAGAATAGGGAAGCAATCAATTGCAGATATATGACAGACAAGGAACACCAACCGAACGTTTGGAGAAGTGCATAAAACTATGGAGAATGACACCACCAGAAGAATGGTCTCATCACTTTATTCACACATTGGAAGGAATTCCAGCAAAATGGTATGTAGACCAATAATTGCGCAAAGGCACTGCAGAATGGACAGCATTATAACAAAATTTTATAGTCACTTTCTCATTTGAACATGAGAATCCCAACATGGATTTAGCACTCAAACAGATCAGAGGGGAAATAGTCATTCAAGAACCAGAGGTTGAACTTATAACAGAGTATCAATAGCAAAACAGGTAGACAGTGAAAGAACTATTGTCATGCTACCATGTGTAGGAAGAAGCACCAGATGAATATGACCCACGCAACATCCAAATTACAGAAATTGAAGGAGAAAGGGAGGTGGAAGGTCCATCTATCGAATCATAAGTCTTTACTGTGCTAATAAAGGTGAAGAAAGTAAATATTGGGACAAATGATAATCCCAAAATGGTCAGCATTGGAGACTACTGGGATGAACAAACAGTAGAAAGAATAATAGAGTTGTTGTGTGAGTACAGTGACATGTTCCTAACAACCTTTACAGAGATGAAAGGCATAGAAGGAGATCTAGGAGAGATGAAGAAACCTCTCAAACCTGAAGCTAGATCAGTCAAACAACGACCATATCGACTGTACCCAATATATAAGCAAAAAGTAAAAGAAGAAATTGACAGAATGTTGGAGGCTGGAATCATAGAACCAGTGGAGGAATATGAATGGGTAAGCCCTATGGTAGTTTAGGAAAAGAAGCAGGGATGAATAAGGATCTGTGTAGATCTCAAGAAATTGAATGATGCTTGCCTACATGACCCTTTTCCTACCCCTTTCACAGATGAGGTATTAGAGAATGTAGGAGGCCAGGAAGCATACTCATTCACAAATGGATCATCACGATACCATCATATCAAGATAGCCCAAGAAGATAGATACAAGACCAATTTTTCCACAGAATGGGGATCCTACCAGTACACAGTCATGCCTTTTGGATTGAAGAATGCACCAGCAATATTCTCAAGAGTAGTCATAGTTGCATTCAAAGAATTCATCAATCAGTTTTTAGAAGTATACATGGATGATTGGACAGTCTACAGTCTGTTGAAAAATCATGTAGAGGTATTAAGGTTGATGTTGGAAACATGCAAGCAGTGTCCGATATCATTAAATATCAAGAAGTGCATATTTGGGACACTATTGGGCCATATAGTGTGCAAACAAGGCTTGCTAGTAGATCCTGCCAATATTGCAGTGATTGACAATTTACCACCACCAAAATGAGTACGTGAGTTGAGAGAAACATTGGGACACATAGGTTTCTACAAGAAATTCATAAAAGGGTACGCGCAGATCACTGCGCCGATGGAGAAACTATTGAGGAAAGATAGTAAATTCCAGTGGAATGAGGATCGTGAACGAGGATTGGACACTCTAAAAGAGAAAATGGTAATATCACCAATACTAGTATTCCCAGATTGGGAAAAGACATTTCATGTTCATGTAGATGCATCAACGATAGCACTTGGAGATATTCTGGTGCAGCTAGGAGCAGGAGATTTAGACCACCCTATAGGATTTGCAAGCAGAAAATTGTCAGATTCAGAGCAAAACTACAATACTACAGAAAGAGAAGGCTTAGCAATGGTATATGCACTGCAGAAGTTCAGACACTATCTACTTGGGAAACACTTTAAAATGTTCAAAGATCATTCTTCCCTTCAAATACCTAGTCAACAAGCCAGTGTTGGGGGGGAGAATTTGTAGATGGTTACTATTGTTTCAGGAATTTGACTTTGAAGTGATAGTCAAATCAGGGAATTTGAATGCAAGACCTGATCACCTTTCAAGTATCACCAATGGAGAGGAACCTATGACTTTAGAGGACAACTTCCCTGATGCACATTTATATTTAGTCCAAGTATTTGATGAATATTTTGTTGATATCATTCAATACTTGAGTACAGGGACTGCGCCACAATAATTCAACACTGCACAGAAGAAAAATCTGGTAGTCAGAGCTCCAGACTACCAATTAATTGTAGGAAACTTATACAAGATGGGTGCAGACAACATCTTTAGAAGATGTGTACTAGAATATGAAAGGCCTAGGATTTTAGCAGAGGCCCATGAGGGAATAACTGGAAGACATTACGCAGGAAAAGCTACCATGCAGACTGTATTGCACCCAGGACTATGGTGTCCGACCATTCATAGGAATGCAAAGGACTACTGCCAGAGATGTGATGTATGTTAGAGGATTGGAAAACCTAATAGATGGGATGAGATTCCCCTGAGACCACAAGTAACCTTGCAAGTATTCGAAAAATGGGAAATTGATTTTGTGGGAACAATTAATCCACCGACAAAGAGGTCAGGAGTAAGTTGTATCATTACTATGACAGAGTACTTAACAAGATGGGCAAAAGCAGCACCAGTAAAATATTGCAGCGCGAAAACAAAAGCACACTTCCTGTTTGAGCAAGTGATCACTAGATTTGGATGCCCAAGGATTTTGATGAGTGGCCAAGGCACTCACTTCATCAATAGTACTATTAATGCTATGACTGAGGACTTTGAAATCTACCATCAAAATAGTACACCATATCACCCTCAAGAAAATGGAACAATGGAAGCCTTTAATAAGATCCTAGAGAATGTGTTAACAAAGATCTGCAATGCCAATAGGCACAATTGGGACTTGAAGATACCAACAGTATTATGGGCATACAGGACTATGTGCAAAAATTTGACAGGGCAAACACCATTCAGGTTGGTGTATGGACAAGAAGCAGTGGTGCCATTAGATTTTTTGGTACCTAGTCTACACATAGCAGCAATCACTAACATGACAGAATGAGGCACAGTACAAGAAAGGCTAAGTCAGTTGATGGAGATGGAAGAAGATAGGATTCTAGCAGGATTTCACCAAGAAGTACAGAAAGAAAGGGACAAATATTTGCATGACAGACATATCAAAAGGAAGAATCTCAAAGGAAGGAGACCCAGTCTTGGTGTATGACAATAAATTTCTTTAGCACCCAGGAAAATTCAGAACACATTGGTTGGGACCATATGAAGTGAAGACTATCACAGATGGGGGAGTTGTACAGTTGAAATATTTAGGAGGTACATAACTCAGAGGAATGATCAATGGGGGTCTATTGAAGTTGTATAGGGACAGACGATCTTCTACAGCTTAGAAAGGTACCACATAGTAAGAAAATATGTATATAGTGTACTATAGTAGAAGGGAGAGAAAATGAGAAAAACAAATAAAAAGAAGAAAATCCATAAAAATTAAAAAGGATAAAAATAAAACAATGCAGCGCACATGGAGGGCCTCGACAGAATAGAAATGGGTAGAAGGAACAACGCACTACAGGAAAACCAAGGTTCGAAAACGTGACGTGTAGAAGAGCAGTTAACGGGTAAAAAGGTACAGTGCGCAGGAAACACAATGAAAAGTGAAAAAGTGTCAATTACCAGTGTGACACAGCTGTCACTTCTCCGTGCCGTTATAAATTCAGAGAAAGGGGGGAAACTGACCCATTATGTTATTTTCTAAGGAGAAGAATGCAGAGCTGAGCGGAAGAACAATAGAGTGCGGAATTTTGCTACCATGTGCTGATTTGAGAACTTGTAGCTCGGATTTAACCACCATGTCACCACTGAAGGTTGGAGCACCAAGCAGAACCAAACGAAGCACACAGAGTAGCACATGGGTACCACAAGGCGGAACCAGTGAGATGCCCACAGTGGTGGATGTGGACGAAATCCACACACCAGAGTGCGATCAAACCACATTACATGTGGAGGAGTAGGAACCCGCATAGGAGCCCGAGCAGCTGGTAGTGGATGCAGAACGGACGGAATACGACGCGTCCAGGGGAAAAAGACCGCAGGAAGAAAAATCGGCCATGGATTCCATGCGGCATGGCTTAGAGCCAGAACCAGAATAGGAAATGGAGCAAGAGGGTGGGGTATCATCCCCACAAGGGAAAAAAAGGTTGAGATCATAAAACAGTATGCAGGACGTGCAACGCACATAGGCATAATTAATTATAATAATGTCAAAAATTCCCAATGAAGTGAAAATTAGGGATAACATGGTAGGAGGAGTCGACGACCTTAAATACTCTGACCATGATGTCTCTGATGCCACAAAGTTCCCAAACTTGGTAACACGGAGTTACCTAGAGAGTAGGGGAGAGAGCCCATCAGGCATGCCACTGTTGGAGCCTACACAGTGGATCATGGGACTGTACAACACTGGCATCATGAACCTATTAGACATACCGCACTTTCGACGCGGAAAACACATAAACATATGTGTTAAAGAGTTGTTATAGAGGGTGCATGGAGACATCTTATGGATGGACACGACAGTACCGATCAATGTTGACCTCATCGCAGAAATTACAGGGTTACCCACATATGGAGAGAAGCCAGAGAAATACCTAGAAGACAAGACTAAGGTGAAATCCATTCCATATGAGATCAAAGCAAAGTATGGCATAGAGAGGGGGAAAAGAGATATCAAGATCAATGACATCAATGATCTTGTGACGGGATTTTCAACCAGATTGATCGATTGCAAATTAATGCACAAGTGATGAAAATAAGAAGTGCACGTAGGAGTAGTAGCAGTTGCGGCACAATGCGCAAAGGGGAGCTCGATGAGCTAGGGCCCATATCTACTCACCTCTTTCCTTGAAGATTGTAAGGATGCGCAAGACTAGGAATCTGAGTTCCACTACTCATGGTTAGGCATCATCATTACACTTATAGGGTGGCATGAACCTACATACACGGTGTTCCTGCCAAGAACAAGAAAATGTGGTGCAACGTGCTACATGTCGTTGTGAAGCACAGCATATCCCAAGGTAAATAAAGTCAACAATGACATGTTCTCTCAATATTTAACAGATATTCAGAACAACTTAGCGGATACATGGATGATCTCACCAGAAACTGTCTGGGAGTATGGAAAAATAGTGAATTTCCAGGCATCACGTTACAACATGTGGTTACAGTAAGAGAAATACCCAACCAAGGAGTGGTTGTAGTTGAAGTATCGTATGACGACGTTGGAAATCCACATGGAGGTCCAAGAGTGGCTTGAGGAGTGGAAAGTGCCAGAGATTCCAAGAGAAATGCAGTAGTACAAGTCCAGACGCAGGGTATCACAGTCCCCATGCAACGAATAGGAAGGAATGGCACTAGCCAACAAAAAAAAAACAACAATAGGCATAGTGGGGGAAAGCATCTTAAACTAGAACACAAAAGAAGTCACAACGTGGTTCTACACAGGGTCCATAGGCTACAGAGCACGAACCAGGAGGACCGATAGGACATGTGAGTGCAAAGGAAATTCAAACGGAGGCACATGATGTAACCATGGATGAAGAAGTTGAGCAGGATATCAACATGGATACACGGATTCCAGAAGAATCTAAACAGCTAGAGGCCCAAAGGAAGAGAATAGCAGAGCAAGCAAGTGGCGCCAGGAAGAAAGCAAAGGCCCACAGGAAACAAATGGAAATGTCATTGACAGTAGATGAAGTAGAGTTTTTAGCCATGATAGTAGAAGATTGACTGTCAGAAGTATGGAAAAATGCGGAAAACCATCGAGTTTCAATTTTGGAACAGGTACAGGAGGTAAAAATTGCGCTAGAACAGTTGAGGATCAAGGAAAAATAGCAACAAAAGGAGAAACCAACGCCAGTAAGAGAAGGACCACCTGTCGAAGAGACAGTACAAATCACAGCACAGTGAAGTGCTAACTTTATCATAACACCAGATATGTTTTTCATCAATGAGGAAACAGCGCAGAAGCCCGTGAAGGATGTCGAAACGTTGGACTTGGTGTTACCCAACATACCAACAAAGGCATTGTATAAGTTACAGGTTAGCGTCACGCAGGAGATTCAGTCCAGATCCAGGTCTAACGCAACGAATCTACAAATAGAGCAGGAAGAAAATATGGTATTGAAGGAAGCCATCAGCTAGGAAGGGTAGAAGAGAGAGATAGCGCAACAAAAATTGGACGAGATGCAGACCTAGATAAACGCAATATTTCAAGCCATCTCAGATGGCACAATATCAGAGGAAGCATCTTCGAAGGAGAAGATAACAAAGATAGCGCAAACTCTGCAACAATATAAAGAGCAGATCAAAGAATTGGAGGAGCGCGCAGTACGTATGACTCCCCCAGCAGTCTGAGCACAAAGAGAGAAAGACATAACAGTAGATGCAAAAAACATCATGCAGAACATACATAGGGTGGAAGAACTGCTGGAAAAGAGCAGCCATCTATGGACCCAACTACTATAGGATGTGATCCTACAAGAGCTGCAAGGAAAGGAGGATAAATTGCACACAGCAATGGAAAATGTCAAGTAGCGATAGAGGACAGTGTCACTGCTAGAGAAGATCAAGATGGTCATGGAAATGAAGAACCTTTGGGAAAAAGAAAAGAGGTGCAGGCATAGAATATTACACGGCATGCTCATTTAGAGCCCCTGCAAGAAAAGGAAGAACAATTGGTTGTGGAAATCGACGCAGCGAAAACATGCCTCGAACAGATAGGCTTGGAGGGGGGCGAGATCTTAAAACCTCCAGTCACCGCGCAGGTAGTCGAAGCAATGACAGCAAGGAGCATCCAGGCTCAGGAACATTGCAAAAGGGTAGTAGATATGTACGAAGCACTGGCACAAGCAGTGGCAGACACTGGAGTTAGGCAATGACTCGGGACAAGTCACGATGTCAGTGTTGGGGGCATGTTGGGCGCAGGCCAATTTTGAGGGAGAAGCACAGCGTGGGAGGCGCATGCAGGAGAAGCGGCACGTGTAATGCATACATGCATGCAGGAAAAGTAGCACGTGCAAAATAGGCATGCATGCAGAAAAGGAAGGCATGCAAGGCACGCATGAAAGAAGACCTAGCCATGATAGGGTTAGGGTTTTGGTAAGAGAATGTAATGTTTGGTAAGCTGAAAATATGTATAATAGGTACCTAGGAGGTCTAGATTGAGGGTTGGAACATTGTTTAGTAGTTGTTGTTGCTTAATGTGATTGTATGTCCAATCTATTTTGGTAAAATGTTGAGTTGAGGAGAGGAAATAGGGTAGATCTTGAGGGTTAGATCACATGTTGAGGAGCGTGGTGTGATCTAGTCTGCCTCATTGTAGATCTCGACCTGATTCGGATGGAAAATTGTAATGCGCGAGGCATTGTAGTTTTGGAACCATAATAATAAAATAGCAGAGCATCCAAATCTTTGTGGACATAGCCCAAGAGGGGTGAACCACGATAGATCAGGTGTTATGTGATTGAATGTTATGTATCTCTTTTGTTGTTAATGATTAGATGTTAAACAAATGTGTGAAAGGATAGCTAGATATTATAATTTACATGCATGTGTAAGAATTACATATTAATCATGATAAGCTAAATGTTATATTAAATAAATGAAGACTACATAGTTTAATCGCAGATCCCCACTCATTTCCCAAGTTGAAAACACCTAAGTGTTGCAACCACCAATAGAGTTATCTTGAGTGAGACTGTGCAGTGCACCCTATGTATTGCGTTGCCTTCTGGTTTACCAGAGGGGCCGATAGTTTTAAAGGGGTTTTATTGGAAACCAAGAGGACCTAAACCTGGGTCAGCCCAAGAAGGACAGCAAGAGCAAACTATAATCCAACAGTTGGTAAACCCGTAGTGATTGGAAAATCTTACCAACTTGTCCATAATAAACATTAGTGGGATATATGGTTCTGGACCATCACAGATAGTGCAAGCGAGAGAAACTAAAGATTATCACGGATAGCTAGAAAGAGTGGGATATACTACCTACTACCTTGGGATCTGGCTACTAGAAGCAACCTACGGGTTATAGCATTTATGTTGGTTAACAAGGAAACTAAGACATCTAGATTTGATGGTTACCCCCAACACAAAGAAAATCATAACAAGGATATTCAACTAGAACGAGAAGCAATCTACATCTGCTAAACTATATAGAACTCGACAGAGATTTATTCTCTAATACAACCTCCACCAAGGGAACTAGGAAACTTTCAATGAAACCCTACTATGTGGTTGGTTGCACCCCTTTATTTGACCAGATAGGTCGGAATTCCATGAATATCACAGACTCTGGCATGCATGTTGGGATAAAGCAAGATAGAAATATCTCTTTGATGATGAAGCATGGAGTAAAATACATTCCTTATTGATTCATAGTTAATTCGGTTTGAAGTTTTTCATAGGAAAGATCCTACAAAACATTTTCGAACAAAAACTACGAGAACGAATGTTATTAATTGAGCCTAGAGAGACTATTGTTCCTCACCGGTGTTCTGGTTATGCAAACAAATTTAATGTTGTGCGTATTAATGAAAAAGATGGCTTCCTCTTTGTAACCCACTATCGTGCATGTGACCACATTAATGAACAGTTTTCAACACATATGAGCAGTGGCATAAAATACAGTAGAGAAGACTATAAAATGGAAGACAGTGGATGGAAATTTTGTAATTCGTAGTAGTAGAAGGTTGTGAGTGTCCAGTGGTATTTACATGCCATACTGAGTAGGGGGGAGAGAAAGCGAAAAGTGAACAGTAGCGAGACATTTTCGAAAAACAAAACTGAGAGAGCGAAACTGAAGGATAAAAGTAGGGCACTTGAAGAAACATAAAGATATTTTGAGTTAGAATTTGAAACCTGTATTCTAAGATGAAACCTTTCGAGAGCTTGACAGTTGTTTCCTCTGCTATGAAAAGTATCTGGATGGGGAATTTTCCCTATTGTTCCTCCACAAATGACAGATTCTCAAACTTTTGTCGGGTGCATTCTCTCGTGACTTGTCCACCGCCAAGCATTACCTTTGTTGTATCCTCAATGCATCGGATTTCATCCACCGTATTTCTTTGAGAACCACCACCTCGATCATATTCTCAATTCATTTTCCTTTTCCAAAAGATTTTATGCGTTGTCCGGCAAGAACCATCCATCATGCCCATCCACAATGTTGCATCCATTTGATGCATCGGGATGGGCATAATGTCTCATGTGAAGATGGGTATATGGATCTCATGGATGGACCATGAAACTCATACACTCATTGTCGTGGAGAGAAGTACTATCAATGATTAGTTCACATGCCTTGCAGCAGTCTTAATTAAACTGTTGTAGGGTGCATATTGTTTGTCGAATAAATTATTCTCTAAACTAAGAGAAGTTCATTCAGGTATTCCACTTTGGTTTTTATAGAGTTTGTTTATTTATTTAATTATTATTCAATCATATAATCTTTTATTTTCTAATGAATTATGCAAGTTTTTTCAAAACTACGTGTATAATTATAAATCTTAACAATTCCATTATATTCATGTGCGGTATCACTGAGCAAGAACAAGGATATTTCTCCCATTTATTTCCCTACCAGGAAATTGAATTAGACAAGGGTTTAGATTATTTGGGGTTCCATTTAAAACCTAACCTATATTATAAAGGTGATTGTTGATTGCCAAAGTGGAAAAGAGACTAAACACTTGGTTCCATCAATGGCTCTCTAGAGGGCATACACTAATACTTGTTAAAGCAATATTGGAAGCAATACCAATATACTAGATTTCATTAGCTTGGGTTATGAAAAGTGTGTTGAAAATAATTAGAAAACTACACAAATTTATCTAGTTAGGAGACCCAAAAATAAAGGACTTATATTGGTATCGTGAAAAAAATGGTTGTTCCAAAAGCAAGTGAAAGATGGGGTCTAAAAAATCTCTCTTCTCCAAGGCTCTAGCTACAAAAAATGTGTGAAAGTTATTACAAGGAAAAGGGTTGTGGGTCCAAGTAATTAGAGCTAAGAACATTTGTAACACACCCGACCCTTAAATACCCTTTCTAGGGATGGGGCATCAAATTTTTGCTCTTTCAAATCATCCCAAATCATCTCTCTGAGATCTTCATCCTTTTCTACTCGTTTGTAGATTTCTAATGATTGTTACTGGCTCTAATCTGACCTCTTGTTTGCAAGATATGGCCTCTCGAAGTTATCTGGGCGTTATTAGTTGGGGTCTTTGGTGTTCAACGTTGAACGCCCATTTTCTTACTACACGCATACTCCTCGAAGTCCTAAAATCTATCAACGTGGCCTTGGCCATTCAACAATCGACGTTCGGTGTTCTATGTTTCGGCATTTAGCAATCGACTATCGACGTTCTACATTTCGGCGTTCGGAAATCGACGATTGACGTTTTACGTTTCGACGATCGAAGTTGAACGTTTCGACGCTAGGAAATCGACAATCGATGTTGAACATTTCAGTGTTCAGAAATAAACGATCGACGTTGAACGTCACTCTACTATACTACGCACCAAATATTCCGAACTCCCTAAGTCTTGGACTCCTGGAGTCTCGGTCGTATCACCAACCATGTTGGCTAGGCAGGCACAAACCAAAGGCTGACACGCAGTGAGGACTAGGGGTGACATGTGTCCTCATTAGGGTGTGACATGTGTCATGCTCTAATAGGCATAAGGGGTCTTTGAATCATCAATGAGCCACGTCATCCCTAGACATACATCCTTCTAACTACTTTCAAATATCACGATCGAAGTCTGCCCACGTAGATCCATATATCCACGACTCCCATTACTTCACAACTCTGGGCTTCGAAGCTTACCAACTCCTCACATCACGAATCCCCCGAAGAGCCAGGTCTCTAGAATCTCGAATCTAGTGCCACATGTCCTCTACTTGTCAACAGTTGAGATTCACTTCGTCATTCATGACTTCAATATTTTTCACGCTTTGAAGACTCTTTCCCAAGCTCCTCTGGAGTACCAAGTCTCCAGTCTTTAGGATCTCCTACCATGTAGCCTCTCATCCAATGGCTCTAGTCCAATGAATGAAATTTGACAGGGGACAAGAGGGGGCCACGTGTTGCTCCACGATGCATTCCTAGTAGGTTGGGTAGTTAAGAGGTGTTTTCAATGGGTCCTTAGATCGATGATTGAGAGGGATCTCGAAGGATCTAAGGATCGATGTTCTACGTCACTTTGTAAATTCGACATTCAGGGAGTTCATCGTGTATCTTCCAGCTTCCTCTATGGAGCTTCAAATCTCTGAACCATGCTTGATCTATCTCCACGTGTACCTAGCATTCACGACCAGCATTTACTCTGGCTTGCAAAGCTTCGGGGAAACTCATGTGTCCTTATGTCTTCACATTGATACCGTTGAATACCTGAACTTCTGGATAGTTGTTGATCTGTGGACATGTTCCCCTCTATTCTCAATGGTCCATATTAACTTCGCGACTCCAGCATTCGGGAGTTTCGGTGCTAGACCACCCATGTTCTCCCGAAGTGTAACTTTGTCGAAGTACTTAACGCTACGCCTTCCTAAGTCTGATATAACGGCTGAGAGAGATTCCCAGATCCATGGACCTCATCAATTCACAACTCTAGGCTTCAACTATTTTCGAGGGTTGTGGAGTCATAATTCCCAAAGTCTCGAATCCAATGTAGCTTCACTCATTTTGGGCTTAGCGAGGGTTTTCCAACCCTAGGTCATATGGGATCATATTGAGGCTCCAAGCTACATATATATCTTAGTCAAGACTTGATTAATGCCATGGGAATGATCCCTCGGTCATATGGGTAGAAGGTCTGAAGGAAATGTCCTTCTCCCACAAAGTTGAACTCGACATTCCCGCTAAGGTAAACGCAAAAGATTGGCAAGACTTAGACGTTTCAGTGAATCCTACCCCGACTTTCATGCGGATTCACATCCCATAACTCTCTAGTGGCTAAACTTAGGTAAATCGAATACCATGTAAATACAACAGTTTACAGAAGCAAATGAGCATTTCTAATAACTTTTCAAACACTGCAAAACTTAACCATAAACATAGACATTCAATCATCGCATCTAATGTATTACACAAAGTATAAAAATACTTATCAGAACTAGAAAATGTGAAGTGACTGCTAAAATGGGTTTATGTTTCCACTCAACCATAGGCACAGGAACTCCTGACGAATTTACCACTGGCCACCCCCGAGCTAGACCATGATGCTCTGAGAGATATTCTTTCTCCTTTCTCCACGACAGTCATGGATAGAGGTTACTCTCCTCCTCCCATAAGATCTTGGCAACTAGTTTTCTCTACACCAAGCAAGGAGGTCTGCGCAAGCACTTTCTCAGTCACTCGTCAACCTTGTTTATCAACTTGTAGTGAGACCCTTCCCATGGCTTCTTACATCCAAAACGAGCTTGATTCTCATCTTTTCTCTCAACTTTAGAGTCGAAACATGCTCTCTTCTCTTGTGCTTCCTTGCAGATCCGCCTCTATCCCCCAAATTACTTCATTTCTTGCCTTCCTCAGCACGGTTGTGTGGGTATGAATCCTCAACTCATGGTCATGCCTGGAAGCCTTACAGATGGGTACCCTACCCCATCTCCTCATTAACTCTTGAGGAGGCCTTCCAACTACCATCATGACTGGTAATTCATTTCTGGGTCAAAATATTATTGAGCAATTACATCCAGTAATTATTAGCTTGGTGAGGTTCATCTCAACCATTCTTGGTTTCCCTCACCATCTCTCTCATAGCATACATGGTCTATCTTGGAAAACTCCCCACTTTCATAAATTGTGCAACACATTTCCAATTTCTATTAATAACAGAAAATTCATACATTGACCCTTTTATACAAAGGTTCATCAAATCAAACATTCACACATATTTAGTCTGCCATGGTCTCTTGTCCATTTATAGTTATGTCTGCATAGCTCTTTTGTCTATCCTGGGCTATCTTCAGATTTTGTCTGATCTGATTTACTTGTTGTTCTATTTCCTTTAACATATTTGTCCCAATGGTAACTATTAGTCCCTAACCTTGTTTTTTACTATTGGATATCCTTAATCCCTGTCCTACCCCTTTTTCATGATTTTTGTTAAACTTTGTTTCTGCCCTTTTTGGCTTGAAAGCATGCTTCTATTCTTTTCTGCATATTTTAAATGTTTTTAAGTATTTTAAAGTTAGGATATGATATAATAGATTCTTTCCATCACATCACATGTCCTTTTCCCTCATTTAAATTTTCAAATTTTCCAAAGTGGAAAGAGCGCTACAAGAATAGCACTATTCTTGCAGCGCCAGGATTAATTATAGTTATGCATGCGCCACATTCCCGAGATCGTGTTTTAATGCCTGAAATCATTGCCATAGGATCTACATATCTGTGTATGATCTATATCGGGTCATTTTTTTCAATGATGACAACTAACTCGAAGGATCGGGTTGTACTTGCCACCTTGATATCGAATCACAATTCTCGATTATTATTCCCCATGTATGAAGTCATAATCTATCTATTTTTAGTATTTATATTACTCCATGTATGCTCTGCAGGTAAATGGATAACTCTCATACTTCGACAGTCCTCAAAAGTTGGTGATCGAAACCTAGACATTCTCATAAACCTTCCACAGAATTTTATCAGTGTCATGGCACCAAAGAAGAGTGGCCAAATAACCAGGTTAGAGCCAGAAGGGACAGAATTACTTGAAGCTTTTCCTTAGATGGCACAAAAGTTTAAAGATGCAGGCTAGTTCGATTTCTTCTCAACATTCCAGGGTCATAATGATCATATTTCCCTGATCTTTGCATAGAATTTCGATGACTTCGAAACAGTGGTGGGTAAACTCCTCATGTACGTGATAGAACATTCCATAGAAAAAGCATGAAAGTTACCAGTATAAGGAGAGAGATGGTGGAAGAAAGAAACGTTAGTAATGGAGTTTGTTAATCAATTCTTGATTCCAGAAATACAAAACCCCAATTGGAGCCAAGGCATCCCACACATTTGGGTGAGAAAAGAATGGCACACCACCCTGTTGATCATTCACATGCAAATCACCTGTGAAGGTCATTTTTATCTAGTTCACCTTTATCATATTATATTATTAATCCATGTGAATGGTGATTATCCTCTTAATCTGCCCTATTTCTTATTGAAAAACCTATCTAATATATCTAAGAGAATTCAAACACATCCTGCAATAGCTAATAAAATTCTTTTTCATCAAGGGTGGATTAAAACAATGGTAATATTTTCTTTAAATGAAGTTCAAAGGTCTTGGGACTAGTTAATTCAGTCACTAAAACCTAAACAAAAAGAACCTGAGTCCAAAACTACTAGGGAAAAGAAACTTGGAAAAGGTAAAAAAGCCACTCAATCCATTGATGCTTTGGTGAAAGAAATCTCCCCTGCAGCCAGGGTGGCTCATGCTAGTAAGAGGAAATTACAGACACAGCATGCAATTGGATATTTTCCTAAAAGTAGATCTAATGAGAATATCACTACATGTCGAGGAAAAAAAATCAAACTTGATAAATAGATTGATGCACAAACTGATCTAGACATCAAGGAGGAACCTGATGAACCTAAGTACTATACTGCAAGCCCATTCAAAAGACCGACCAAGCAGAAGAAACAGTCTACTAGAAAAAAGGTTGCAAAGGGTAAGAAAGTAAGCAAGAAGAAGGAATCTATATCTAAATACCTTAAAAGAACTTCTACCAGGGCTGCAAACAAATTTAGGTTGAATTCAAAGGCTATGTTTCATCCTTCCATCAAAAAGGAAAACCTTATTATTATTCAGGACAATTTATGAAGGAGGTTGTAAAAGAGACCCTTGCATCTTCTTAACACAAGTTAAAGGATGAATCTCAAGAATAGAGGGAAAAACATGATAAATGAAAACAAATTTCACAATATTGAAGGAGACATGTAACTAGGGCAACCACAAGGTCATTTTCAGTCACTGAATCTACACTCAAAGGCACATATGTAATTGATGATGAGAAAAATGATTCCTTTCCAGAAATAAACTAGCTACAGGATGTTCCAGAAACCAAAGAATCAGAAAGCACTGAAGAAGAGGATATTAGCACTGGTTTGACCTCTCAATATGAAATTAAATTAAGGAAACACCAAGCTTCCATAGATTTTAACTTACCTGCTCTAGTATAAGAACATCCAGAGTTCGGGGTGGAAGCAAGAAAAGAAAAAGATAGGGTAAAAGAGTTGCAGGGTATTATTAGGAAGTTGAGAAAAGAAAAGTCCTTCATATAGCAATGGAATGCAAAACTACAGGAAAATATACAAGAACTCAAAAGGAATAGGAAAGATCAAAAGGCCTTGATAAAGGAGGTAAGAGAATCAAAAATAAGATTGTATTGGCATAATGTGGTGTTGACAATTGAACTAAAACAGAGGGACACCAGAGCTTCTGCAATTATCATACAATGAAATCCCCAGGAAAGTCTGCCACAGTTTTTGAATTGGTCGAGGATATTATCAAGTTAGTGAGGCTGAGCATTTTGGTTAACATTATTTTGTTCAAATAGAACTTTTTTGTATCTCACATGAACCAACTCAGCAGCAAAGTATTCCTCTTTTTGTGGGAATTGTAAAGCTACATCAACTGTCATCTAGTCTATATTCGGATTAGTTGTTAAGAAGACTATATTATAGGCATTAGAAGTGTTCGTATGAACATTTCTCTCCTAGGAAATAGTCAGTTGATATTATCCTATCTTAAACTGTAATCTGAAAAATAGGATCTTCAGGAACATTTTTGTGTTTTAAATAGACATTAAAAGGACTGAAGTGTGGTTGATCGATTTGGGAATCAAGGGCTATTTTTTGTAAAAATACTCCTCTATGAGGCAAAGACAGTATTTTCATATTAGCACTAAATGGAAAAGGCATTTTGATGGTCAGAAATTATTTTCATGTTATTATCTTTTTCTTTTTCTTATTTGAATGCATTTTATCTTTTGCTAAGCATATGATATCTTGGTTGTGAGTAATACAATGAAAATTTGTTTTTTAAATTGTTCATAACTAAGATTGCTTTCAAGTACCATGTTCTTATTTCTTAATGATATTTGGGAATGAGAAATCTATGTGTGAGTGGACAAATTGAATACTCCTATATATTCCTTTCTTTATTTACTTTTACCATCTGATTTACCAAAGTGTCTGTCATTTACTAAGCCAATGAGATGTTTATTTTCCTTTTTACATTGATCCTTATATCTTTACTGTATCCTTGATCCAAATTTAAACCATTTATAAATCATATTCACAAAACCTTTATAAAAATACCATTGCAATAACTTGATGATGCCCTAGCTTTCCCTCTCACATTCAAGTGCAACTTTAGGTACTAACATCTTTTGGCGTTGTTTCCTTGGATGAAGGAACGAAGACATTTTCCCTGAGAAAATGAGAAAGATCAGATCTAAATCTTGATGGTTGACAAGAATTTGGACATTTATATGAGACTGTGTATTTTTCACCTAATGACTCATCTGCAGTAATTATGGCTCCTAAAAGAGAAGGTAAAGGACTTAAAACTCCTCCAACTTTATCATCATCCACAAAGAAACAAGTGACCAGGAAAAACCCAAATCCTAAGCCTGTTCCAACAATGTCTGATCCTAAAAATTTATCAAGAAAATCTAAAAATATGTCATGACAGTCATCTTCTTCAAAAGATAAATATTCTTCTACAAGTGCTCAAGGACAGTCTTTTGGACCTATTAATATCCCTCCAATTGAATAAATTGTACCTGAAATTGAAACAAATCCTATTTTTCAACCTTCAGTTGTATCCTTTCCCTCAACTATCTCTGAATTGAATCTAAAGCAATGGAAAATATTTTTTGATCCCATTGAAGAAGAAGAAAAAAATACCTTATTCATAGTTGAAGCTTTGAATGATTTTCCCAAAGATACTAAAAGTGAACTTGATACACTCTTATCATCATCACCCTAATCTAGTTCTTCTGAAGAAGTTAAACCACATTATTATTCCTTCGAAAATCCTTTGTTTCTAGAACCTTCATCCTATCCTTATTTAGAAAGGAAACCTCTTATTTCATCAGTTGAACATCAAAAAATCATATCAGACCAACTGATTTGTTCTACCCAAGGAAATGTTTATCTTTTTACATCACAAGTTTTGCATATTCCTGCAGTTCAAGCACCCATTGTGATAAATATGGTTGTAAATAGGATGGATGCAATTGTTGCAGCCAGATATACACCATTAAATTTACCACAAGTAATGTATGCCTTCCCACCTAATGATTTTATGAAGTATTTTCCAAGATTCAATGGAGAGGGGGAAATCACTGTTGAAGAACACTTAAACTCTTTCTATAGTTTTGCATATAATTTTAATGTGAAGCATGCAAATGTTTGGATGAGACTTTTTGTGCAAAGTTTAGATGGAGAAGCAAGGAAATGGTTTAGACGTATACCTCCTAATTCCATTGATGATATTGATGCACTGGATGATACCTTTTTGAGACACTAGGGAGATAACAAATATTACTTGTATTATATCATTGAGTTTGGTGCTTTGAAAAGAAAACAAGGAGAATCTATATCTGATTTTACCAAAAGATTTAATAAAATGTATAGTAAAATTCCAGATAAAATAAAACCCACAGAGACATCAGCCAAAATTGTTTTTTCCAATGCATTTGATGTTGAGTTTTCTTTGTTGTTGAGAGAAAGAAGGTATGTTACTCTGATTTTGATGTAGCAAGCAGCCATTGAAGTAGAATCCAATATACTGGCAGCAAAGAAATTGAAATCAAGGGGTGATAGAGACAAAAAAAAACAGAGAGAAGAACTTCCTTCTTCTTCTCATACAACATCTGACTCCAAGATTGTTGAAATGGCCAAAATGTTGAAAACATTGACATCTGAAATGGCCAGGATGAAGATGGGAAAAAAATAGCCTAGCAGACCTACACAGGAAGGAGGATACAGAAATCCCAATCAGTTCATAAGGCCTAACAATGTTCCTCAAATTTTTCCCAGGGAAAGGAGAAATCAAGAGGATCGGAAGGTTTTTCCTCCTTTTCAAAATAATGCAGTGGAAGAAGTTGAGGAAATTGATGACATTGAGGAAGATTCCACAATTCATTTAAATGATACAGGATTATCTCCTACTCATCTAACACAACAAAATTATGAAGATGATCTTAAACTGAATCATTTTAAGGAAGAAGATGTTGAAGAGATTTCCCAGAAGGAACCTAAAAGGAAAAAGTATGATCTTAGGTCTAGATCAAATGGATCAAAAGAAGATATACATGTTCAAACCAAAAATAAAAATGCTCTAGTCAAATCAGGGTTCAGTAAAGAAGGTTCTGGGGTTAAAATTGATCAGCAACAAAAACAACCTGTCAAGTTTATCACTACAGAGGTGAAGGAATCTGAGAAGCAGGTTTCTTCTTTCATTTTGGAAAATGAAATTAATAAAATCAAAATCCCCATACCTCTTGTAGAATTGATGAAAACTGATCTTTTTAGAAAATATGTCATGAAAGCATTGCAGCCTCATGCTCATGTTACTTTTTCAGATACCATAAATCTTGAAGATGAAAATCCTACCATAACCATTGGGACACATATTGAAGATATGTCTGATGCTTCTCCTCCTTTCTACATATCCCTGAACATTCATGAAAAAATATTGCATAATTGTTCAATGGATTCAGGAGCTTCACACAATGTCATGCCAAAGGTGGTAATGGATGAATTAGGTTTAGACATCACTAAGCCTTATCTAGACCTATATTCATTTGATTCTAGAAAGGTTAAATGTCTGGGAGTCATTAAATACATGGTTGTCATTTTATCTCAGTTACCTATGAAAAGTATGGTGTCGGATGTGATTGTGGCTGATATAAATCCTAAATTTGGGATGTTATTGTCAAGATCATGGGCTAAGAAAGTAGCAGGTGTACTACAAATGGACCTCAATTATGTTATTATACCTTTGTTTGGTGTTGAGCATCGAAGATTGTACATGGAAGTGAGGTTGGCTTACCTGGTGAGTGATCATGAAAATCCTAGCAATCATTCTATATATGTTGTTGAAGATGAACTTGGTTCTTCCATTTTCCACATTTGTGACCAGATAGTTGAAATATCGGTCAGGAAAATCATACCTACAGCTGAAGAAAATATAGAAAACTCAATATGGAAAATGTTCTTTGATGGGGCTTGTTCTAAAGAAGGCTTTGGGGATGGGATTGTTTTTATTTCTCCTGCCAAGGAATTCATTCTTCTATCATACAAATTGGAATTTTATACAACCAACAATATCAGTGAATATGAATCTCTTCTGGTGGGATTGAAAGCTGTTAAAAATATGGGTATTGACAAAATTTATGTTTTTGGAGATTCTAAGCTTATCATCCATCAAATAAAAAATATTTATCAGACCAAATAGAAGAGGTTAAAGAAGAAAAGGAATGAAGTGTGGGATTTTGTTGATAATTTATTTTTGGCCTTCAACATCACTTTTATACACAGAAACTTGAATCAACAGACAAATTCTCTAGCACTGGCAGCCAGTAATTTCAGAACTCCAATATTTCCCAATTTAAGATTTGAAATTGAGGTAAGACACAGACCCTCTATACCAAATAACATAAAAAAAAATGGCAAGTATTTAAATATGATCAGGAGATTAAAAGGTTTTTGGAGACCATTGATGAGTTTTCTACTATCTCAATAGACTAGGATAATGAAAATGATGATGTGGGAGTTCATACTGCTAATATCCTTCAAGACAGTATTGTTGGCCATAAAATCATTGAATTAAAAACAAATAATTTTCCAAAAGGCCTGGTTCCCCTTGAGATATTATTTGACCATAATGATGTTTCAAAAAATTATCTTATCCAAACAGAGGAGGTTGAAGTGGTAGATTGTGATATCAGTCCAGATTCAAATCCTAGAATGGTGAAATTATCTAGGAAATTGCTAGAAAAACAGAGAGACAGGTATGTCAATTTGATGAAATAGTTTTCAGATGTTTTTTCTTGGTCTTATAAAGAACTTAATGTTTTTGATATAGATATTATGCAACATAAGATTCCTTTAAATCCTGGATCCAAACCTTATAAGCAAAAATCTAGACAATTCAATCAATTGTTGCTACCTATAATTGAAAAAGAACTGAAAAGGTTGTTGAATGATAAAATTATAGTACCATTGATTTGCTACTCAGAATGGGTATCAAATCAATGGTAGAAAATTATGTTGATTTGCTACTCAGAATGGGTAGAAAATCTAGTACCTGTCAAGAAAAAGAATGGAGAGATAAGGCTTTGTGTATACTTCAGAAATCCGAATAGGTGTTCTCTAAAGGAAAATTATACATTACCCAAAATGGATCATATTCTACAAAGAGTGGTAGGGGCCAAAAGAATATCTATGCTCGATGGCTATTCAATATATAATCAGATATCAGTGATGGAAGAAGATAAGAAGAAGACAACGTTTACTACTCCCTGTGGCACTTTCATGTATGAAAAGATGTCTTTTGGACTCATGAATGCAGGAGCAACATTTCAGAGAGCTATGGACATCGCATTCATTGGCCAGAAAGAAAAATTTATGGTTATTTATCTTGATGATATTGTTGTGTTCTCAAACTCCGATGATGAACACTTGTAGCATTTGAAACAAACATTTGAAAAATGTAGGAGGTATTATATATCATTAAATCCTAAAAAATATCACTTTGCCATGGAAGAAGGAAAACTCTTAGGACATATTGTTTGCCCAGAAGGAATCAAGACAGATCCTGAAAGGGTAAAGGCCATTCAACAGATAGACATTCCAAGGAATAAGAAATCTATCCAATCTTTCATAGGTAAAATCAATTTCTTAAGAAGATTTGTACCAAATTTTGCAGAAATCATCAAGCATATTACTAATATGTTGAAGAAATATGCAAAGATTGTTGATACTGAGAGCGGGCTGAATCAGTATCAAGTACAATTTCAAAAAAAATCAACTTATACTTCAACCAGATTATATATTCAATTATATCCAATGAGCAATGAACAATAGTAGAATATTTACACCAGTACACCACAATACACCATGCACAATATATGAGAAATAATCAATAGTTATTGTTCAAGGGAAGTAATGACTTCCAAGGGAATCTACAACTTCCAAATATAAAGGGAGGGATAAACCTCCAAAAGGAAGATACAATCCTCCAATATCAATAGAGGGTTGACCTCTCCATCCTTGCCCCTTCCTTCCACCCAAGAATATATGAAAGATGATAAAACTTTACGTTAAATCATCACCATCAACTAACCATCACATAGAACCTAATAATTCTTCCTGAGACTTCTTCAACTTCTGCAATTATTCACTTCTTTGAATACTATGATCCTATAGATAATATCACTCAATGTATTCTCTGAAACTCCTCCAAGTTTCACTCCTTGAATCCTCCCAAAAAAGGAGTCATAGAGAAAATGGTAGACCTTATTCAATTCTGGTTTATTCAGAAGAGCGCACTTGAACAAAATACCCCACGCTCAATATTTAACACAAGATTCTGAAATGTGTACACAGGAAAATACAGCACGTACTCTTTCCAATTCAATTTGGCTCACTTCATTTGGATTATCTATGAAGAAGTTATGATTGTTTTACCTGGAAAACTTGTTTATGAATAGATACAGGACTAGTCAAAAACCCTATCTTCCACAGAGTGTATTTCCAAACTTATAGTGAATGAAGAGCTAAAAATTTTACCACAGGTACCTATATATGTCTTCTCAATAGCCTCTGAATTTCACCATCTGAATCGTTTTAGAATCAAATTTATAGTGAAAATGGTAATATGACCTATAAATAACATACTTTAGAACACATCACCAAGAGACTTCATCCTCCCTTGAAATTCGGCCTTCTTTACTTCAGATTTCCTATGAAATTAGACTTATATCTCCTTTTTCATTAAAAAAATGGTGTGTATAAAATGAATGTATAATTATATGTATTTATACTCTTTATGTCACTTCCTTTTAACATTAGGTCCGACATGTAGTTTCTACTTCAATTTACATTGTCATCTTCAAAAATTAATTTCTCCTCAATCGTGAGGATCCACATGACGTGCCACATACCACCGGAAGCGGCATGACTTATACTATCCATACATGGGTTTTGTATCTACATGTGTAATTTCCTTCATGTCTATCTACTTCTATCAATTGTGGGGTCCAAAATCCAATGGCTAGGGTTGACATCAATGACTACAACCAATGACTAGGGTTGACATCAATGACAACAACCTATCTTCCAACACTCTCCCCCTTTTTCATTGATGGAAACACTCATGCTCCCCATGTCCTCATGCTCCTGGTTTCTCTCCCCCTTTGACATCAATGGAAAAGGGTGGGGCTTCTCCCCCTGAGTTTAATGGCAAAAGGTAACCCTCTTCTTTGGGGTTTCTCCCCCTGAACATATATCACTTAATAACACTTCATTTTTATGGTATTTTTCTTCCTTGGAGATTTTTTGTGGATCTAGGACGTATATGTTACTTGGTCTTCTTGTTGTAGTTGCAACCAATCTTCTTGAACCTTCTTCTTTGATTTTTCATCTTTGTGAGTCAAACATGAGAGTATATCCTTGATCACACATTTTACTAACACTAAGTAGATTATTCTTCAAGTCTTCAACCAATAGGACATTCTTTGCTTTTACATTTTTTCTTTGAATATCTACTACACCTTTTCCAAGTATTTTGGCAGATGAGTCATCTCCAAATGCAAATTTTCCACCCTTTTTCTTCAAGCTGATGAATTTGTCTTGATCCCCGATCATGTGTGAAGAACATCCACTGTATATGTACCATTCATATTCTTCTTTGCATTCTTCGGCGGTCAATGTTATTCGACAATTTTCATTGTTTGGAATCTCTTTCCTTCTCCATACTATGGTTGGCATAAGGACATTTGGCATAGGAGCATATGCATTCATATATCTACAATATTGTGCTTTGTGACCAAGGTAATTACATTTGTAATATACAATATTTGTGTCCATCAATGGGGAAAATGAATTATAAATTATGTTAACAAATCCATGATTGTTTCCATATATTCTATTTACACCATCCATTTTTCTTGCATAGTTGCTCCTTTCATTGATTCTGCAATTAATTTCCTTATGTCAAAATATTTTGCAAGTATAACAATGACCAAGAAAGAAATTTTTATACCTAGGAGTAAGTGACCTTCTTTGTGATGTAGTCCATCTGGTTTCATGATATACTCTTATGTAGTTTCTTTCATACTGATTGAAGCTTCTTTGATTCCTAAAGGTAGGAGGTCTTCTTGGATATTCATCTCTTTTGTAATCACTCCTTCTTTTTGGTATCCTGGTCCACTTCTCATCAATTGTTTGTGTAGATATTTCTTCAACCTTCTTGTTGGTATTTGCATATTCTTTGTATGAAGTTTCACCCATGCATCCAAGATGTGTTAAGTCTTTTGGCACTTGAGAGTTTCTTAAGCTCTTCCTCAATGAGACAACTTCGTGTTCAAGTTTCTCACAATCTTCTTCTTTCTTCATCATTCGGACATTCCTTACTTCTCCTATTCTTTTTGCTTCTTCAAGTAGAGTTTTCAAGGAAATGGTTTCTTCTCTTAGTTTCTAAAATTCTTCTAATTGTTTCTTCAAGCTTTCAATTGTATTTTCACAACTACCCAATTCACTTCTTAGTTTTCTATGCGTGTTTTTGAGATTTCTATATTCAATCTCAACATGATTCATTTTTTTAAGATTATCATCTTCTTCAGTATCATCTCTTTCAATCCTTGGATAAGGACATTCAAATTCAACATGTCCTACTCCTTCACAATTAAAGAAAATGAACTCACATCTATTGGCTTCTTTGAAATATGAGATGTTGTAATTTTCTTCAACTTCTTCTTCTTCTTCTTCTTCTACTTCCTCCCTTGCATAAAGGTCTTGTAGCTTGTCCCAAAGATAATTTTTTTATGCACATGATCCCACCTTGGATTTCACTAAATCTGTCAATCCATCCAGGATGGTATCTATTGCCAATTTTTTGTTCCTTCTTTCTTCCTCTTGAGCTGAAGTCTTTGGTTTCTTCAAAGCCTTGTATCCTAAAGCAATTGAGAACCAAACATCTACGCCAAGAGATTTCAAGTAAGTTTCCATTCTATTACTCCAGTATTCAAAATTTCTTCCATAAAATGGTGTAATCCCATTTGGAATGGTGTCTTCCATTTATGCTTAGGATCTTCCTTCCAGTGGTTAAACTGTATTGAAGGTAACTCGGTCTGAAACCAAAGACTGCAGCTCAAGAGGAAGCAAGAAGGAACAACAAATTGGCAATATATACCATCCTGGATGGATTGACAAATTTAGTGAAATCCAAGGTGGGATCATGTGCATCAGCAAAAGAGCTTTGGGACAAGCTACAAGACCTTTATGCAAGGTAAGAAGCAGAAGAAGAAGAATTAGTTGAAGCAAATTACAACATTTCATATTTCAAAGAAGCTAATAGAGGTGAGTTTTTTTGCTTTAATTGTGAAGGAGTAGGAAATGTTGAATTTGAATGTCCTTATCCAAGGATTGAAAGAGATGATACTGAAGAAGAAAATTCCAATGAAGAAGAAAAAAATTATGAAGCATAAATGATTCAATAAGAAGATGATAATCTTAAAAAATTGAAGCATGTTGAGATTGAAAATAGCAAGCTCAAAAAAACTCATAGAAAACTAAGAAGTGAATTGGGTAGTTGTGAAAAGACAATTGAAATCTTGAAGAAACAATTAGAAGACTTTGATAAACTAAGAGAAGAAACCATTTCCTTGAAAACTCTACTCGGAGAAGCAAGAAGAATAGGAGAAGTAAGGAATGTCCAAATTATGAAGAAAGAATAAGATTGTGAGAAACTTGAACAAGAAGTTTTCTCATTGAGGAAGATCTTAAGAAACTCTCAAGTGCCAAAAGACTTAACACATATTGGATGCATGGGTGAAGCTTCATACAAAGAAAATGAAAATACCAACAAGAAGGTTGAAGAAATCTCTACATAGATAGTTGATGAAAAGTGCACCAGGATACCAGAAAGAAGGAATGATTACAAAAGAGATGAATATCCAAGAAGACCTCCTACCTTCAGGAATCAAAGAAGCTTCAATCAGTATCAAGGAAACTACATAAGAGTAGATCATGAACCCATATGGACTACATCAAAAAGAAGGTCACTTACTCCCAGGTATAAAAATTTCTTTCTTGGTCATTGTTATACATGCAAAAATTTTGGACATAAGGAAATTAATTGCAGAATCAATGAAAGGAACAACTATGCAAGAAACATGAATGGTGTAAACAGAAGATATGGAAACAATCGTGGATTTGTCAACAAAAGTTGTAATTCATTTTCCCCATTGATGGAAAAAAATATTGTATGCTATAAATGTAATTATCTTGGTCACAAAGCACGAAATTGCATATATATGAATGAAGATGTTCATATGCCAAATGTCCCTATGCCAACCACAGTATGGAGAAGGAAAGAGATTCCAAACAATGAAAATTGTCGAATAGAATTGACCACTGAAGAATGTAAAGAAGAAGATGAATGGTACATAGACAGTGGATGTTCTTCACACGTGACCGAAGATCAAGACAGATTCATCAGCTTGAAGAGAAAGGGTGGAAATGTTGCATTTGGAGATGACTCATCTGCCAAAATACTTGGAAAAGGTATAGTAGAGATTGGAAGAAAAAATGTAAAAGCAAAGAATGTCCTATTGGTTGAAGACTTTAAGCATAATCTACTCAGTGTTAGTAAAATGTGTGATCAAGGATATACTCTCACGTTTGACTCAAAAATATGAAAAATCAAAGAAGAAGGTTCAGGTAGATTGGTTGCAACTGCAACAAGAAGACCAAGTAACATATACATCCTAGATCCATGAAAAATCTCCAAGGAAGAAAGAGACCATAAAAATGAAGTGTTATTAAGTGATAAATGTTCAGTGGGAGTAGTCCCAAAGAAGAGAGTTACCTTTTTCCATTAAACTCAGGGGGAGCAGCCCCACCCTTTTCCATTGATGTCAAAGGGGGAGAGAAACCAGGAGCATGAGGACAGGGGGAGCATGAGTGTTTCCATCAATGAAAAAGGGGGAGATTGTTGGAATATTGGTTGTTGTCATTGATGTCAACCCTAGTCATTGGTTGTAGTAATTTATATCAACCCTAGCCATTGGATTTTGGACCCCACGATTGATTGAAGTAGATAGACATGAAGGAAATTACACATGCAGATACAACACCCATGGATGGGTAGTTCATGCCGCTTCCAGTGGTATGTGGAACGTCACATGGATCCTCAAACAGATATTAAATGGATACCAGAAGCAAAGGAATCATTTGAAAAGATTAAGCAAGCTTTAATTAAGGCACCTGTCCTCATCAACCCTAATTACTCTAAGGAGTTTTTATTTTTTTCATTTGCATCTGAAGACACTATAGTTATTTTTCACTTACAGAGGAATGACCAAGGGTATGAACAACCTATCTCTTTCTTCAGTAATACTCTTAGGGATTCTAAATTAAAAAATGATATTATGGAGCAACAAGAATATGCTTCGATGAAATCTTTAAAATATTTTAGGGTGTATGTCCTACATTCGGAAATTACTGCATATGTTCCAAATAGTACAGTTAAGAAAAATTTTGTCCAACCAGATTTTGAAGGAAAAAGGGGGAAATGGATAACTAAAATTATGGAATACAACTTGACCATAAATCACACTCAGTTAATTAAGGGACAAGGCCTTGCAAAATTGATGATAGAGTCAAATTGTAGAGCAATTGGATTACATCATTTCTCCAACAAATCAATGAATTCAACATTTCAGGTTGAGGAAACTGGTTCACAGGTGAGTAGCAAATATTCTTCTTCACCATGGTACAAAGACATTATTTATTTTCTGCTAAATCTTCAATCTCCTCCTGATTTAGAAAAATCCAAGTTTAGATCACTTAAATTGAAATCAGTGAAGTATTGCATTGTCAATCTGCAAGATACCAGATATATAAAATATGCAGAACAGAAATGAAATGCTAGAAATGACAGAATAACAATAAAATATCCAGCATAATCTTCACAATACACAGAAATGATATACGAAATAGCAACAAAACAATACTTTGATTCAGATAGCAATGTTCATAGGCCTCTTCGAGGGGGCAACCTCCAGTCGAGCAATGCTTTGTTACAATAATCTCCAAGCTAGGGTTTTCATACCCTCGACCCTTATTTATACTAAATATGTCTATTAAGA
>JZKD02S0329404.1:744661-767333 GCA_000966675.3 Picea glauca | reverse complement strand
TCTTATTAATATTGACCTTTATTACATCCGAATACATTGATCTACCTATGTGCGGGTTAGGACCTTAACACAATCAAACCTTGTTTTGGAAAGATCCTAATGGAATTATGTTGAGATGTGTTGATGAGGAAGAAGAAAAACATATTTTATGTGATTTACACAAGGGAGTTTGTGGGGGACATCACCATTGGAAAGCCACTGCTTTAAAAATATTAAGAGCAAGCTACTACTGGTCTGTATTATTTTCTAATATATTTTCTCAAGTGAAGGCATGTGAACCATGTCAAAAGTTTGCATGGAAATAGAAACTTATGTCTCTACCTTTAAAACACGTCATTGATCATGGACCTTTTCAACAGTGGGGCCTAGACTTCATTGGATAAATCCATTCTTCATCTTCTAGACAACACAAATGGATACTCACAGCCATAGATTACTTTACCAAGTAGATCAAAGAAATCCCAACCTGAAATGAAACAGATAAGTTAATCATGAATTTTCTTGAAGGGCATATTTTTTCTAGATTTGGTTGTCCTAAGAAGTTGGTTACCAACAATGGTCAAGCGTTCAGATCCAATTTAATGGTTGAATTTTCCAATAAATATAACATCAAGTTGGTCCATTCCACTCCTTATTATCCCCAAGGCAATGGGCTAGCGGAATCATCCAATAAAATATCATAAGGATTATTAAAAAATTACTCACAGAAAATAAAAGGTCGTGGGATTCAAAATTAAAAAATTCCCTATGGGATGATCGGATCAGTACTAAGAAATCCATTGGGACATAATATTTTCAAATGGTGTATGGAACAGAGGTTTTTTTCCCAACTCAATTGGGCTTACTTGTTCTAAAATTTCTACAAGAGGAGTTAGAAGAGCCCAATGACATACAAAGGAGAGTTTTCCAAATCATCGAGGTTCAACAGAATAGAGAGAAGTTGGATCAGAAAGTTGTCATTCATCAGAGCAAAGTTAAAGCGACTTTTGATAAAAGACAAAGAAGGATATTTTTCAAGAGGGAGATCTTTAATTGAGGTGGGATGCTAGAAGAGAGGACAAATCTAAACATGGTAAGTTTGATAATTTATGGTATGGTCCTTTCAAAATAGCAAAGGTCATGAACAACAATACCTTTCTCTTACACAATTTGGATGATAGTGAGATTTTGGGAGGCCCAGTAAATGGGAGATTTCTAAAACATTGCTTCTTTTAAAAATCAATCAGAAAGTTTAGTTTGTACAGTAGGTTTTACTTTTGGTATGTTTAAGATCAAATAAAGACTCCATATACCCAATGGAATTGCTTCTCTACAGTTTTGTGGTTTTGAATAAAAGATGACAGAGCAAAGAAATAAAGTGGAATAAGAAGAATATGAAGGCATTGGTCAGCAATTTCTTAAAGTTTCACCACGAAAATTTATCCCCAGAAGGTGCCAGTGTCAGTCCCTAACCTTGTTTTTAACTATTGGATATCCTTAATCCTTGTTCTACCCATTTTTCATGATTTTTGTTAAACTTTGTTTCTGCCCTTTTTAGCTTGAAAGCATGCTTCTATTCTTTTCTACACATTTTAAATGTTTTTAAGTATTTAAAAGTTAGGATATGATATAATAGATTATTTCCATCACATCGCATGTCCTTTTCCCTCATTTAAATTTTCAAATTTTCCAAAGTGGAAAGAGCACTACAAGAATAGCATTATTCTTCCAGCGCCATGAGTAATTATAGTTTTTCATGTGCCACATTCCCGAGATCGTGTTTTAATGCACGAAATCATTGCCAGAGGATCTACATATCTGTGTATGATCTATATCATGTCATGTTTTTAAATTATGACAACTAACTCGAAGGATTTGGTTGTACTCGCCACCTTGATATCGAATCGCAATTCCTGATCATTATTCCCCATGTATGAAGTCATAATCTGTCTAATTTAGCATGTCTATTATTCCATGCATGCTCTGCATGCAAACGGATAACTCTCAGACTTCGACAGTCCTCAAAAGCTGGTGATCGAAACCTAGACATTCTCAAAATCCTTCCACAAAATTTTATCAGTTTCATGGCACCAAAGAAGAGTGGGCAAATAAATAGGTTAGAGCCAGAAGGGACAAAATTACTCGAAGTTTTTCCTCATATGGAACAAAAATTTAAAGATGCGGGTTGGTTCAATTTCTTCTCAACATTCTAGGGTCATGATGAGCATATTTCCATGATATTTTCACATAATTCTGTTGGCTTCAAAACAGTGGTGGGTAAACTCCTCATGCACGTGACAGAACATTCCATAGAAAAAGCATGCAAGTTACCAGTGTACGGAGAGAGATGGTGGAAGAAAGAAATGCTAGTAATGGAGTTTGTTAATCAGTTCTTGATTCTAGAAATACAAAACCCCAATTGGAGCCAAGGAATCCCACACAGTTAGGTGAGAAAAGAATGGCACACTGCCCTATTGATCATTCATAGGTACATCACCTGCGAAGGTCGTTTTATCTAGTTCACCTTTATCATATTAGATTATTAATTCATGTGAATGGTGATTATCCTCTTAATCTGCCATATTTATTATTGAAAAACCTATCTAATATGTCTAAGATAATTCAAACACATCCTACAACAACAAAGAAAATTGTTTTTCATCAAGGGTTGATTAAAACAATGGTAATATTTTCTTTAAATGAAGTTCAAATGTCTTGGGACTGGTTAATTTAGTCACTAAAACCTAAATAGCAGGAACCCAAGTCCAAAACTGCTAGGGAAAAGAAACCTGGAAAAGGTAAAAAATCTTCTCAAGCCATTGATTCTTTGGTGAAAAAAATTTCCCCTACAGCCAGTGTGACTCGTGCTAGTAAGAGGAAATTACAGACACAACATGCAATTGGAGATTTTCCTAGAAGTAGACCTAATGAGAAGATCACTATAGATCAAGGCAAAAAAATAAAACTTGATAAATAGATTGATGTACAAACTGATCCAAACATCAAGGAGGAACCTGGTGAACCTAAATACTATACTGCAAGCCCAGTCAAAATACCAACCAAGAAGAAGAAATAGTCTACTAGAAAAAAAGGTTGCAAAGGGTAAGAAAATAAGAAAGAAAAAGGAACTTGTATCTAAATACCTTAAAAGAACTTCTAAGAGGGTTGCAAACAAATTTAGGTTGAATTCAAAGGCTCTGTTTCATCCTTCCATCAAGAAGGAAAACATTATTATTATTGAGGACAATTCAGAAGACACTATGAAGGAGGTTGAAAAAGAGACCCTTGCATCTTCTTCACACAGGTTAAAGGAGGAATCTGAATAATAGAGAAAAAAACATGAGAAAGGAAAAAAAATTGCACAATATTCAAGGAGACCTGTAAATAGGGAAACCGCAAGGTCATTTTTAGTCATTGAATCTACACTCAAAGGCACATATGTAATTGATGATGAGAAAAATTATTCATTTCCAGAAAGAAACCAGCTATAGAATGTTCCAGAAACCAGAGAATCATAAAGCACTAAAGAAGACGATCTTAGCACTGTGTTGTCCTCTAAATATGAAATTAAATTAAGAAAACCCCGAGCTTCCATAGATTTGAACTTACCTTCTCTAGTAGAAGAACATCCAGAGTTTAGGGTGGAAGAAAGAAAAGAGAAAGACATGGTAAAAGAGCTGCAGGGTATTATTAGGAAGTTGAGGAAAGAAAAGTCCTTTGTAGAGAAATGGAATGAAAAACAATAGGAAAAGATACAATAACTCAAAAGGAAGAGGAAATATCAAAAGGCCTTAATAAAGGAGGTAAGAGAATCAAACACAATATTGTATTGGCATAATGTGGAGTTGACAACTAAATTAAAACAGAGGGACACCAAAGCTTATGCAATTATCATACAATGAAAGCCCCAGGAAAGTCTGCCACAGTTTTTGAATTGCTCTAGGATATTATCAAGATAGTGAGGCTGAGAATTTTGGTTAACAGTATTTCGTTCAAATAGAAATTTTTTGTATCTCAGATGAACCAACTCAGCAGCAGAGTATTCCTCTTTTTGTGGGATTTGTAAAGCTACATCAACTGTCATCTAGTCTATATTTGGATTAGTTGTTAAGAAGACTATATTATAGGCATTAGAAGTGTTTGTATGAACATTTCTCTCCTAGGAAATAGTTAGTTGATATTATCCTATCTTAAACTATAATCTGAAAAATAGGATCTTCGGGAATATTTTTGTGTTTTAAATAAACATTGAAAGGACCGAAGTGTGGTCGATCGGTTGGGGAATCAAGGGCTATTTTTTCTAAAAAGAATCCTCTGTGAGGAAAAGATAGTATTCTCATATTGGAACTAAATGGAAAAGGCATTTTGATGGTCAGAAATTATTTTCAAGTTATTATATTTTTCTTTTCTTATTTGAATGCATTTTATCTGTTGCAAAGCATATGATATCTTGGTTGTGAGTAATACATTGAAATTTTGTTGTTTAAATTGTTCATAACTAAGTTTTCTTTCAATTGCCATGTTCTTATTTATTGATGATATTTGGGAATGAGAAATCTATGTCTGAGTGGACAAATTGAATACTCATATATACTCCTTTCTTTATTTACTTTTACCATCTGATTTATCAAAGTGTCTGTCATTTACTAAGCCAGTGAGATTTTTATTTTCCTTTTTACATTGAGCCGTATATCTTTATTGTATCCTTGAGCCAACTTTCAACCATTTCTAAATCCTATTCACAAAACCTTTATAAAAATACCATTGCAATAACTTGATGATTCCATAGCTTTCCCTCTCACGATCAAGTGCAACTTTAAGGACTAGGTAACGTCCCTGGCCCTCAACCTCTGTCAAGTAACGCTACCCAATCAACTTTATCTTTTATTTTCTATCTCTAATACCAAATATATTTATATACATACCTAACTAATGCAATTTAAATAGTTATAGCACTATGTTCACACACTATTCATGTGGAAATAACATTAAAAGATATAGGCATTATACACAGAGAATTATAACCACATTATAACTTGATTTCAAGATACACATCATACAGAGAACATCAATTTGGTACTTATATTTTAATAGATGAACACCAACTACGTCCAGACCTCCCACGAACCTCCCATCCTTAGACTACACTGCTCATCACGCTCAGCAATGGGTAACCCCCAATATGGGACTAAACTCCATCGGGCAAGGGATTCCTAGTCTTGGCAAGGACAACAAGAAATTTGCACAGATCAACAGGAATGATTTTCTCCTAGGAGCCACTTACTCCCACAGCCCACAGACCCTCATTTCCTACACGCATGTCCCATCCCAGGAGTGTACACATTCACTATCACAAGTCCATCGGTTGTCCACCTCCCTTCCAAGGCTTCAACAACAAGCTGGACAGGAAGTCTCAGAGTATTGTAGTTTCTACGGGACTCCTTCGAGGAGAATTCACTTCCTAAGCACACTCTCTCATCCTGGAGAGAGTTTCTCACAGGCCTGACAACCTACCTCTTCTATCCATCTCCTAAGTCCAGCAGGTAACCACCGCAGCAAAAATTTGGTATGGGCTCTGGTAATGATAGCAAGACACATCATTCCAGAGAAAACGTGGGCAGCAATAGCAGAGGCTAAGGCACGATATGGCTCAAACACTACACAGTTGTGTTGTGCTTCACAGGAAAAACGGTTAGCTTCATAACACAGGTGAGCAGGTTTCAAAAGTTGCAGAGATCGATGATGGAGACCATGGCTGGTTGTATCGAGGCTCTCTCTGTCTTCGTACGTGCATCAGTGGGGAGTATGGTAGACTTGCAGAGTGGCAACAATCGTGAGCCTCATGAGGGAACCCCTAACGAGTTGACTTTCCCACCTAAAAACTGCATGTGCCCAAGTTGACACATGTCTTCCCGAAGCTGCATGAGCTCCACTTAGTACTCGTTCCCTTTCCCCAAGAAATTAGGACAACATAGGTTATGTCAAACCTTATCCTCTAGAAAATAATAATATAATATTATCCCTTTAGGGGTAAGCCCTCTAGCTTAGCCCCTATTCCTAGACACTTAGCCCCTTCCCTTTCCCTACCTAGTGGAGCTTAGTCCCCCATAACTCTTTCTTCGTGGTCGGTCTACACGCAACGATGTAATTTTATTAATGATGTGAGTATTTACAAATACAAAATTAGGCTCATTGGCCTTAGCATCTGGATCTTTAGCCTAATAAATACCTGAGTCCTCTAGATTATAAAAACTTGGCTCACCAGCCTATAAACATAATCACAATTCAGCAGAGGCTCGGCCTTGGGGTGTTACAATCCCCTCCCCTTATTTTTGCATTGTCCTCAGTGCAACTTATTTACACAAAAACAACAAGATTTCCAAAATCTTCAAAAAGATGTGGGTACTATGCCCGCATAGCATATTCATGCTCCCATGTTGCGTCCTCGGGACCATACCAGGTCCATTGAACCTTTACAAGCTTTATGAATCGATCTCGGAGTTGTTTTATGTTGGCCCTCAACCAAGTTTTGGAGAACCTTGGTCACATTTGACCACTTTTGGGACTTTGACAGGCGACTCAAAGGCAGAGCGCAAATCGAAGCAGAGATCACAGGATATCGGGCCCCTATTTAGGGTTGTTTTGGGATTAGGGTTTATGTAATGGGTATGGGATGTTGGCCCATGGGTTTACCCATGTTTAGGCCCATTTTGTAATGTATAAATAGATATATAGGTGATGTAAGAAGAGGAGAAGATGCTAAGTGCTAAAGTTTTATCTATGTGATTGTAAAGGCTTTGTGCATACTGTGTGTTAAGACTTGCAGAGCTAAGTGCAAGTGATTGTAAGAAGGCTTTGTGCTTAAACCTATCTTGGGGAAGGAGGATCTGGCGAGCTGTGCAGATCTCCTGTCCTATGCGGAGTAGGTTCTTATGGCTCTGTGCTTGTAGAAGATTGACAGAAGATAATAAAGAAGAGAAGAGTTGGTGGACGTAGCCCCACACTGGGGTGAACCATGTATATCCTCTGCTATGGTTTATTTGTGCATTATGGTTATTTTATTGTTCATATGATTTAATCTTAGTGCAATAATGATTGTTTAGATGAATCTGGTATGATAGATTAATTGCTTAGTGATGTGAATGAATGTTAGATCTGATCTCTTTCCATATGTTAAGTTCTTAGATGTGTTATATCTGGTTGAATAATGTATTGTTCTATAATTAGGGTTTGTATCTATGATGTGAATAAAGGTTAAATACTGATGAATGTTAAATGTTAAGTTCTTTGTTAGAGTGGTGTAATCACATATCTGTGTCCCGGCTACGTTGCATACATTTGAGTCATGCAACCACCCCTGCCTCTACCTTAGGTGAGACTTCATCTTCTTTGCAGGTGTTGCCGAAAGGGCCGGTTGTTAGGGTTTTATTGGTGTGATGTTGAAGCGTTGAACCCTGGGTCTGCCCCTGTGCCAACAAATGGTTCTGTTGCTGGGACATGAAACTGTGATTGTTGGGAACTGAAGAAAAGAAAGCTTTGTGCGTAGATATGCTAATTAAGTGTGCAATATTATACTTGACTTGCGAAGCTCTGTTCTAAGAAGAGAATTTTGATCTGAAGAAAAGAGGTAAGATCTTGAAGCTTTGTTCTCTAAGAAAGGTAAGATAAGCAGAAAATTTTGTTTCGGAAGAATGAATCTAGGTATGTTTGATAAATTTTGTCCTAGTCTGAAAACTAGGGTACAGCTAGAATAAAGAAGATTTGATATGAATAGATCTGATAGAAATAATGAAAGTTATGTTATCCCTATGCATAGAAAGAATGTTTGGACTAACAAATGGATGCAAGATCCTAGAAAGAATTTTTTGCATGTTAGTTATTGTGATCCTAGTGCACAGTACAAGAAAGGTTGTGGATCATTTAAAAGAAAGAGAGGATTAACTCTTTTCTATAGTTGCAGAAGACCGAAACATCTTGCTAAGGAATGCCCTGGTACAAGTCCTAATTGTCTTTGTTATAAATCTATGGACCATGAAGTTTTGGATTTCCCTAGAATGATTGAAAAAGTTGAAAAGATGAATATGAGACAAGAAAACTATGAGACACGCCACAAAAATAAGGATATGATATAACCCCAGAAAGAATCAGAGATTGTATTACTACATATGAAAGAAACATTGAATGATCATAGAGATATCAACTTATCAAATATATTAAAAGAGAAAGAGTACATAGAAACAAGAATAGGAGACTTCGACATAGATTGTGTCCTGGATGAGAAAACACAGGTGAATATCATGATAGAAAGAACTTGGAAAATTTTGGGAAAGCCTGCTATGGTTCCTTCATTAGGAGGAATAGGATTATTTAGAGGAAAGTTGATAACCCTATGTGGAAGACTTACCCAAACATCTATGAGTTCTCATGGCACTTCGACAGAAGAAGAATTTGAGATCGTTAAATTTGTTGAGAATAACGTTGCATTTTCTATCTTTCTAGGAAAAACCTAGATTGAGAAAGATCAGATACGAAGGAAACAAGAAAAGGAGGATCTAGAACAGAAAAAGAAAGAACTAAGAGATTTCATGACTAGGAGAATAGTGCACTTACTGGAAGAACAATAGAACCAGTCGAAGTTACTAAGGACCAAATATATGGACGTCGAAGTTGAAAGGACATAGGAAGACTGGAGACACATGTATGTACAAGAGAGTAGAGCACCTACCCCAGAAAGAGAATAAGTATTAACCTTGAACCCTATGAAATACTCTCCACAGTGCGAAGTTATCATACCAAGAGGAGATAGGAATGATAATGGAAAGAGGAAACCAGTGATTCAGATCATAGGAAAGAATCCCAGAAAGCTTAGTAAGAAGATAGAAAAGTTAGAAAAATTGCAAGAAGTTCCAGGCAAGACTTCGCAGAAGGAAGGTTTCCAAAACTTGAACTTCATCGAAATATCAGTACAGCACAGATTGGCACTTCGCCATGGTGGAACAATATGACCGTTGGAGGCATTATGACTGTTAGAACAACGCTCTAGAATATATAGAAACTTATTTATTGTCGAAACGTTCACCCTTTGAACTTTGGGACCGTGCCATAACGAATGGAACTGCATTGATTGAGGCATGCATGCATGTTGGAAGAGTTTGTTACAAGAATACCTATTTATCCCGTCGAGCATTGCACCGAGAACACTTTTTCCAATTGTGATCATCTGAGCCCACAAACAACTAGTTGATTTTGTGCACTGATCATTAATACCTCGCCATCCATTCTGTTACATTGAGTATTGTTCACCAACTTGAGATATCATATCTCAAGTGTGCATGTCGGACGAAATTAGTGCAACAGAAAAATTCATCGAAGAGATTCTAATAGACCTCATGGCCGAGAAGTTGATTTCCATAGGTATCCAAGCCTCATCAATGAGAGGAGCGCAATCATCCCCATCGACTGCTCGCAGATCTGGACCATCCCGAGTTGTGACCGAGAAAATAACCAAGCATCGTGATGACTTGGCAAATGTGAATCTAATCCCATCCATCTTGCCTGACTGCATCCCACCCTTGGATGGTGTGGTGAGTCGTGACAATGTCCCAAGGGACTTTGACTACACAGTCATCACTGTGTACCTCTCAAAGGGAATAAAAGCAGTCAAACCGTAGTTGGAGAGGATTCCAACCTTGAAGATCAGTGACTATAACCTAGGAGACCGCAAGATCTATGGCATGCTCGCACCTCAAAAATATTTGACCAAGACCAAGGGGAAGAAGTCAAAGATCATTCCCCAACCATGGACTATGAACATCCCAAGGTCCACTATCTTGAACGTGATGAAGATACCAAACTTTGGAAGACATTAGGAAGTTAATGCGTGCGTTAAGATCATGTTTTCGTGCTTTCACTGTGGTTGGACAAGCGTATCACCGTCGATATGGCATTGATCCATAGGATCATCGGATTAAGCATGCAGGGACTAGAACCACAAGACTTTTACCCTAGGAAGTTTGAAGATCGTTTTCTGGCATAGAATATTAAAGATACCTATGGCGATGTCGAGAAGGGGAAGCGAGGCTACAAGGTATCCTCCATCCAGAATGGTGCAGTGCAGCTAGCCTGCCAGTTGATCGTTGGTAAGCTAGTAAGGAAGAACAGACCCATGCATGTCACGGGGTTTGTTGTTGACCTCGCGGGAAAATGATTGGAAGGATTACAGATGAAATGGGCGAGTTACCTCGTCAATCAGTTAGAACAGGACTGCAGCGAAGCTCAGGATCATGTCTACAAGTTCCATTTTAGCTGGCTATTGATCCTCATCGCATTCATTACTTGGTAGATGCCGGAAGGAGTGACCTTCCATGACATTGAGTCGTTTGAGCCACTAGTTGTGAAGTTCACCATGCTCTGGTATTCGAGCGATATGGGGAAACAATGACAGTCGAATGTGGTGTCCCATATCTACTACCTGCAGTTAATGAGGGCTATTGAGTATTTCCCTCGTATGACATCGAACACCCTGGACAGGTTCATGCCAGTTGCTAAGTTCCGCACAAATAGGCATTTTATATATATATTATTGCACGCAGAGACAAACATAAACAAGAGCTTTAGTTCTATTACAAGCTCACCGAGGAGGACATAGAGGAAATCAACAAGGATTGGCATGAAGAACTCCTAGTGCCAGTTAACCACGGAGAACTATCTAACCCTGACCTCATTAGAAGTTCGGTGGTTACTCACGAAGAGTATGATGCACCCAGCAGTAGTAGGAAGAAAAAGAAGGAAGATGTACAGGAAATACACAACACATTAGAAGAAATTGCATTAGATTCACCTAGCAGAGGAGGAGATGATGAAGTGGAAAAAGAAGAAAAAGAAGGGGAAGAAGACAAGTAGAATCAGGGCGAAGTAACACTGCCACAGAATCCCCCTGATGACATAGAGACATATAGGAAAAGAAATGTTTCCCCAACGAAACCTACATCTCAGAAGAAGTCCAAAGCTAGTAAGTCGAAGCTGCAAAATGTTCTCATGGTCGATGACTTCGACTTCATTATCACGGTTGTATCATACGCCTCAGAAGATATTTTGCAAAGAAATGAAGCAAAACAAGAAACCATGTATGAAAGAATTGAAGCAGAACTGAGAGAGGTACAGCAAGCCCTTCACTCCAGTTGTGAAGTGTCCACTGCGCCCTCACTATCAAAAGAAACAGTGTTGGGAGATGAGCATTCCCAACTCCTCAGAATAGTTGATGCGACCAAATCTCACCTTCATCGCATGAAGGAAGAAAAATAACAGGCCACAGTGGCCCTGAAGCAAGCACAAGAAAAAGTCATAGAGCAATGTTGAGTTGCACAACAAGAGAAGGATGACCTCCAAATCAAGTTCGAAAAGGATAAAGTGTAGATCCATAAAGAGAAAGAATTGTTTCTCACGACGCAAGTTGGAGTTAAAGAAGCAGTTAGCAGATCACTTCGCTCTGTGACAGGCTTGGACCAAATAAAAGAAGACCCAGTGGAGAATCAAGTAGAAAATCTTGTTGTGGCCATCCAACAACTTCAATAGAGAGTATCAAAATTGGAGTTACAAGCAATACCAAGCACTCTGCAAGAAGTGCGAGACCAGCGATAAGAAACTGCCCGAAGCGCAGTCCAGAGAATCAAGGCATTAGCCTTGGAATGTAAACAGCTTAGAAGTCAAAGTGCACAGAATTATGAGCGCCTTACCGAGGACCCTGAACTAAAGACACTGGAGTCACAGCTCCAAGAAGCAAAGTAGCAAGCAGCAATAGTACAAGCACAGTTGAAGCCCTTTTCAGTGGTCGAGCAAATGAAAATATCCCAAGAACAACGCACGCTCAGTAACAAGTCCATGCCATATAGAGCAAAGTCATGGAAGTGACTCAAAAGCTCCATCCAGTCCAAGATGCATCTTGCCTACTTTTTGAGGAGATTGAAGGACAAGGAGAAGAACTAGAACAAGCAGTCACTGAAGTCGAACAACGCTTGGAAGGACCTATGACCAAGGCAGTTATTTAGGAGTTTGTCAAGCAGGAGGCCTTGGTGAAGCAGGAGGTCAAAGCATCTCGAGCCAAGCTTGAGGCATTTGAGGTAGAGTTACCCAAAGAAGAGTGACTCAGGACGAGTCACGGGTGAGTGTTGGGGACCTATTGGCCCTTGACCAAGTTTTTGAGAACCTTGGTCACGTTTGACCACTTTTGGGACTTTCACAGGTGAGTCGAAGGTGGAGTGTAAATCAAAGTAAAGATCGTAGGATCTTGGGGCCCTTTTTAGGGTAGTTTTGGGATTAGGGTTTATGTAACAGGTATGGGATGTCGGCCCATGGGTTTACCCATATTTAGGCCCATTTTGTAATGTATAAATAGATATCTAGGCGATGTAAGAAGAGGAGAAGATGCTAAGTGCTAAAGTTTTATCTATGTGATTGTAAAGGCTTTGTGCATACTATGTGTTAAGAGTTGCAGAGCTAAGTGCAAGTGATTGTAAGAAGGCTTTGTACTTAAACCTAGCTCAGGGAAGGAGGATCTGACAAGGTGCGCGCAAATATCTTGTCCTATGCGGAGTAGGTTCTTGTGGCTCTATGCTTTTAGAAGATTGATAGAAGATAATAAAGAAGAGAAGAGTTGGTGGGTGTAACCCCACACTAGGGTGAACCACGTATATCATGTGTTATGGTTGCTTTGTGCATTATGGTTATTATATTGTTCATATGATTTAATCTTAGTGCAGTAATGACTGTTTAAATGAATCTGGCATGATAGACTAATTGCTTAGTGATGTGAATGAATGCTAGATATGATCTCTTTCCATATGCTAAGTGCTTAGATGTGTTAGATCTGGTTGAATATTGCGTTGTTCTATAATTAGAGTTTGGATCTGTGATATGAATAAGGGTTAAATATTGATGAATGCTAACTGCTAAGTGTTTTGTTAGAGTGGTGTAATAATAGATATGTGTCCTCGCTAGGTTGCAGACATTTGAGTCCTAGAACCATCCCTACCTCTACCTCGGGTGAGACTTTATCTTCTTCACAGGTGTTGCCGAAAGGGTCGATAGTTAGGTTTTTGTTGGTGCGTTGTTGAAGCATTGAAACCTGGTTCTGCCCCTGTGCCAACACTTTCTCTTCTAGCCCAGTATGCACACATGTTGCACTTGAAAATCACCTTCTTGTTCCACCTGAATCACATTCCAATCAATCACATGATTAGCATCAGGTATATACTTCTTGAGAAATGATACATGAAATACATTATGAATAGTCATGGATGCAGGAAATGCAAGCATATAAGCTATTGGTCCAATTATTTCTAGGATTTCAAATAGTCCACAATATATGGATGCAAACTTGGAACAGCTTCCCAGCTTCAGGGAACTTATGTTGTCTTTCACCTTTAGGAAAACATGATCACCCACTTTAAACTCCCTATGGGTTCTACCTTTGTCTGCATAGTTTTTATGTATGTCTTGGGTAGCCTTCAAATTATTCTTTATCTTTAACAATTGCTCTTCCATTTCCCTGAAAAACTCTAGCCCAACCACTGCCCTATTAGTTGGGTTGTCCCATCTTACTGGGGTGTTTCACTTTCTTCCAAAAAGTGCTTCAAACAGGCTCATCTTTAGTGATGCTTGATACCCATTGTTGTAGGAAAATTCTACCAATTGTAGCTAATCTTCCAATTTAGATGGTTTTTCCATCACATACATCCTTAGCATGTCCTCTATCACTTGCTTTACCCTTTTTTTTTCCCATCAATCTCAGGATGATAGGTTGTGTTGAAGTTCAGATTTGTTCTAAATCCTTTGAATAACCCTTTCCAAAACTTTGAGATAAACTTTGGGTCTCTGTCAAACACAATTATCTTGGGTATTCCATGCAAGCATGCTACTTCCCTCATATAAATATCAGCAACATTGGTTTCCTTGTGAGTAACCTTCGTAGGAATGAAATGGGTAGCTTTAGTAAGCTTGTCCACCACCACCATGATTTCATCATGTTGATTGCTTGTTCTGGGAAATCCTGTGATGAAATCCATTGTCACCACTTCCCACTTCCACTGAGGAATGGGTAATGGATGCAGTAACTCAGTTGGGTGTCTATGCTCATCCTTGACCCTTTGACATTCCAAGCATTTAGCTATGTATTCAGCAATATCCCTCTTCATGCCTCACCAATAATATTGACTCTTGACTGTTGAAGTTGTTTTATGATATCATGGGTGTCTCGCATAAGGTACATTGTGCATTTGTTTTAAAATTGCACTCCTCAATTTAGGATAATTGGGTACATAAACTATGTTTATGAACAAGAGAACTCCATCAATTCCCAATTCATAATCTTCAACTTTCTGCTACATTTTACCTTGTTGCATTTTTGTTACCATCTCCATGTACTGCAAATATGCTTTTGCAGCTTCCAAAATTATGCCTTTAACATCAATTTAGTACATGCTAATGGTTGTAGCATGTAGTTCATGCGCTCTCCTGCTGAGTGCATTATCCACCTTGCTCTCATTTCCTTTGATGTGCTTGATATCTAAGTTATACTCATAGAGGAATTCCAACCATCTACTATGCCTAGCATTCAAGTAGGTTGATCAAACAAATACTTCAGACCATTATGGTCTATCCTCAACTCAAACCTCTTTCCCATGAGGTAGTGCCTCCACTTCTTCAAGGCATGCACTATCGCTGCCAACTCCAAATCGTGAGTGGCATAGATCCTTTCATTCTCTTTCAATTTTATGGACTCGAAACATATCACAAATCTGTTCTGACTAAGGAATCCTCCTAGTCCTTCTTTGTATGCATCAGCACAAACCACAAAATCTTAATTCAGATCTGCAATATTTAGAATTGGAGCACTGGTTAACAACTGCTTCAATTTCTGGAAGCTCATTTCACATTCTTATGTCCATTGAAACTTCTTCCCCTTCCTTTTCAAGGAAGTGATGGGGTGAGCTATTCTCAAAAACCCTGCAATGAACCTTTTGTAGTAGCCATCTAAACCCATGAAGGATCTGACTTATGTCACATTTTTAGGTGTTGTCCACCTTTTAATGGCCTCAATCTTTTCAGGGTCCACTACTATCCCTTCTTCAGATATGATATGCCCCAAATAGTGAATTTTATTTTGATAAAATGAGCACATTCTCAATTTGGCATACAGTTGATGCTCTCTTAGCACTTGCAACACCATCCTCAAATGATGACCATGCTCTTTTTCTAACTTGGAATATACAAGGATTTCATCCAAAAATACAATGACAAACTTGTCCAAATATTCTCGAAAAACACCATTCATTAGGCACATGAAAACAGCTGGTGCATTTGATAACCCAAATGGCATCACTGTGAACTCATAATGACCATACCTTGTCCTGAAGGCGGTCTTACTGATATCTTCATCTTTAATCCTTACCCGATGGTATCATGACCTGATATTTATCTTCAAAAATATCCTTGCATCCTTCAACTGATCGAAGAGATCATCAATCTTTGGTAAGGGATACTTTTTCTTTATAGTTACTATATTTAACTATCGGAAGTCAATGCACAATCTCAAGGTCCCATCTTTCTTCTTCACAAATAACACTAGGGCACCCCAAGGTGACACACTTGGGAGTATATACCCCTTCTTCAAAAGTTCTTCCAGCTGCATTTGTAGCTCCTTCAGCTCTGGTGTACTCATTCTGTAAGGAGTCTTTGACACTAGAGCTGCTCCAGGCATCAAATTTATAGAGAATCAATATCTCTCTTTGGGGGTAGCCTTGGTACTTCCTTGGACACATCTTCAAAATCTTCAAGGACTTCATGATACTCTAGATTTGGCACCTTATCCTTATATGCTTCCTCCATATGGGTTGCAAATATTTGGCAGCCCTTCTTGTAACACTTTTTTAGCTGCATTGCTGAGATTTTCCCGAATAGTAATTGCTCTGGGAATTCCTTGGATTGCTCTTTGATTTCCTTCCTCATCCAGGCAAGTGAATGCTTTGTTACGATAGTCTAGTGTGGCATGGTGTTGGTCTAACCAATCCATATCAATTAGGCATTCATATGATCACAAAGGAAAGATGTTCAAATCTGCGTTGGTACTCAGTCCATTCATGCCCATTGGACATGACTTAATCAACTCAACAACCTTTATTTTGGTTCCTGTAGCCAGCTGCACCAACCAAGATTTCCCATGCTTGCTTCTTGGCAATTGCAATATTTCCACTACCTTAGGATCTATATATCTTTGACTAGCCCCTGAATCGATTAAAATAGTAAAGGCATGGTTATTGATCATACCTTTAACTTCAATCGTGTGTGATTGAAACTCATCTTTCTTGTTGTCCAGGGCTGCATACATCCTTGGTACTCTTTTTCCCATGTCCTATGTCGTTTCTTCTTGCTGAACATTGTGAACAGATCTCACTTTTTCACCTATGTGAGGACAATCTCTATTGCTATGATCTCCTTTACAACCCCAACATTCCATAGGTTGCCTTGTCCTTTTCACACCTACTTCAACCATCCTGGGCTCTCTCAAAACTTGTTGTCCTTGAGGACTATTTCTCAAAAATGGTGGCTTGTTTGTTTTCTTCTTATGCTCCCTTTTAAACTTCCTCCTATCTTCCCAAGCTTTTTGGAAAGTAGGCTTTCTTTTTTGTTGATCATATAGGCACTTATCTCGCCTTATGGTCTCCTCCAATGTTTTGGGATCATCATATTGGATCTTGTCACTGATGAAAAATGGCATCCCACTAAGATACCTTTGAATCTTAAGTTTGTCATCCTCGATGAAGGGGACATACTTCAACAAATCCAAGAATATTCTTTCATACTCATTAATGGACATACTTCCTAGCTTGAGTTCAAAGAACTCTTTCATTTTTTTGTCATGATACCTCTTAGTTAAGTACTTATTTTCAAAATGTCTCTTGAATTCCCTCCATGTAACATTCTTCTCCATGGCGTGTTGCACTTGCACAAGATGATCCCACCATATGGACACCTTTCCTTTTAGTTCATAGATGGAAATTCTTCCTTCTGCACGAGAAGAGTAATTCTGCAGTTGGAAATATTTCCTCATGCCTAGCAGCCATGCCTCGACATCTTCATCTTTCTTGGGATTTCCATCAAAAGTAGGAGGTTTGATCTTGTTCATTTCTCCCTTCAGTTCATCCACTCCAGATTTCTTATGTTTTCAGGTAGAGGATGGACTTGAATTGTTGTGTGCTCTCTTATTGGAATGCCTCGGGGATTGACGGTGATGTCTGCTAACACTTCTTGTTCTTCTTTTCTCATCAAGAGACCTGTGACTTCCTAATTTGCTTGAGCCACTCTCCTTATCCAATTTATTTTCTATTATTTCTAGGCTCTACATCAACTTCATGTTGAAGTCTTCATGTTGCTCCTTGGCTTTCTTAAGCCTTTCATTATTTGCCTAGTGAATTTGGACATCTCTTTGCAAATTTTTAATGATTTTCATCATGCCCACATCTGTATCTATTTCTTCTTCATGTCATTTGGAGTTTGATCATTCGATTCCCAAATGGACATCCATTCCTCTTACTTTATCCTCCTAACTGTAAGCATCATGTGCCTCCTCCATTTCTCTACACTATGGAACAATTCGGTTCGATTTTGACAATTGTTAACTCTGCAAAATGTGCAGTCAACTAAAATTTGTCAGGTTACTTAACTTAATAATTTTCCCAAATAACTTAAACAATCTGATTCAAAAAAAGAATATCAGAATCCATTTTCAGCAGGTCTTGGTCGATCAAGAACCTCTCAGGCTTCTATATCTAAGCCCATCTCTGTTTTGCAACAATTTTCGGGCGTTAGCCCCTTTTATTCAACCCTTGGTTCTCATGTGACCATGGTTGTGACCCAGTGCTAATGATTTGGACGCTTATCCGAAGCCTTGAAAATTTGGGGCTCCGGAGCTTTGGAGGTTTCCCTTTTTGCACCTCACAATCATCACAGAACAACGAACTTTCGAACGTGCGAAGAAAGGTGGATCTACAGTCCACATGCCTTGCTTATATATACGGAGGATAGGAACTTCGGGGACTTCAGGCTTCGGTGGTTTCCAAATCACATTCCAACAAAACTCTCGGAGTGACGAATTGGTGAACTATCGAAGTGGGGTGGATCAACAGTCCACAAGTCCCCAGCATCCAACGGCTGATATTTACTACGGAACTCCAGCTCTGGGGTTTCAGGACTTCAGAGCTTCGGGGCTTCGGGACTTCAGAGCTTCAAGGCTCCGGGACTTCAGAGGATTTCATATATGCACATCCTAAAAATCCCAAACCGTGAATCTCTGAATACTTCCACGTCACCCCCGGTGACGTCATTACGTCACGTTATTTCGGCGCTATGAAACTTTGGAAATTTCTTCCTTCCATTCCATCATGAACCATTTCTTCTAGAATGTCAAGTCTCCAGACCTTGGGATCTGACGCCACACGTCCCTTGTGACCAACAGTTGGGATTAACTCCAGCCTTTGGGAGTTCTCTACCCAATGCTAATTGTAACACCTTTCCTCTGGAGTACCAAGTATTCGGACTTCATGATCTGGCGCCACGCGTCTACTGGGGTCAAGTTATCATGGGCCCGATCTGGTTAGATTCTTCACCAAGGTTTTTAACTACTTTATGTATTCATCAGGGCCCCACTACCCATGCTCGAGAGGAGTTCCACGTGCCAAAATACTAGAAGCAGACACGTGGTCCAATCAGACGGGTGACACATGTCACGTTCTAACTGGAATTTCTTTCTTCCAAAGGTTCTTAACTCACTGACACGTGGCACACATCCCATGTGTCCATGTCATCCCTAGTGACGTCAACAGTCCATGTCACTTCGGGACTTCGGGCTTTGGAATATTTTACACTTACACACTCCAATTCTCTCAAACGTCGAACTCCCAAACAAGTTGATCTTCTAACATGTTTTCCTTTCGACGAACGGTCTGAATTAACTCCGGACTTCGGGATTTCGAGAGTTTTCTCTCTATTCACACCTTGTTTCTCTCGAATGTTGAATTCCCGAACAAGTCAATCTGTTGACACATGTCTCTTTTGACGAACGATCTAGATGAACTCCGGACTTCAGGACATCGGGAGTTTGCACATCAGCACACTCCATTGCTCCCGAACGCCAAATTCTCAAACAAGCCAACCTGCCAACACACGTCTTATCCCTATGGTTCTAATTCGTTCTTGGGAAAATCCAATGGTAAACACTTTTTCCCACGAATCTACAGTGTATATCCCTTTCGGGACTTCAGAACTTCGGGCTTTGGCCCCTTTTGCTCTTATAACCCATAAACTTCATCGAAGTTGTGAAGTCCGAATGACTTGGAGGTTAACCTTCATGCACTTTTCTCCAGATCTGACAGTTGTGAAGGATCCTCCTTCTCCCGAACAGATCCTATGGCCCAACACCATAGTTGTTGTGGTTTCTTTATCTGTGGCCATTTCTTAAACTGTTATACCTCCTGTGCTTATTAACACAATCCAAGTGTTCTCTTAACGCCCTTCTGACACTTTGTACATCACGATTCTCTGGAATTTTTACTCTGAATTCCTCGTTTGTGGCCCATCCAAGTTCAGTGTTGAAACCATGGGCTCTGAACTTGAATTTTGTTCATTTCAACAACAATCTTTTTCCGAAACTTTTTCTTCAACTTCCACTGACATGGCCCATCCAGGCTCAGTGTTCAAACCTTGGCTCTGATACCAATTTGTAACGTCCCCAACCCTCAACCTCTGTCGGGTAACACTACCCAATCATCTTTATCTTTTCTTTTTTATCTCTGATACCAAATATATTTATATACATTACTAACTAATGCAATTTAAACAGTTATATCACTCTATGCATTCACTATTCATGCAGAAATAACATTAAAACATACATGCATTATACACAAACAATTCTAACAACATTATAACTTGATTTCAAGATACACATTGTACAGAGAACAACGATTTGGTACTTATCTTTTAATAGATGACCACCAACTGCGTGAAAACCTTCCACGAACCTCCCAGCCTTAGACCACGTTGCTCATCACGCTCAGCAGTGGGTCACCCCCGAGCTGGGACTAAACTCCAACGGGAAAGGGATTCCAAGGCTTGGAAAAAACAACAGGAAAGTCACATAAATCAACAAGAAGGATTTTCTTCCAGGAGCCACTTACACCCACAACCCATAGACCCTCATTCTATACACGCATGTCCCACCCCAGGAGTGTACACTATCACTATCACAATTCCATCGGTTTTCCACCTCCCTTCTAAGGCTTCAGCAACAGGCTAGACCAGAAGTCTTAGAGTATTGTAGCTGCTACGGGACTCCCTCTAGGAGAACTCACTTCCTCAGCACACTCTCTCACCTCAAGAGAGTTGTTTACATGCCTGACAACCTGCCTCTTCTATCCAGCGGGTAACCACCACAGCAAAAATTGGGTATGGGTTCTGGTAATGACAGAAAGCCACATCAGTCCAGAGAAAACATGGCCAGCAACAACAAAGGCTAAGGCGTGATATGTCTCAGACACTACGCAGTCGTGTTGTGCTTCACAGAAAAACGGTTAGCTTCATAACACGGGTGAGAGGGTTTAAGAAGTTGCAGAGATCGACGATGGAGACAATGGTTGGCTATATTGAGGCTCTCTCTGTCACCGTACATGCATCAATGGGGAGTATGGCAGACTTGCAGAGTGGCGATGATCGCGAGCCTCATGAGGGAAACCCCAACGAGCTGACTTTCCCACCTAAAAACTACATGCGCCCAGGTTGACACATGTCTTCCTGAAGTTGCATGAGCTCCACTTAGTACTCATTCCCTTTCCCTAGGAACTTAGGACAACATATGTTATGTCAAACCTTAGCCTCTAGGAAATAATAATATAATATTATCCCTTTAGGGGTAAGCCCTCTAGCTTAGCCCCTATTCCTAGAAACATATCCCCTTCCCTTTCCCTACCTGGTGGAGCTTAGTCCCCCATAACTCTTTCTTTGTGGTCAGTCTACATGCAGCAATGTAATTTTATTAATGATGTGAGTGTTTACATATAAAAAATCAAGCTCATTGGCCTTAACATCTGGCTCTCCGGCCTAATAAACACCTAAGTCCTCTAGCTTATAAACACTTGGCTCACCATCCTATAAATATAATTACAATTCAGCAGGGGCTCGACCTTGGGGTGTTACAGACTAATAGTAACTCTGTCTATTGGTTTGTTCCACCTGATTGGAATGTTGCATTGTCTTCCATAGAGGGCTTCAAAAGGGCTCATTTTTAATTACTCTTGATAGCCATTGTTGTAGGAAAGTTCTATCAGTGGTAGGTAGTCTTCCCACTTCTTGGGTTGATGCATTACATGCATCCTCAACATGTCTTCTAACACTTGGTTTACCCACTCTTTCTTCCCATGAGTTTGAGGTTGATAGGTTGTACTAAAGAGCAATTTTGTTTCAACACTAGCAAACAGATATTTCCAAAAGTTTGAAGTAAATTTTGTATCTCTGTCGGATATAATTTCCTTACGCATGCCATGCAATGTAAATATCTCTTTCATGAAAATGTTGGCAATATCTATTGTCTTTCAAGTTGACTTGACGGGTATGAAGTGAGCATCCTTGCTCAGTTTTTCCACAACTACCATGATGGCGTCATTCTATTTGGTTGATCTTGGTAATCATGTGATGAAATCCATGGAGATGGTTTCCCATTTCCATTCAGGAATTGGTAGGGGATGCAACAGCCTTGTTGGGTGTCGGTGCTCTGCCTTGACTTGCTGACATTATAGACACTTAGCTAAGTAATGAGCTATGCCATTTTTCAGTCTGGACCAATAAAATAGTTTCCTAGTGGTCGTGATCATTTTTTGATAACCAGGATGACCAGTATATGGTATTTTGTGTAGTTCATCCATTATGAACCTCTTCAAGTCGTCACAATTTGGAATATATAATCTTCCCTTGTAAGTCAGCAGGTCATCATTAAGTATATGATATCCTTTGTACTTCATCCCTATGGGCTCTTGGTTTAGGTATGATGTCACAGTCTTGAAAAATGCATATGTTTCTTGTGCACTTTTGACTCTCTATTTGATGTCTGATTCCTTGGTGCTTACAATTGCCAAGTGAACCACTTTCATACTTCTACTAAGGGCATCAACCACCCTATTCTCCTTTCCTTTGATATGTTTGATTTCAAAATCAAATGCACTAAGGAGAGCCATCCACCTAGCTTGTCTCACATTGACTTTTGGTTGGTCAAACAAATACCTCAACCCACTATGGTCTGTCATAAGTACAAATCTTCTACCTAAGAGGTAATGCCTCCACATTTTTAAAGCATGCACTATGGCAGCCAATTCCATATCATGGGTCACATAATTGACTTCATGCTTATTCAATTTTCTGGATTCGTAGCAAATCACATGCCTTTCTTGCATAAGGAATCCTCTGATCCCTTCCTTGCAGGCATCTGTACACACAAGGAAGTCCTTGTTTGGGACTGCAATCTTCAGTACAGGCACATTGGTTAGAAGGTATTTCATCTCTTGAAATATTTCTTCACATTCTGATGTCCAAATGAATTTAACCCCCTTTTTCTGAAGGGAGGTGATTGGGCAACCAATCTTGGAGAATC
>JZKD02S0329404.1:707774-738737 GCA_000966675.3 Picea glauca | reverse complement strand
TTATTTGGTGTAGAAGTTCCCTTTTTGGGTGGCATGTTGGCCAAGTATCACTTTTGAACCTTGATTTTGAGGTGGTTCTGCTAGACAATATTTATTCTGTTGTATCTCCCAAGTTGTGGCCCTTCTGGGTATGAAAATTTATTTTATGTAGTTCTTTGATATTTCTTCTCTGCAATTCCATAGGTCTTATCAAAATTGGATGTGCCAAGTGGAATTTATGGTAATTTCCCCACAACTTGTTGATTTTTGGCCTTTCCAATAGATCTCACTTGTATAGCGTGCCCCACACAAAATAATTGATATAAAATTATGAAACTCGTACCAAAAATACTACAGACTGTCCACTATCCAATGAAACCGGTCCCACTCAATTTGGATACTCTAGGAAGAAGTTATGATTGTTTTACCTGGAACACCTTCTTGAGACTAGTCAATAGGACTAGTCAGATACCCTATCTTCCACAGGGTGTATATACAAATTTAAGATGACCTAGAAGCTGAAATTTTTACCACAGATACCTTACTAATTTATGTGAATATCCTCCAGAGTTCAGGGTCTGAAACGTTAGAGAAAATGTTTTATAGCAAAAATTCAGCAATGACTCAGTTCAGGATGATTCAAGAACCCTATCTTGTACAGGTTGTATCTCCGAAATTATAAGGCCTCGGGAGCTGAAATTTTAACCCAACGTACCTTGATCCGTCTACTAAATATCCTCCAAGTCGTTCATTTTGAGACACTGTATAAAAAAAGTTATAGTGAAAATGCCAAGGTGTCTCAGATGTAGCAGTGAAACTCCAGGACCTTGAGCTCTGATACCATATGTTAAGAACCAAATATCAATATAGCATAGAAAAACCTCAAAAAAAATACTCAACGCCTGGAAAAAGAGATAATTTCAGATAATAAGCCTCTTCGAGGGGGCAACCTCATTTTACCCCACTTAAATGTTCAAGTACAAGATGATTCCAAATGAAAATGTCTCCTTGGTATATATAGGAGACTAGGAGGTATAATTACAACTAATGGAATAAAGCCGACATAAATGAAACAACATTACTAATGTAATATGCCCCAATTAAGGGGTAATGAGCCAAATTAGAGCTTAACATACCAGTCATGATTTAACATGTTTAACTTGTTGCAATTTACATTTCTCAACAGTTTGAGGGGCAACATAATTAAAATTAGAATCAAGGTCAATTAAAATGGAAACAGGGTGGTTGGAAATCGTTCCTTCCATCTCCACCACTAAAGCTTGGTGGTCAGCTTGTCTATTATCCAACGCTGCATAAATTTATGGCATGCTCCTAGCCACATCATTGATTGTGGTAGCCTATTGAACGTTATAGACCCTCTTATTGTTATGTTGCCTATGCGGACAATCCCTCAGCAGATGTTCATCTCCACAACCCCAACATTTCAAGGGTTCTCTCTTTGTGTTATCAGTGTTACTTGGAACTGCTCCAAATGGTTTATTTCCACTCTATGATGGAAAATTTTGTTGTTTTCACATCTCTGGTAGGAAGGCTCATCCTATAACTCTTCCCATGGTTCTTAAATCTCGAGGATTTAAACTCCTTCTTGAATCTCGAATTGTTTTTATTTTTCAAGTCTCCATGGGGTTTTGTCTTATTCTTAAATTGCTCATAGCAATACCTTGCTTTTCGAATAGTATCTTCTAAAGTCTTTGGCTCATCAAACTCGATTATGTCTCGGTAGGACTGAAGTAATCCACTAATAAATCGTTGCATCTTTACTTTTTCATCCTTTATGTAGGGAACATACCTCATCAGCTCGAGAAATTTGTTGATATACTCATATATGGTGAGTTGTTCCAGATTGAGTTCATAGAACTCCTTGGTCTTCCCATCAAAGTAATTTTCTCGCAGATACTTCTTCTTAAAGTATTTCTCAAATTGTTTCTATGACAAGTCATTCTCATGGATTCCTTTCACATTCCTAAGGTCCTCCCACCAAATTGAAGCTTTCCCATTCATGTTGAAAATGGCTAGCTAAGCCTTTAAGTTTTCAAAGTAGTCATGGACTCTGAAGTACTTCTTCAAGCCGAGTAGTCAAACTTTTGCTTCTTCCCCCTTCTTAATCTCTCCATCGAAGGTGGTCAGTTTGGCTTTCTTGAACTCTTTAAGGTCATGACTCTTGGAATGTTTCCTATTCTCTCCCCTCATCTGAGAATGGGAACTAGTTTTGCCACTAGAGGATTCCTTGAAGTTGTCAGTGTCCTCAGAGGGACATTCCGATGAGTGTGTCTTGACTCCATGTTGGGCTTTCCTTGAGGTGCTCCTCCTAGTGTGGCCACTTTCCGGACCATGCTTTTGTATCTCAGGTGGAATTAGAGTTTTCTTAGTATGATGCCTGTCCACATGACTGGCAGTTGGACCATGTCGTAGTTGCCTTTGTATATTTGATAGACTTTGTAGTAGGATTGCATTCATTTTAGTTTGTTTTTCCTGCTCCTTTATCAGTCTTTCATTGTCAGCCTTATAACTCTGTAATTATGACATGAGGCTTCTTAATGTTTCGGCGAAATCTAGAGGGGTTTCCACCACCCTCCTTTCATCAAATTCTTCCTCTCTATTGTGGGAGCTCTCCCCCAACTCATGGTGTGTCACCATCCCTTACGATGTAGTTTTCACGTTGTTTACTGACTGTTTGAGTGCTGACAAAACATGTTTTATTAGTTACTAATCTACCAATTCATGAACAACACATAATATTGCAAAGTGTATTTAGCTTCTTTATTTGGAAACATTAGCAACATACAGTGCAGATTTCCAAAGCATCTATCAATAGTAGAAGGTTTTGTTACTCTCTTCAATAGAGGTTCAAACAAGTTTCTTATAGGAGGGGGTAAGGTAGGGTGTTACCCCATAAAGTTCTCTAATAATATTTTTATGTGACTCGTGCATAAGCCCAAGCAGACCGAGTGTTGTTGCCATGCTCTGATACCAATTTGTAACACACTTGACCCCTAAATACCCTTTCTAGCAATGGGGCATCATATTTTTGTTCATTCAAATCATCCCAAATCATCTCTCTGAGATCTTCATCCTCTTCTACTCATTCGTAGTTTTCTAACAATTGTTACCGGCTCTAATCCGACCTCTGGTTTGCAAAATACGAACTCTCAAAGTTATCCGGGCGTTATTAGTTGGGCTCTTCGGCATTCGATGTTGAACGCCCATTTTCTTACTACATGCATACTCCCCAAAGTCCCGAAATCTCTCCATGTGTCCTTTCCCATTCAGCGATTAGTGTTCAACATTCTACGTTTCGACGTTCAGCAATCGGTGATCAACGTTCTACGTTTCAGCGTTTGGCAATTGGCAATCAACATTGAACGTTTCGTCATTCGACAATTGGCGATCGACATTGAACGTCCCTTTACTATACTACACCCCAAATCTTCCAAACTCCCGGGATCCAGGAGTCATGATCGTATCACCAACCACGTTGGTCAAGCGGACACAAACTAGAGGCTAACATGCGACGAGGACCAGGGGTGACATGTGTCCTCATTAGGGGGTGACACGTGTCATGCTCTAATAGGCATAAGGGGTCTGTGAATCGTCCATATCTCGGTGACACATGGCACCTTAATTGCGGGTCCACGTCACCCTGGATGACATCAATGAGCCACGTCATCCCCAGACATACATCCTTCTAACTTCTTTCAAAATGCACAATCAAGATCTGTCCACATAGATCCATAGATCCACGGCTCCTATTACTTCGCAACTTCGGGCTCCAGAGCTTACCAACTCCTCACATCGTGAATCCCCCAAAGAGTCGGGTCTCCGGACTCTCGAATCTAGCGCCACGTGTCCTCTACCTGTCAATGGTTGAGATTCACTTCGTCGTTCACGACTTCGGAAGTTTTCACACTTTGAAGACTCTTGGCCAAGTTCCTACGGAGTACCAAGTCTCTGGACTATAGGATCTCCTGCTACGTAGCCTCTCATCCAACGGCTCTAGCCCAACGGACGACATTTGATAGGGGACAAGAGGGGGCCATGTGTCGCTCCACGACGCGTTCCCGGTTGGTTGGGCAGTTAAGAGGGGTTCTCAACGGGTCCTTAGATCGATGGTTGAGAGAGATCCCGAGGGATCTAAGGATCAACAGTCTACGTCACTTTGTAAATTCAGCATTTGGGAGTTCGGCATGTATCTTCCAGCTTCCTCTATGGAGCTTTGAATCTCGAACCACACCCGATCTTTCACCACATGTACCTAGCATTCATGGCCAGGATTTACTCCGGCTTGCAGAGCTCTAGGGAAACTCGCGCATCCCTATGTCTTCACATTGATACCGTCGAATACTCGAACTCCCAGATAGTCGTTGATCTGTGGACACATGTCCCTCTATTCTCAACAGTCCAAATTAACTTTGTGACTCCGACATTCGAGAGTTTCGACGTTAGACCACCCCTATTATCTCGAAGTGGAACATCTTTGAAGTACTTAACGCTACCCCTTCCTAAGTCTGATCTACCGCTGAGAGAGATCTCCACTGGATTCCCAGATCCACGGCTATTTTAGAGGGTTGTGGAGTCATAAGTCTCGATGTTCCGAAGCTAAAGTAGCTTCACTCCTTTCGGGCTTAGCGAGGGGTTTCCAACCTTGGGTCATATGGGATCAAATTGAGGTTTCGTGCTACACTCAACTCTTAGTCAAGACTTTGATTAAGGCCATGGGTATGAGTCCTCGATCATATGGATGGAAGGTCTGAAGGAAACGCCCTTCTCCCATAGAGTTGAATTCGACATTATTGCCAAGGTAAACTCAAAAGATCAACAGGACTTAGACGTTTCAATTAATCCTACCCCGACTCTCCTGCGGATTCACATCCCATAACTCTCTAGTGGATAAACTTAGGTAAATCGAAGACATGTAAATACAACAGTTTACAGAAGAAAACGAGCATTTCTAAAAACTGTTCAAACACTGAAAAACTTAACCATAAACACAGACATTCAATCATCACATCCAATGTATTACACATAGTATGAAAATACTTATCAGAACTAGAAAATGTGAAGCGACTGTTGAAAGGAGTGTTTGTTTCCACCCAACCATAGGCATAGCCACTCTTGACGGATTTACCGTTGGCCACCCCCGAGCTAGACAATGATGCTCTGGGAGAGATTATTTCTCCTTTCTCCACGACAGACAGGGATGGAGATTACTCTCCTCCCACTGGATCTTGGCAACCGGTTTTCTCTACACCAAGGAAGGAGGTCTGTGCGAGCACTTCCTCTGTCACTTGTCAGCTTCCTTTATCAGCTTGTAGCAAGACCCTGCCCATAGCTTCTTACAGCCAAAATGAGCTTTCTTCTCAGCTTTTCTCTCAACTCTAGAGTCGAAACATACTCTCTTCTCTTCTCTTCTACTTCCTTGCATATTCGCCTTTGTCCCCCGAATTACCTATTTTCTTGCCTTCCTCAACAAGGTTGCGTGAATCTGAATCCCCAACTTGTTGGTCAGGCCTAGAAGCCTTACAGATGGGTACCTTGCCCCATCTCCTCATTAACTCTTGAGGAGGCCTTCCAACTACCAGCCTGACTGGTAATTCATTTCTGGGTCAAAGGACTGTTGAGCAATTACATACAGTAAGTACCGGTTTGGTGAGGGTCATCTCAATCATTCTTAGTTTCCCTCACCATCTCTCTCATAGCATCCATGGTCTATCTTGGCAAACTCCCCTCTTTCAATAGTTGTGCAACACATATCCAATTTCTATTAATAACAGAAAATTCATACATTGACCCTTGTATACAACGATTCATCAAATTAAACATTCACACATATTTAGTCTACCATAGTCTATTGGCTAGTTATACTTATATTTACAGACTGGGGAAAACAGGGGTATGACAATCGCCCCAACTACAGTAGAGGATTGGGTAAAACTCTCCGAAAAACAAATTCATAATGCCTCAATCATTTGGAAAGCTATGAAATCAACCTCTGATTTCATAGGCATGGACTGATTTGGAAAGTGGGCAAAGGTGATAAAGTTCAAATTGGTCTAGACCCTTGGATAGACAGCAAGGGATTCCATAGATTACCACCTTGGTTGATCCAACAACTTATAAGTAAACTCTTGGACAGAGTGTGCACTGGGAGAGATCTACAAACTGTGAACAACAATGGCTCCCATGGGAGGAGATTGGGTTGGGAGAATATTATGCTAAAGCCTAGAAGGTTTATACAAATGTTTTAAAAGACAACAATGTTAAAATAAGAGAAGACAATAATTCATTGTTATGGTCCCTCAATCCCACTGGAACATATGTGCCTAAACTAGGCTATAGAGCACTTGTTGAGGAAGGATTGGAGGGACGACATATTTGGTGGTGGAGAACCATTTGGAAATTAAGGTGTCCTTCCAAAAATAAAATTTCCATGTGGTTGGTATTAAACAATCGGGCTCCTACATGGAAGGTGCTTTAAAAAGAAAAAAATGCAATCACTCAAGTTGGTGCAATCTATTCCAACAAACAGATGAAATCATAGAACATTTAATTATGGCATGTACATTTACAAAAGAGGTTTAGAAAGAAGTGGAAAGCATGATAGGGCTAAAAAATGTTTCGGAAGGTGGAGATATATAAGAAGCTTTCAAATCATAGTATTCAAAAAAGGATACAAAGATTATCAAAACCCTCCCCCTCAACATAGCTTAGGGAATATGGCTCATTAGAATCTGAAGTTATTTGAAGGAAAGGAGACTCCCCCTCAACATAGCTTAGGGAATATGGCTCATTAGAATCTGAAGTTATTTGAAGGAAAGGAGACTCCCCCTCTCAAATGTGCAATCCACTCTTTAAATATCCTAAATGTTTATCCACGGGTGGAGGAAAAACAAAAAAGACGTGAACTGAAAGAAGAGGCAATCAACAAGGCTATCCCTTGGGCATACTTTGATGGTGCCTTGCAAGGAATTCTTCCCAAAGGTGGTGCAAGAGGAATCTTATATCTTTCTTGTAATCAATGTATAACCTTCAAAGCTGGAATAGGTTCAAAATCTAATAAACATTGTGAATTGATAACACTCAAATTAATTTTTCAATTGGTCCAAGATCATGGTGTTTCAGAAATACAATTTTTTGGTGATTCACTTTTGGTTATTCAATGGTTACTAAAGGAAGCTTCAATCAGAAATTTCACTTTATAGCTTTATATGACAATATACAAATACAAATCACAACGTTCTCATATATCTCTTTATCTCACATATAAAAGCCTAACAAGAACAGGGTAGCAGATGGTCTTTCAAAAAATGGATTAGGACTCATATATCTCTTTATCTCACATATTAAAGCCTAACAAGAACAGGATAGCAGATGGTCTTTCAAAAGATGGATTAGGACTGGAGTTTTACTTAGATTATATCCATCCTCCAATATGGGCACTCAATTGAATTTACTTATGAACCTTGGATATAATGATATACATTTCCATATTAAGATAGTGGACTGTTTACAGCTTTTTTTTTTTTGAATGATGTCAATGTTTATGTACCTTTTTGAGACAAGGAACAACCATATTTTTTATGATACAATTTGTTGATATGTTTTAAAAATTGCACGTCTGAAGGGCTATTGCTCTAAATGGTTATTGAGCACTCTTTTGAATACCAGGAAACATATAACTATATAATTTTGTTTTATAAATAAAATTACAGTGGACTAGCGTTTTTTATTGGTTCCAACTACAAGCGAGAATTGCTCGGCCTAATAAGCTACTTATACCTATAATATAGGGTATGATACGGATACGACAGCACTCGACCTCCTAAAGAAGTTGTTGGTCCTTTTCTCATCTATAAAAAAACAAATTTTACCGAAGCTGAATAGAATTTTTTTTTTTTCTCGAGTCAGAAAAAAGAATTAGATCCATTCTTTCATTTGCATGGTCCATATAATAATTCTGATTCGTTCCGACCATTTATTTCTATTGAAGAACAATTGGTTGGATTCTTTCTATCTTCTTGGAGGAACATTTGGTTTTGGACCTATGGCAAAATACGATAGGTCTCTCAGGAGGGAGGGAAGGAGTTGGGACTTCGACTTCTCAAACAAACTAAGAATGCTAACGAATAATGAAAGGGCCAGGGATTGAGTCAATCTCATGGTTATTGAGCACTCTTTTGAATACCAGGAAACATATAACTATATAATTTTGTTTTATAAATAAAATTACGGATTTTTTTTCTTGGACAAAAAAAAAGTAAATGTCAAAGATCATATTAAAAATTCATAAATGTTTAATTTAAATCCTCCGCTACAATGAAACCATGTAAAAATTCATAAATACTTGATGTGAAATCCCACAAAGAAACCATGAAATCATGATCTCTAAGTTCTTTCAACTCAAAATCTCAAAAACATACACTACTCCATCTCTTATTCACATTTGAGCTGAGATATATTACAAGGGGATTCCCACTTTTAACTTGAGATCTCTTATTCTACATTTGAGCTGAGATATATTACAAGGGGATTCCCACTTTTAACTTGAGATGTTTTAAGTGTGAAGAGCCAATATAAAATACGAAAGAAGCATTACCAACGAGGTTTTATTAACACACCAAATATCGACCATTCGACTATAGCTTCCCCTGATAATCCTCGCGTTTGGTTTCGATAGCACTTTCCAATTTCAACAAATCGTAGACATGATTTGTTGAAAAGAGACTAGGCTCTAATATTCAATCCAACGAAGGAAAAAATGAAATGTCTTTACATTGTGAAGAGCAGAGACAGTGTTCTTTCTAAGAATAAAGTTTCCTGTCTCGCAATTCCCAACATTAAGGCTACTCTTAAGTAAAACTTACAAAACTGCCTCCAATAGACTACTCTTAAACTACAAATAGACTACTCGTAAACTATAAAAGATGGTAGGATAGAAATCTTATTGACTGCCCTTATCCATTTCTCTCGTTAAGGAAAATGGAACAAAATTATCTCATAGACTAAACAACAAAATGAGTTCTAACTGAAACATGATGCCTGCCTAAATAAGAATTGAAACGATAGTGAAGCTTCGTGTAAGGTTCGCCCTAACATACAAGTCTACCCTCCCTTGAGGCCCACAAATCTGAATTATGGGCTTTCTTCACATTTTCCTAGAGTAGGCAATTTGGAGCAATGCATTGGTCATCCAGATCAGCGCATTTATACAAACCAAAATGTAGGGTTATACTTGAACCCAATCTCAATAGCTCAAAATTAAAAAGATCAAATGAACCATAATATGCAAATAAGAGATCAACGTGTACAGTTATACTAGAACCCTGCATCTCAATAGTTCAAAATGAAAAAACTTAAATGAACCATGACATGCAAACAGGAGAACAAAGATAGTTTATATAAGGGAACATCGTTCCATTTTGTTTTGGGGATAAGAAAGAGATTTGATCCCAATAAATCAGAATAGTTCAAAATGAAAAAACTTAAATGAACCATGACATGCAAATAGGAGAACAAAGTTAGTTTATATAAGGGAACATCATTCCATTTTGTTTTGGGGATAAGACGGAGAATTGACTCCAATAAATCAGACAAGGAAGATAATTGGTGTCAAATCTCTTTTAAGTAAAAAACTTAGTTTCATGTTTATTCCAACTTAAGCAACCTTATTAGTGTTCGCAAGTATAACTTAAGTAAGTCTAATGGTTAAGAACATGTGTTACTTCCTTGAAAGTCACATATTCAAATTCAAAGGTTCAAATCCAAAGGGGAGTAGGATATGTACACCTCACCAATTTGACGTGATATCTGACTTGGCAAAAAATTTAAAAAGTGAATGCACTTGTAACAGATACAACAACGATATCCATATAATGCTTAAAATATTACATACCGCAACAAGTCTAACTTAAGGTCTTGCACTTTGGAAAGGCAAGGCCAACAAAAAGGAGAGATTATCCAAATTACAGAGTTTCTCAATTAATACCAGGTCTATGGTGTTGACTTATATACACAGAGAAAAGACTATCTTCCTGTGATCTAAAAATGACTGTTATTGTAAATAACAGAAGAAAGAAGATGCTCCGTTTGAAGGTAAAAAAGACAAAATAGAACGCTAATAAACTTCCATCTATATAAGTACACAACAGGCAATCATAGAAATAATTATTCATCTTTTGAAAGTCATAAACAGCCTCTTCCTCTATCTAGAGGATATCAAATATCCTTGCCGGCTAAAAGTGTAGTACAAGAACTAGAGTTTAAAGAAAAAGCAAGCTTCAAGTAAAGCAGGGTAGCAAAAGGCCCATGCTTCAACACTCAAAAGCTGGCAGGCTTTGTCTCAGCTAGAGTCACTTTTATTTGCCTCCCATCCATATCCTGCAATCAAAAATGCAAAACATTACAAACTTTCCCATATTATCAAGGCCTGGCGGATGTTTTACTAAGACAAAGGTTTGTAATAAAGGCATCAATCTTCTACAAATTTTGGACAAAATATAATGATTTGCAATATTTAACAACTTATAAATATTTTAGTTAACATAAGTTCCTACAAGATTTCTTCTTTCAAGAATAAATCATATACTTGGTATTATATAACCACTATCATAATCACAAGGAAGTAATCTTTCCTGAAAATCAAAACATGGTTTCAGAATGATGATTTGGCAAGATTAAGCTTTGAAGATTTACCGATCCATCCAGAGAAGATATTGCCTCCTCTATTTCCTGAGGAGACGAAAGAGTGACAAAACCAAAACCCCTTGACCTTCCAGTCTCTCTATCATACACAACTTTTGCTTCCATAACTTTTCCGTGATCGCTAAAAAGTTGTTCTAGGCTAAGATCATCAGCTCCCCAAGGCAGATTACCCACAAAAACTCTATTGGCAGAATTATAATTGCCACTGGGCTTTTCATTCCTAAATCCGCCTCTTGGTGCAAAACTATCTTTTGGGGGTGGTGGCCCTGAGTTCACCCTCAAAGTTCTACCCTGGTATTCCTGTAACAGAAAATGTTCAGTGTTCATTTCAACTCATCATCAAGAAAATGGGAACCCCATACTTTTAGCACACATTGACATATATTTCGTTACGAACTAGGTAGACCCGTCTTAAGAAGTTAAAATATAGGCAACTTTTGACAAATTAAGAAATAAAAGGGCTGTTTTCTAAGCCCATCAAAGAAAAAGGAGGATGTAAAAAGGAGTCCATTAGTCTGTAATGGGCAGCTCATCCGTCCTGTAGATCATTTTTACTGAATTTAGAGACAAAAAAAAGCCTTGACACTTACATATCCATTAAACTTCTCCACAGCTTCGTCTGCATCTGCTTGCGTTGCCATTGTCACAAATGCAAAACCACGACTTCTTCCTGTTTGTCGGTCATATATTACCTGCAGCCAAAGCTCTTCAGTTTATTCATGCATTCAAATTTGTATATCAAATATATGTAAAACATCTATCTATCTCTTCAAGACACACTCACTCACAGTTATTCTATTAGCATAATGTTTTCCCCCTTCTTCGTAGACTCAAGCTAAATATGACAACCATGGTATTAACAGTTAAGCATAAGATTAAAGGAAACATATAAGAACAATATTTTCAACACTAAGAGTCAAGAATTATATGAGCCTGAACACTCCCAATGACTCATCGCAGCTTCAATATTCAAAGCAGACTCGCGACACTTTAACCAATATTCAAGTTTAGCAGGAGATTTTAAACTAGTCTTTACAAATTCCCCGTGGGAATCTTATGCTAGAACCTCTTCCAGTGGTAAGAAAGGGTTTCTAATGCCCATTAAGAAAACCAATATTTAAAAGCGTAAAGAGATGGCGAAGTTCAATTAAAACCATGTTCTACTATGGATATACTGCTCTGTTTTGGAGAGCGGTGACCTTAATGTGCTGTTGTTCATTAAGGAGAGGATTTGAAGAATATCAATGGAAAAAATGACAAACCTCAACCATTGTGACATCGCCAGAGTCCTTGAAAAGCTCTGCTAACTCGGCGCTGTCAACACTCCAGGGCAGATTCCCCACAAATACTTTGAGGTTCGCAGAGGGACTGCTGTTCTCAATATCATCTTCTTCATCTTCTTCCCACTCTGAAGCCTGCCGAGGCGCCATTGTTACACTTCTTGCTAGAAACGAATTATTGTTCTTTTTGTGTGTAGATGAAAACAGTGGTACCCCGCAAAATCCCGCCGCAAGGGAAAAGGATCGAGTCCCCGCACAATTAGGCGATGATATCATAGATACGATTTCTACAGGCGCCCCCGCCTTCCTCTTGGTCGCAGGGTCGAGACGCTTCAAAGAGGCGCTCAGGCGGTCATTGCTGATAATGGACGACGAACTGAATACACACGATGATGCCGCCGCCATGGCCATGGGTATAAACAATCAATCCAAACCTTTCCAGGGAAGGAACGAGGGAGACTCGAAATGTATGAGACAGAGGAGATATATCTTATCTATTGCAACTGAGAACTCTAAACCCACCTATGAAATGCACTGGAAGAGGAAAAAGGCACAAGCTCAAGTTTAAGCTACCAGGCTTTAAAACGAAGGCGAATGGATAGGGTGAGGATCTCGACATACTAATGGGAAGGAATTAGGGATGCTTCATTCGGTTTATTCAATGATAAGTACCTTCTCCAAATATCTCAACAATAAGTATCTTCTCCAAATATCTCACCTTGAAGATAATTAGTAAGTTTAGGTGAGGTCATGGACTACTCTATTCATGCTCAACATTATACAAAATCTGTCTTTTGTGTTGTAGAGCTTATTCAAAAAGGTACATTTTGTTGTATCAATATCTTACTTCGTTGAATAAATATACAACTTAAATTTATTTATTTTTTAATATACAATTTAGCTTCATATGTTGTAAGTTTTACCATTATATTTTATTTGGGGTGGTTGTTATTATGCTTCTACTTTGTGTGGTGTATTCTAAGTGTAACTTATTAATGGTAATTAATAATAATAATGATCTATTTTTAAGGTCACGGCCAAGCAAGACACCAAATTGGTGTATGAAATCTCATTGTTTGTGGGACAAGAGACTCTTTCGTCTAGCGATTTGATTGGTAAAGTCTACGGAAGTATATATATTCTACTCCCCTCTAAATTTGAACTTGTGACCTTGTTGGTGAGACACTCACACCCTCTTTCAAGTTGTCAAGAGAAAGATAATGGTTTATTTCCTAAAAACCTTATAGTAGAAAACTTCACTAAGGACCTTATAGAATTAAAGAGCTTCAAAACCCTCTTTCTAACATAATTTCAACATGATTTTGATAAAATTTTGGTGTTAAACATAATTTCACCATAATCACAGTGTCGTTCATGCTAGAATCATGCGCCTGGGGTTTCAGTGATCTCTAAATCAAACCCAAAACCTTACAAAAACCTAAACCTAAAACTACAAGATCGATCATAATTATGAAGTTTTGTTTTGACATATTATGTCGTAGATGATTGGAAAAAGTGCATTTTGAGTACCAAATATCAAGCCCCCTTTTGGCGTCTCACTTTGTTTTGTCAACTTATAGCCAATGTTAACTTTTTTTCCAAAATGAAAATTCGCACAAAAAAATTATTTATATAAAAAAAAAATTACAAATGCAGTGTAGCTTTGTTCAAAATCTGTTCTGTCCACAAAGGTTCCCAGACTGAAAAACTCATAACCTAATCCAAAACAACGGATCCCAAAATGAAAACTTGTTACTTCTCAATCCTAATGTGGAAAGACAGAGTTTAAAGATACTCTGACCAAAAAATCTGATACAAAAGTATAACAAAGGATAGAAAATAAAAACGTCCATGACGCAGGGACAGCAAGAAAGAAAAACAAATCCAGACTATGATCTGCCATAAATTGCTAAATTGGATCAGAAATTGGAGAAAATTAGAAAATATCCACATGGAAGATTTGCCCAGCAATCTTTCCATCCCATTTAAAGTAAGTAATCTTTCCTTTTATCGTCGTGAGGGCCCTTTTTGACAGTGTATCAGCCTTTGTATTTGCTTCTCTGTAGATATGATGAAAAGAGATACCATTGAAGAAACGGATCAAGTCCTTTGTTCTCCATTTCCAGGCTTCAACGTTGATAGCTTACAGCTTTCTTTTCTGATCCAGCTAGTCAATTATCACCTTTGAATCCCCTAAAACTTGAATATACCGAAGATTCAATAACTTTGAGATAGTAAGCATGGCCCAGGCTCCCAGCAACTCAGCCTTTGTATTCGTTCCTGCACCACAATTGAAAAACTAGTGAAAAACTTGGGCATTAATGGTTTTTATCATTCCCCCTGCACCATAATTTGTGCCTCCAGCCACCGCAGCTCCATCAAAGGTGGCCATAGAATAACCCTCCATCCTCAAGGTCGGATTTTGACGCAAGCGAGTAGTATTTTGCTCGTTCTTGTTTTTACTGAACGCTCCCAATGTTTTTTTAACCACTGACCAGACTGAAGGGAAATGTCCTTCAAATAAGTGCAAGTTTTGTTCCTTCAAAAGGAACCAACACACCAAAAGCGGAAATCTATTCGAAACTTGTGTGTCTGAATACCATAGGTCCATACAAGTTTGTAGCGTGTATCCTAGCCACTGGCGATTAAAATGAAGGAGCTTCTCACATTTGTTCCAAATCAATTTTGTGAAGATACACTCTATGAAGAGATGTTTGATATCTTCCGCTTATTGACCACATAAAATGAAATAACTCGATCCTATCCATCCCTTCTTCTATAAGATATCCCAAGTAAGAATTTTATCATTGATTGTCAGCCAGAAGAATAAAATTACCTTCAGAGGTAAGTGCCACTTCCAGATATGACTCAACCATCCATTTAATGTCGGTAAATCCTATAGAGATAAGATAGCCATATAAACATTTTTAACTGTCATAATTCCTTTTTTGTCTCCGCCCATCCAGATCAAGACATCTTCATCATTTAAGTGCAGAGTTACATCGGCTCCATTTAATTATGTTATCAACTTTATCCAATCAACAGAGAGGTGCCCTGTCAAACCCAATTCCGTGCTAGTTTTCCAAACCTCCACTCTCGTTATCGGATGCTTAGCCGATGAGGCTTGAGCCAATACAGAAATCGAATTTTTATTTAATTGTAATACTGTTTTTGTTTTAAGAAGAGATTTTTCCCCCAAATCTAGAATACAATATCTCCCGATATCAACTTTAAAACCGTCCCCTGGACGCCAACTGATCCAATGGAGGATATAAGGAAGAGAGCGTAATAGACTTGACCAAATCCTGGAAGCCAAAATGCACTGATGAGAAGGCTTCCTAAGCCAGGTTTCTAATGGAGTGTTCTGTAAATATTTATCACAAACCACCCTGTGCCAAAGACTATCACCATTTAGAAGCCTCCAGAGAGTTGGTGTATTTAATGCAATATTGAAAATAAAAATATTCCTCCGTCCCCATCCCCCGAGAAATGAGCCAAAATTTCCCACCTGCATAGATGATAATGATGGGTCTCCAACTGGCCATTCCAAAGAAATTGAAACATCACATGTCTGATTCTATTTAAAACCGACCGAGGCAGGGCTTCCAATGACATCCAAAAAACTGGTTGAGCTTCAAGAACTGACTTTACCAAGATGTATCTTCCTCCCAGTGATAAGCTTCTGTTGCACCATAGATCCACTTTCTTTTGTAATTTTGAAATTAACCAGTTCCAATCATTAGAAAATTGCACCTTGGACTTTAAAAAATATCCTATATACTTGAATCCATCTGCAAGATGGCTGAAATTATAAGGTAGAATCAGTTTATAAGGATCTAAATTGGCCTCCAACAGTCCATCGAAAAAAACTGCAGTCTTTGAAATATTTATTGACAGTCCCGAGGCTTTACAAAAGAGGTTAATAATCCTATTTATTTCCTGCCAATCGTTGATACTGGCCTTTGATAAAATGATAACGTCATCCACAAAAAGGATATGTAATACTTTTATCATCCTAGAGACTTTGATACCTGAGACTATTCCTCTTACCAGACTATCTTTGAGCATTAAGCTTAGGCCTTCCATAACTAGAATAAAGAGCAACGGGGATAGTGGGCAACCTTGGCAGACTCCTCTTCCTCTCCTGAAAAAATCAGTAGCCTCCCTGTTTATTAAAACTGAAAAGGATGTCGAAGTGACACAAGACAATATCCAATTTGTCAATTTAATCCCTGCTCCAACTTTTAAGAGGATCAATCTGAGATATTCCCAATCAATACTATCATATGCTTTCCTTAAATCCAATTTCAATACCAAAGCCTTTAATCTTTTCTTTTTTATNTAACTTAAGGTCTTGCACTTTGGAAAGGCAAGGCCAACAAAAAGGAGAGATTATCCAAATTACAGAGTTTCTCAATTAATACCAGGTCTATGGTGTTGACTTATATACACAGAGAAAAGACTATCTTCCTGTGATCTAAAAATGACTGTTATTGTAAATAACAGAAGAAAGAAGATGCTCCGTTTGAAGGTAAAAAAGACAAAATAGAACGCTAATAAACTTCCATCTATATAAGTACACAACAGGCAATCATAGAAATAATTATTCATCTTTTGAAAGTCATAAACAGCCTCTTCCTCTATCTAGAGGATATCAAATATCCTTGCCGGCTAAAAGTGTAGTACAAGAACTAGAGTTTAAAGAAAAAGCAAGCTTCAAGTAAAGCAGGGTAGCAAAAGGCCCATGCTTCAACACTCAAAAGCTGGCAGGCTTTGTCTCAGCTAGAGTCACTTTTATTTGCCTCCCATCCATATCCTGCAATCAAAAATGCAAAACATTACAAACTTTCCCATATTATCAAGGCCTGGCGGATGTTTTACTAAGACAAAGGTTTGTAATAAAGGCATCAATCTTCTACAAATTTTGGACAAAATATAATGATTTGCAATATTTAACAACTTATAAATATTTTAGTTAACATAAGTTCCTACAAGATTTCTTCTTTCAAGAATAAATCATATACTTGGTATTATATAACCACTATCATAATCACAAGGAAGTAATCTTTCCTGAAAATCAAAACATGGTTTCAGAATGATGATTTGGCAAGATTAAGCTTTGAAGATTTACCGATCCATCCAGAGAAGATATTGCCTCCTCTATTTCCTGAGGAGACGAAAGAGTGACAAAACCAAAACCCCTTGACCTTCCAGTCTCTCTATCATACACAACTTTTGCTTCCATAACTTTTCCGTGATCGCTAAAAAGTTGTTCTAGGCTAAGATCATCAGCTCCCCAAGGCAGATTACCCACAAAAACTCTATTGGCAGAATTATAATTGCCACTGGGCTTTTCATTCCTAAATCCGCCTCTTGGTGCAAAACTATCTTTTGGGGGTGGTGGCCCTGAGTTCACCCTCAAAGTTCTACCCTGGTATTCCTGTAACAGAAAATGTTCAGTGTTCATTTCAACTCATCATCAAGAAAATGGGAACCCCATACTTTTAGCACACATTGACATATATTTCGTTACGAACTAGGTAGACCCGTCTTAAGAAGTTAAAATATAGGCAACTTTTGACAAATTAAGAAATAAAAGGGCTGTTTTCTAAGCCCATCAAAGAAAAAGGAGGATGTAAAAAGGAGTCCATTAGTCTGTAATGGGCAGCTCATCCGTCCTGTAGATCATTTTTACTGAATTTAGAGACAAAAAAAAGCCTTGACACTTACATATCCATTAAACTTCTCCACAGCTTCGTCTGCATCTGCTTGCGTTGCCATTGTCACAAATGCAAAACCACGACTTCTTCCTGTTTGTCGGTCATATATTACCTGCAGCCAAAGCTCTTCAGTTTATTCATGCATTCAAATTTGTATATCAAATATATGTAAAACATCTATCTATCTCTTCAAGACACACTCACTCACAGTTATTCTATTAGCATAATGTTTTCCCCCTTCTTCGTAGACTCAAGCTAAATATGACAACCATGGTATTAACAGTTAAGCATAAGATTAAAGGAAACATATAAGAACAATATTTTCAACACTAAGAGTCAAGAATTATATGAGCCTGAACACTCCCAATGACTCATCGCAGCTTCAATATTCAAAGCAGACTCGCGACACTTTAACCAATATTCAAGTTTAGCAGGAGATTTTAAACTAGTCTTTACAAATTCCCCGTGGGAATCTTATGCTAGAACCTCTTCCAGTGGTAAGAAAGGGTTTCTAATGCCCATTAAGAAAACCAATATTTAAAAGCGTAAAGAGATGGCGAAGTTCAATTAAAACCATGTTCTACTATGGATATACTGCTCTGTTTTGGAGAGCGGTGACCTTAATGTGCTGTTGTTCATTAAGGAGAGGATTTGAAGAATATCAATGGAAAAAATGACAAACCTCAACCATTGTGACATCGCCAGAGTCCTTGAAAAGCTCTGCTAACTCGGCGCTGTCAACACTCCAGGGCAGATTCCCCACAAATACTTTGAGGTTCGCAGAGGGACTGCTGTTCTCAATATCATCTTCTTCATCTTCTTCCCACTCTGAAGCCTGCCGAGGCGCCATTGTTACACTTCTTGCTAGAAACGAATTATTGTTCTTTTTGTGTGTAGATGAAAACAGTGGTACCCCGCAAAATCCCGCCGCAAGGGAAAAGGATCGAGTCCCCGCACAATTAGGCGATGATATCATAGATACGATTTCTACAGGCGCCCCCGCCTTCCTCTTGGTCGCAGGGTCGAGACGCTTCAAAGAGGCGCTCAGGCGGTCATTGCTGATAATGGACGACGAACTGAATACACACGATGATGCCGCCGCCATGGCCATGGGTATAAACAATCAATCCAAACCTTTCCAGGGAAGGAACGAGGGAGACTCGAAATGTATGAGACAGAGGAGATATATCTTATCTATTGCAACTGAGAACTCTAAACCCACCTATGAAATGCACTGGAAGAGGAAAAAGGCACAAGCTCAAGTTTAAGCTACCAGGCTTTAAAACGAAGGCGAATGGATAGGGTGAGGATCTCGACATACTAATGGGAAGGAATTAGGGATGCTTCATTCGGTTTATTCAATGATAAGTACCTTCTCCAAATATCTCAACAATAAGTATCTTCTCCAAGTATCTCACCTTGTGAAGATAAATTAGTAAGTTTAGGTGAGGTCATGGACTACCCTATTCACGCTCAACATTATACAAAATCTGTCTTTTGTGTTGTAGGGCTTATTCACAAAGGTGCATTTTGTTGTATCAATATCTTACTTCGTTGAATAAATATAGAACTTAAATTTATTTATTTTTTAATATACAATTTAGCTCCATATGTTGTAAGTTTTACCATTATATTTTATTTGGGGTGGTTATTATTATGCTTCTACTTTATGTGGTGGATTGTAAGTGTAATTTATTAATGGTAATTATTAATATTAATAATAATAATAATAATAATTTATTTTTAAGGTCACAGCCAAGCAAGACATCAAATTGGTATATGAAATCTTTTTGTTTGTGGGACAAGGGACTTCTTTGTCTAGCGATTTGATTGGTAAAGTCTACGGAAGTATATATACCCTACTCCCCTTTGAATTTGAACTTGTGACCTTGTTGGTGAGACACTCACACCCTCTTTCAAGTTGTCAAGAGAAATTTCCTAAAAACCTTATAGTAGAAAACTTCACTAAGGACCTTATAGGATTAAAGAGCTTCAAAACCCTCTTTCTAACATAATTTCAACATGATTTTGATAACATTTTGGTGTTAAACATAATTTCACCATAATCACAGTGTCGTTCATGCTAGAATCATGCCCCTAGGGTTTCAGTGATCTCTAAATCAAACCCAAAACCTTACAAAAACCTAAACCTAAAACTACAAGATCGATCATAATTATGAAGTTTTGTTTCGACATATTATGTCGTAGATGATTGGAAAAAGTGCATTTTGAGTACCAAATATCAAGCCCCCTTTTGGCATCTCACTTTGTTTTGTCAACTTATAGCCAATGTTAACTTTTTTTCCAAAATGAAAATTTGCACAAAAATTTTATTTATATAAAAAAAAAAAATTACAATCGCAGTGCAACTTTGTTCAAAATATGTTCCGTCCACAAAGGTTCCCAGACTGAAAAACTCATAACCTAATCCAAAACAACGGATCCCAAAATGAAAACTTGTTACTTCTCAATCCTAATGTGGAAAGACAGAGTTTAAAGATACTCTGACCAAAAAATCTGATACAAAAGTATAACAAAGGATAGAAAATAAAAACGTCCATGACGCAGGGACAGCAAGAAAGAAAAACAAATCCAGACTATGATCTGCCATAAATTGCTAAATTGGATCAGAAATTGGAGAAAATTAGAAAATATCCACATGGAAGATTTGCCCAGCAATCTTTCCATCCCATTTAAAGTAAGTAATCTTTCCTTTTATCGTCGTGAGGGCCCTTTTTGACAGTGTATCAGCCTTTGTATTTGCTTCTCTGTAGATATGATGAAAAGAGATACCATTGAAGAAACGGATCAAGTCCTTTGTTCTCCATTTCCAGGCTTCAACGTTGATAGCTTACAGCTTTCTTTTCTGATCCAGCTAGTCAATTATCACCTTTGAATCCCCTAAAACTTGAATATACCGAAGATTCAATAACTTTGAGATAGTAAGCATGGCCCAGGCTCCCAGCAACTCAGCCTTTGTATTCGTTCCTGCACCACAATTGAAAAACTAGTGAAAAACTTGGGCATTAATGGTTTTTATCATTCCCCCTGCACCATAATTTGTGCCTCCAGCCACCGCAGCTCCATCAAAGGTGGCCATAGAATAACCCTCCATCCTCAAGGTCGGATTTTGACGCAAGCGAGTAGTATTTTGCTCGTTCTTGTTTTTACTGAACGCTCCCAATGTTTTTTTAACCACTGACCAGACTGAAGGGAAATGTCCTTCAAATAAGTGCAAGTTTTGTTCCTTCAAAAGGAACCAACACACCAAAAGCGGAAATCTATTCGAAACTTGTGTGTCTGAATACCATAGGTCCATACAAGTTTGTAGCGTGTATCCTAGCCACTGGCGATTAAAATGAAGGAGCTTCTCACATTTGTTCCAAATCAATTTTGTGAAGATACACTCTATGAAGAGATGTTTGATATCTTCCGCTTATTGACCACATAAAATGAAATAACTCGATCCTATCCATCCCTTCTTCTATAAGATATCCCAAGTAAGAATTTTATCATTGATTGTCAGCCAGAAGAATAAAATTACCTTCAGAGGTAAGTGCCACTTCCAGATATGACTCAACCATCCATTTAATGTCGGTAAATCCTATAGAGATAAGATAGCCATATAAACATTTTTAACTGTCATAATTCCTTTTTTGTCTCCGCCCATCCAGATCAAGACATCTTCATCATTTAAGTGCAGAGTTACATCGGCTCCATTTAATTATGTTATCAACTTTATCCAATCAACAGAGAGGTGCCCTGTCAAACCCAATTCCGTGCTAGTTTTCCAAACCTCCACTCTCGTTATCGGATGCTTAGCCGATGAGGCTTGAGCCAATACAGAAATCGAATTTTTATTTAATTGTAATACTGTTTTTGTTTTAAGAAGAGATTTTTCCCCCAAATCTAGAATACAATATCTCCCGATATCAACTTTAAAACCGTCCCCTGGACGCCAACTGATCCAATGGAGGATATAAGGAAGAGAGCGTAATAGACTTGACCAAATCCTGGAAGCCAAAATGCACTGATGAGAAGGCTTCCTAAGCCAGGTTTCTAATGGAGTGTTCTGTAAATATTTATCACAAACCACCCTGTGCCAAAGACTATCACCATTTAGAAGCCTCCAGAGAGTTGGTGTATTTAATGCAATATTGAAAATAAAAATATTCCTCCGTCCCCATCCCCCGAGAAATGAGCCAAAATTTCCCACCTGCATAGATGATAATGATGGGTCTCCAACTGGCCATTCCAAAGAAATTGAAACATCACATGTCTGATTCTATTTAAAACCGACCGAGGCAGGGCTTCCAATGACATCCAAAAAACTGGTTGAGCTTCAAGAACTGACTTTACCAAGATGTATCTTCCTCCCAGTGATAAGCTTCTGTTGCACCATAGATCCACTTTCTTTTGTAATTTTGAAATTAACCAGTTCCAATCATTAGAAAATTGCACCTTGGACTTTAAAAAATATCCTATATACTTGAATCCATCTGCAAGATGGCTGAAATTATAAGGTAGAATCAGTTTATAAGGATCTAAATTGGCCTCCAACAGTCCATCGAAAAAAACTGCAGTCTTTGAAATATTTATTGACAGTCCCGAGGCTTTACAAAAGAGGTTAATAATCCTATTTATTTCCTGCCAATCGTTGATACTGGCCTTTGATAAAATGATAACGTCATCCACAAAAAGGATATGTAATACTTTTATCATCCTAGAGACTTTGATACCTGAGACTATTCCTCTTACCAGACTATCTTTGAGCATTAAGCTTAGGCCTTCCATAACTAGAATAAAGAGCAACGGGGATAGTGGGCAACCTTGGCAGACTCCTCTTCCTCTCCTGAAAAAATCAGTAGCCTCCCTGTTTATTAAAACTGAAAAGGATGTCGAAGTGACACAAGACAATATCCAATTTGTCAATTTAATCCCTGCTCCAACTTTTAAGAGGATCAATCTGAGATATTCCCAATCAATACTATCATATGCTTTCCTTAAATCCAATTTCAATACCAAAGCCTTTAATCTTTTCTTTTTTATATTGTGTAAAACCTCATCTGTCGTGCCTACTGCCAGTGATGATTTTAAGGATGGAAATTTATTTTAAGATGTAGAAATCTTGGCGAATCTTACTAATCCTTCATATGACAACTATAAATGATTGGCGATATTTTTGTAAAAATATTCAAATTTCTAAGGATTTTATATAGTTTTTATAAAATTTTGGCGATTGTTAAGGTAAAATGGTTTTATCCTATAGAATTTGGGCAAATAATTTTTAAAATAGCGAATCTCGTTTCTTGAAAAACCGTGGAAAATTAGCCCATGAGCGAAATTTAGCCCCTAAAATCATCACTGCCTACTGCATCTTGGATCCTCCTTTCCTTTAAAAAACCTAGTTGTTCTATAGAGATAACTCTGGAGAGAAAAGGTTTTAAACGGTTAGCAATTATCTTAGATATTATTTTGTAGCATAGGTTGCATAATGAGATTGGCCTAAAATCATCAAAGGAAGATGGGTTATTGTCCTTTGGAATCAGAGTAAAAAACATAGAGTTTAATCCTCCGAAAATATCCCCCAGTCTTCTAGACTCTTCTACCATAGCAAGTAGATATTCTCCTACAAGATCGAAGAAAAATGTAAAGAGCTCGATCGTCCAGCCATCCGGCCCCGAGATTTTTTCTTTCTTGAAAGCGAAAAGAAACACTTTCACTTCCTCCAAAGTAACAGGTATGAACAATGAATCTGCCTCCTCTTCGTTTATCATCTGTGGATAAAATTCCACAACATTTAATTGTTCAAAAGGACTCAGAACATTCAGCGCCTTATAAAAATATTTGTAGTAGTTTACTGTTGCTCCCTTTATAGATTCCTGTTCTGACACAAAATCCCCTTGACCATTTTTTATTTGCCAGATATGTTTCCTCACCCTATTATAACTTACTAGTTTATGAAAATATATGGTATTTTTGTCACCGCTAGAAAGCCAGAGAGCCCTGCTCTGCAGCCTCCATTTATCCTCTTCTTCTTTTAATAATGCATTTCGTTCCATCTCTAAAATCCTCAGAGAAGTAGCAAGTATAAGATCAGATGGCTCACCTTCCATAATATTAAGAGTATTCTTTATTTCTAATTCTAAGGACAACAACTTCTTCTTTTTTCATTGTGTCTGTTAACCATCGTTTAGTTTGTTTTTTCAGGACCTGCAATTTCCAATTGATTTGCCTCTGTTTTCCACTTTCTGTCATAAATAACGGGTCATTCCAAACTTTGTACACTAAATCAGCGAAACCTTTATCATTCAGCCATTGTCCATTGAATTTAAATGGGTAAGATTTTTGAACTGGAGGAAGATCTAACTGCAAAAAAACGAGTGGATAATCAGAGATGTAAGAGAAATCGACCCACGACCTATAAAGTCCAGTTTCGTTTAATAAACCTTCAGCAACCGAAAATCGATCAAGTCTCCTAGCCATTGCATCCGAACCAAGGCGACCATTTCGCCAAGTCGGCACCACTTTCGTCGGCCTTATGTCAATTAAATTATTTTTTATAAAAATCTCTCTGCAATAGTTCTCATTTATCCCTGACTCATTTTGCCCACCCCAAGCCTCATCTGTTGATAGTATGATATTTAAATTCCCGACCACTATCAGATTTTTGATTGAAAAAATACCACTCTCATCTAGCTTCTTCCAGAAAATTTTTTTATCTCTACACAGTCCATAAATATTTAAAATAGCTATTTCTCGGTTGTGTAGAAGACTCTTCCTTGTTAATAACATACCGCCCATTGTCAGATAAGGATCTAAATCAAATAATAAAGGATCCCAAGCAACTAAGGGGCCTCTCGAGGTACCCACTGAACTAATAGAACTCGAAACCGAATTCGGACGAAAAAACTATATGAAATCCCTTGCTTTCTGCTCTTCGACCATTGTCTCTTAGAGAAGAATGACATCAGCGTAAGTGCGATTCAACAGTCGATGTACTGAGACAAATTTGAGGGTGCCTCCTATCCCTCTTACATTTAATGATAGAACTAACATCACTTATCCCTCGCCAGGGCTTTCATTGCTCTAAGAGGCCCATTGTCAGTAGGAGAGAGGACAGACTCAGTTAACTCAGAGGACGCTTGTGCCAATTTTTTCCGACTGCTTTGAGTTTTTAAGGGAGAAAGTTCAATACCTAACCCCCTGGACCAAGCGAACTCTTTTCCATCAATAGTCAATGGCAGCTTTGAAGAGGTAGCCTCCGATGAGGTAGAAGAATCGATGGGTGTCTTACCCCAGAAAGTGTGAAGCTTAATAACATCCTTATTATCTAAAATGAAAGGTATAGGAGAGTCAAGTACCAGGTTGTGAGAGGAAACTCCCTCCTCGACTTTTCTAAGACCTGACTCAAACCCTATGTCAGTCCGAGATGGACGAGGAGAAGGGTTGATAACACCCAGAACCTGAGTTTTTTGACATAAAGGCGGAGGAGTAATCGCCAATTCAAAGGGTTGACTGGTTGGTAAAATAAAAGGGTCCGGTAGAGTGGAACCAAAAACCAAGGGAGGTTCAATACGAMTGGATAGAAAACTTGTGTTACCCTTCCCTRGCTCGGTTGAAATAATACTCCCARCAATATCCACAAGAACATTGGTGGTGGACGATAAAAGCCACTTTGAGCTGTCTAAAGAATTCCTTTCCCAGAGTGATAAAGAKGAGAACAGAGAGGGGGAAAATAAATTCAACTTACCAATAAGAGTAGTCACCTCTTCCAGTGAATAAACTTGTCCATCTTCACAATGAAACARAGTGTCCTCTGATGAGTCAAGTTCCTGCATATATTCTGGTGGGTCTTCATGAAGAAGAGAATCTTYAGRCAACTCTTCCTCCATCTTTCCAGCGCAGTCTCAACGCAAGTGACYGGTAGATCAACACCTACTGCATATGAAGGGTATACCTTGGTAGTCAAGCCTTTGTTTAAAGTGGYGTCCCCTCCATTCRATATCCAACAGTTCAGGGAGCCCCCCATGGATATCAATCTCCACTAGAATCCTCCCAACTTTCCTGGCTACTGACTTTAGTGTTGGCTCATCCAGGGAGACAAAAYGACCCAATGACTCTCTAATAGCCTTCAGCGCTCCCTCGTTCCAAAAATGTAATGGGAGACCAAGGAGAAGGACCCAAAAATGTCTTTGATGAAAATACTCAGTCTGGGGGTCAAAGGCCATTCTCCATCTCTTCAACATCAAGCTACTACCACCCAGGACCCAGAAACTATTCAAAAGCATCAAAGCATCCTCCGGTGACTTGMAAATGAAACCCAACCAACCTTTGGTAAGATAGTGGGTCTCTGGAATATAACCAAGTAGAGGTTTCCAAGTGATCTTYGTCCACTCTGCGACTGGACTCGACGCCAAGTAGGAATAYGAGAGTCTCCCGACTAGTCCACAAAGTGCCAGTCTGCACGAATCTTCTATCCCAACATATGCCCSCAACACCATCTTTCGAACCCGTTTGTTTGGCTTCCACAACTTCTTTCTAACCCTAGTCTGTTGTGAGGACCTATGGGTAASCCTATGTCTATCARCAACAAAAACTCATTTCTTCTCTAGACAGGTCAGAAAGGTCTTCTCRGGACAACTCTTTTGTAAAGGATTTATGAAGCCTACAGAAGAAACTATCCCTTCATAAAATAAAAGATCCTTTTGTAGTAAAGTGTGGTCAAAAGGAGCAGTAGTAAAAGTAGGAGGGACAGGACCCAAAACACTAGACTGTTGGTTTGAAGGAAGGACTGGGAAGTCAATTTTTTTCTCCAACAAAACCAACTCGTTAAAAAGTCCACTTATGAGCCACTCAACTTCATCCTCGAGATTCATCAGTTTCGAAACTTCTTTTAATACGTCAACCTTTGACCCATAAGCCATCTAGAGTGAAAAGAATAAAATGGCTTTTGTAGGGAAGAAAGATAGTTCAGACCAGTCCAAACAACAGTGATAAATGGAATAAACTTTCAAAGTGACATATGAAAAGAGGTAATAAAATATTGTTCGAGGACAAGCTTTGTAACCTCGCTAAGGGACAGAAACCACCGGAAGGAAAACAACACAGAGGAAAAACCGGGGCAACTCCCCAGACAAAGGAAAGTCACTGGGCCCAATAGGCAGAGAGGTGGAAACAACTACGGAGTCTGACAAAGAAAAAAGAACAAGAAGGCATGTTTGAAAGAAGAGGAAAAAAGAAACTACTAAAGAAGGGAGATAATCCCATGACTACTCCCTTTGGAGAGGAGCTAAATCTTCAATAATAGTTTCAAATACTAGCAATCTGAAGACTCCAGAAAAACCCTTATCTGCCATTTTCGAACCAGTTTGAAACCCTTTCCTCATGTCATTTTTGTTTCATAAAAACTAATCTGCAACATCCAGTTGCAAAAACTCAACGCACCAGAAGTTGTTCCCCCTTGAATCATATAGTCACATTCTATTGGAATCCCGCATTGCTTAAAGATAATATTTGAAGGTTACTAGAATGAGAAAAATCGAAGTAGTTCCCTGTTAACTTATCAAATATAAATAAATAAACTAGGAGTAGAATATATAGATCTTAAATGTCTTAGCAAATATAATTTTGATATAATATATTTATTTATAAATAAAATGATATGTGATCATCATCATAATTTGGTTAATTGTCTGAATGTGTTTATAGAAGAAGGTTATAATTGTAACAACAATTCCAAGATATCATTAATTTGGCATATCCAACTTTTTTATTCATCACATGAAAATAGTAAGAAAAGTTGGTACTATGAACACTACCCAAAGTGAGCAAGCATGTTAAGAACTAAGTACCTTTTAGCTCTTAAACTAATTGTTAAGAACACATTACTCCATAATTAACTTTTTAATTACGATACTAGTTATTGAGTTAGGAATTAAAAAAATCAATCAATTATGCATTTATCAATATTCAAATTTTAATGGGAAATATAAAAAGAAATACAACACAAAATATACATAGAAAAGAGTATAAAACATCCATTGAACACCAAGATATGATAAGATGATAATATGTCCTTCATATAAGAAATAACATATGCAAAATCATGATTTGATGAGCTACAACATGCCCATTTGAGCCAATGTTCTCCCTCAAGGAGAATGCCAATTCAAGACTTACTAATATTCTATCTAGGGCAATCTCCCCAAAAATAATACAAGGCTTCTTAAAATAAGACTACATGTATTTAGGGTTAGCTCAATCGGTTGTCGCCAATGTTGTCAAGCATTTGGCTAGCTCAGTGCCAGCATGTGCCTAGTTTGAATCCTCTAGGTGAGGCACAATCATCTATGATGATGGGTTTACTAGGGATGTCATCCACAAATGTGGGGAAGCATCCCTTGGGTTTTCCTACAAGGTTGTCCTTGGAAAAAAAACTACATGTATTTATAAAAAATATTTGTGTAATCATCTTATTCATTTATGTCGACTATGATGAGAAATTGATCTCTTTTAGCTCTGATACTGGTTGATTCACACGATTTTCATGATGGTGGCAATCTAAGATCATTAGCTTATCGATTGACCAAACTCCATCAACATGTCAATTCTATCAAGCCACTTCATGGTCTAGCGCAAGGTGGCATTAGGTACCTTGGACATGCAAGACAATATTGGAACTAAGAAGGTCCACAATTGTGAAATGTATTGGCATCAATAAACGCTTAGCATATTTTAGCAAGAATAAATGCAAAAACGAAACAATAATAAGGATTTACTTCTCTACATTATTATGTAATAGAGAACCATAGAGCATTCATAAATGTCCAAAATAAACCACATAAGAAAAAAATATATGGCTCAAATTTGTACATTTTTTTATCAACAGTGGCTTGTCGAGTTTGTCAAAATGGGGTGTTTCTAACGCCCCCACCAAGGTTCAATTCTCTCCAATGACTATTGTTTATATGCTTGTGCTTGTTGTGAGAGCCAAGTGCAAGTGTTGCATGTGCTTAAAAGTAATGGGGGTCATGTGCAAATTTGAAAGTGTTTTAGGTCCGATCAAAATTTAGGTACTATAAGGTTATAATACAAACATTAAGTTCACCTAAATTTTAGAAAATTTTGCTATTTGTCTAATTTCAAAATTGCTTAATTAATCATTCAATACCTATAATATAAACATGAGTTTTCTAAGCTTAGAAAACTACTCTAGAGCCTTAGACATGCTTTGAGAATTTAGTATATAAGTGTTTGGGATTCAACTGTTGGAATAGTTAATGTTCTATAATATAAACATGGGTTTTCTAAGCTTAGAAAACTACTCTAGAGCCTTACACATGCTTTGAGAATTTAGTATATAAGTGTTTGGGATTCAACTGTTTGGAATAGTTAATGTTTAGGCTTTGCTAAGAAGAATGATGTTCATATTGACTAAGTACTTAAATGAAATTGATAACATTATATATGAAAGAACCAAAATTAAAATCAAAACTAAAGATAATAAATAGTACAAAAATTGCATAGATACAATGATGTCAACCTATTCTTTCACAATACTATCAATAATCTACTTCTATAACATGACCCAACTTTCAAGAATAAACAATGAGCGTATAAAACTTTTTATCAAATTACTAAGAATTGTTGTTATTAAGCAATCGATGGACTCTGGAAAACTCTCACTAAATCAAAAATCTGGATCACGCGCGGGCTCTGTTGGGAGCCTGGCTCGGGTCACTCCATCGGGATCGGTCGCCACCGTATTCTTGGGTTGGGTGTAAATACCATACTCCCACCTCAGCTGATTGACCATCTCCATGACAGAAACCTCTGTTATCTTTTCCATGCCAGAGATCGAACCTCTGCGTCTTCTCTTCCAGATCAGTGGATTTCCAGCGACTCCCTCGGACTCAGCGCAGAGCACGCCACTCTCTGGAATTTACTCTGCTCAGCATTAGCACACTCGGGCATTCACCTCAAAGATCAGGACACCAGCTCAAGTGGTCGGGGGGCTATCTTTCGGGCTTTCTAATAGTTCAAAACGTATACACAGAGATCACACTTTCGTATTTAATACAAAAATTCACAGCTGGAGGAAACAACTATGGAACTGGCTCCTTCCTACAAAGGTAAAACTTTTCACCTGGCTTATGACTGGACATAAATTAAACACCTGGGATAACTTGCAAAAGAAGGGTTGGACTGGACTAAACACCTGTCATCTCTGCTACAAAGACACTGAATCAGCGGACCATTTATTTATCATGTGCTCCTACTCCAGATTGGTTTGGGAAAAAATCAATTCGGTACTTGATCTCAAAATCCCTTGGGATGGTCCAACTCTCACTGACTGCTTCGATTCTTGGACTCATAAGGAGCACAAATCAAAGAATTTGTCTTCCCTGGTATGTTGGTCCATTTGGTTGGACAAAAACAAATTAATTTTTGAAAACAAGATTTCTTCTTCCTCCTCAACAGCATATAAAGTAATTGGTCTTTTCAATATACATCCACTTAAGTTAAGATCATTGAAAAAAAAAGGATATTTATATTAGAGGATTCCTCAACTGGTTGGTTTGATGGAGCAACGTCAACAAATGCCACTTGAAGTGGTGTTGGAGGAATGATCAAAATTACAAAAAAATTCTACATTAGATGGACTTTTAATTGTGGCTCGGGTACCAACACCAGAGCTGAATTACTGGGCGTCAGGGCCACACTTTTCCTAGCCTCCAGACATCATATTGAAGCACTTTGGGTTCTTGGAGACTCCAAAATCATTATTGAGTGGTTGAACAACAGGGGTGATCTACAAGCCATTTCCCTTCTGGCTTGGAAGGACAAAATCAGAGTACTACTTCCCTCATTCAAACATCTCTGCTTTAATCACATTTACCGTGAACAAAAAAAACTACACACATTCTATCCAAGGCTGCTCTACAAAAAAAAGAGGACATTTTAACTTACAATCACTGGCTAGATGACCATGAGGGCCCTCCTCATCTTCTAATTTTATTCGAGTCCTGCTCTTCTCTCATCTTTGCAGTCTTTCTCTGTGTTTGGATCTATTGAAGGCTTATCTAGACCTTAGTTTTATCATATTCCTCTTATTTTATAGAATTTTGTCTGCTAGATATGGCATATTTTTTCTTAATCTTCTTATTGTATGATCTTTCTCCAATTTGCTGGTTGAGAGACCATTATTGACAAAAACATCATCAGTCAAGCTTTGTAACCTCAATAGTGATTTTGAAATGTCA
>JZKD02S0329404.1:667793-686032 GCA_000966675.3 Picea glauca | reverse complement strand
TTGGAGAAGATACTTATTGTTGAGATATTTGGAGAAGGTACTTATCATTGAATAAACCGAATGAAGCATCCCTAATTCCTTCCCATTAGTATGTCGAGATCCTCACCCTATCCATTCGCCTTCGTTTTAAAGCCTGGTAGCTTAAACTTGAGCTTGTGCCTTTTTCCTCTTCCAGTGCATTTCATAGGTGGGTTTAGAGTTCTCAGTTGCAATAGATAAGATATATCTCCTCTGTCTCATACATTTCGAGTCTCCCTCGTTCCTTCCCTGGAAAGGTTTGGATTGATTGTTTATACCCATGGCCATGGCGGCGGCATCATCGTGTGTATTCAGTTCGTCGTCCATTATCAGCAATGACCGCCTGAGCGCCTCTTTGAAGCGTCTCGACCCTGCGACCAAGAGGAAGGCGGGGGCGCCTGTAGAAATCGTATCTATGATATCATCGCCTAATTGTGCGGGGACTCGATCCTTTTCCCTTGCGGCGGGATTTTGCGGGGTACCACTGTTTTCATCTACACACAAAAAGAACAATAATTCGTTTCTAGCAAGAAGTGTAACAATGGCGCCTCGGCAGGCTTCAGAGTGGGAAGAAGATGAAGAAGATGATATTGAGAACAGCAGTCCCTCTGCGAACCTCAAAGTATTTGTGGGGAATCTGCCCTGGAGTGTTGACAGCGCCGAGTTAGCAGAGCTTTTCAAGGACTCTGGCGATGTCACAATGGTTGAGGTTTGTCATTTTTTCCATTGATATTCTTCAAATCCTCTCCTTAATGAACAACAGCACATTAAGGTCACCGCTCTCCAAAACAGAGCAGTATATCCATAGTAGAACATGGTTTTAATTGAACTTCGCCATCTCTTTACGCTTTTAAATATTGGTTTTCTTAATGGGCATTAGAAACCCTTTCTTACCACTGGAAGAGGTTCTAGCATAAGATTCCCACGGGGAATTTGTAAAGACTAGTTTAAAATCTCCTGCTAAACTTGAATATTGGTTAAAGTGTCGCGAGTCTGCTTTGAATATTGAAGCTGCGATGAGTCATTGGGAGTGTTCAGGCTCATATAATTCTTGACTCTTAGTGTTGAAAATATTGTTCTTATATGTTTCCTTTAATCTTATGCTTAACTGTTAATACCATGGTTGTCATATTTAGCTTGAGTCTACGAAGAAGGGGGAAAACATTATGCTAATAGAATAACTGTGAGTGAGTGTGTCTTGAAGAGATAGATAGATGTTTTACATATATTTGATATACAAATTTGAATGCATGAATAAACTGAAGAGCTTTGGCTGCAGGTAATATATGACCGACAAACAGGAAGAAGTCGTGGTTTTGCATTTGTGACAATGGCAACGCAAGCAGATGCAGACGAAGCTGTGGAGAAGTTTAATGGATATGTAAGTGTCAAGGCTTTTTTTTGTCTCTAAATTCAGTAAAAATGATCTACAGGACGGATGAGCTGCCCATTACAGACTAATGGACTCCTTTTTACATCCTCCTTTTTCTTTGATGGGCTTAGAAAACAGCCCTTTTATTTCTTAATTTGTCAAAAGTTGCCTATATTTTAACTTCTTAAGACGGGTCTACCTAGTTCGTAACGAAATATATGTCAATGTGTGCTAAAAGTATGGGGTTCCCATTTTCTTGATGATGAGTTGAAATGAACACTGAACATTTTCTGTTACAGGAATACCAGGGTAGAACTTTGAGGGTGAACTCAGGGCCACCACCCCCAAAAGATAGTTTTGCACCAAGAGGCGGATTTAGGAATGAAAAGCCCAGTGGCAATTATAATTCTGCCAATAGAGTTTTTGTGGGTAATCTGCCTTGGGGAGCTGATGATCTTAGCCTAGAACAACTTTTTAGCGATCACGGAAAAGTTATGGAAGCAAAAGTTGTGTATGATAGAGAGACTGGAAGGTCAAGGGGTTTTGGTTTTGTCACTCTTTCGTCTCCTCAGGAAATAGAGGAGGCAATATCTTCTCTGGATGGATCGGTAAATCTTCAAAGCTTAATCTTGCCAAATCATCATTCTGAAACCATGTTTTGATTTTCAGGAAAGATTACTTCCTTGTGATTATGATAGTGGTTATATAATACCAAGTATATGATTTATTCTTGAAAGAAGAAATCTTGTAGGAACTTATGTTAACTAAAATATTTATAAGTTGTTAAATATTGCAAATCATTATATTTTGTCCAAAATTTGTAGAAGATTGATGCCTTTATTACAAACCTTTGTCTTAGTAAAACATCCGCCAGGCCTTGATAATATGGGAAAGTTTGTAATGTTTTGCATTTTTGATTGCAGGATATGGATGGGAGGCAAATAAAAGTGACTCTAGCTGAGACAAAGCCTGCCAGCTTTTGAGTGTTGAAGCATGGGCCTTTTGCTACCCTGCTTTACTTGAAGCTTGCTTTTTCTTTAAACTCTAGTTCTTGTACTACACTTTTAGCCGGCAAGGATATTTGATATCCTCTAGATAGAGGAAGAGGCTGTTTATGACTTTCAAAAGATGAATAATTATTTCTATGATTGCCTGTTGTGTACTTATATAGATGGAAGTTTATTAGCGTTCTATTTTGTCTTTTTTACCTTCAAACGGAGCATCTTCTTTCTTCTGTTATTTACAATAACAGTCATTTTTAGATCACAGGAAGATAGTCTTTTCTCTGTGTATATAAGTCAACACCATAGACCTGGTATTAATTGAGAAACTCTGTAATTTGGATAATCTCTCCTTTTTGTTGGCCTTGCCTTTCCAAAGTGCAAGACCTTAAGTTATGTAATATTTTAAGCATTATATGGATATCGTTGTTGTATCTGTTACTAGTGCATTCACTTTTTAAATTCCTTGCATTCACTTTTTAAATTCCTTGCCAAGGCAGACATCACATCAAATTGGTGAGGTGTACATATCATATTCCCTTTTGGATTTGAATCCTTTGAATTTGAACATGTGACCTTGTCACTTTCAAGGAAGTAACACATGTTCTTAATCATTAAACCTATTTAAGTTATACTTGCGAACACTAATAGAGTTGCTTAAGTTGGAGCAAACATGAAACTAGATTTTTTACTTAAAAGAGAATTGACACCAATTATCTTCCTTGTCTGATTTATTGGAGTCAAATCTCGGTCTTATCCCCAAAACAAAATGGAATGATGTTCCCTTATATAAACTAACTTTGTTCTCCTATTTGCATGTCATGGTTCATTTAAGTTTTTTCATTTTGAACTATTCTGATTTATTGGGATCAAATCTCTTTCTTATCCCCAAAACAAAATGGAACGATGTTCCCTTATATAAACTATCTTTGTTCTCCTGTTTGCATGTCATGGTTCATTTAAGTTTTTTCATTTTGAACTATTGAGATGCAGGGTTCTAGTATAACTGTACACGTTGATCTCTTATTTGCATATTATGGTTCATTTGATCTTTTTAATTTTGAGCTATTGAGATTGGGTTCAAGTATAACCCTACATTTTGGTTTGTATAAATGCGCTGATCTGGATGACCAATGCATTGCTCCAAATTGCCTACTCTAGGAAAATGTGAAGAAAGCCCATAATTCAGATTTGTGGGCCTCAAGGGAGGGTAGACTTGTATGTTAGGGCGAACCTTACACGAAGCTTCACTATCGTTTCAATTCTTATTTAGGCAGGCATCATGTTTCAGTTAGAACTCATTTTGTTGTTTAGTCTATGAGATAATTTTGTTCCATTTTCCTTAACGAGAGAAATGGATAAGGGCAGTCAATAAGATTTCTATCCTACCATCTTTTATAGTTTACGAGTAGTCTATTTGTAGTTTAAGAGTAGTCTATTGGAGGCAGTTTTGTAAGTTTTACTTAAGAGTAGCCTTAATGTTGGGAATTGCGAGACAGGAAACTTTATTCTTAGAAAGAACACTGTCTCTGCTCTTCACAATGTAAAGACATTTCATTTTTTCCTTCGTTGGATTGAATATTAGAGCCTAGTCTCTTTTCAACAAATCATGTCTACGATTTGTTGAAATTGGAAAGTGCTATCGAAACCAAACGCGAGGATTATCAGGGGAAGCTATAGTCGAATGGTCGATATTTGGTGTGTTAATAAAACCTCGTTGGTAATGCTTCTTTAGTATTTTATATTGGCTCTTCACACTTAAAACATCTCAAGTTAAAAGTGGGAATCCCCTTGTAATATATCTCAGTTCAAATGTGGAATAAGAGATCTCAAGTTAAAAGTGGGAATCCCCTTGTAATGTCTCAGCTCAAATGTGAATAAGAGATGGAGTAGTGTATGTTTTTGAGATTTTGAGTTGAAAGAACTTAGAGATCATGATTAGGGCATGGTTTTTTTGTGGGATTTCACATCAAGTATTTATGAATTTTTACATGGTTTAAATTTTTACATGGCTTCATTGTAGTGGAGGATTTAAATTAAACATTTATGAATTTTTAATATGATTTTTGACATTTACTTTTTTTTTTTCCAAGAAAAAAAATCCGTAATTTTATTTGTAAAACAAAATTATATAGTTATATGTTTCATGGTATTCAAAAGAGTGCTCAATAACCATTTAGAGCAATAGCCCTTCAGACATGCAATTTTTAAAACATATCAACAAATTGTATCATAAAAAATATGGTTGTTCCTTGTTTCAAAAAGGTACATAAACATTGACATCATTCAAAAAGTAAAAGCTGTAAACAATCCACTATCTTAATATGGAAAAGTATATCATTATATCCAAGGTCCATAAGTAAATTCAATTGAGTGCCCATATTGGAGGATGGATATAATCTAGGTAAAACTCCAGTCCTAATCCATCTTTTGAAAGACAATCTGCTATCCTGTTCTTGTCAGGTTTTTATATGTGACATAAAGAGATATATGAGTCCTAATTCATCTTTTGAAAGACCATCTGCTACCTTGGTCTTGTCAGGTTTTTATATGTGAGATAAAGAGATATATGAGAACGTTGTCATTTGTATTTGTATATCGTCATATAGAGCTATAAAGTGAAATTTCTGATCGAAGCTTCCTTTAGTAACCATTGAATAACCAAAAGTGAATCACCAAAAATTTGTATTTCTGAAACACCATGATCTTGGACCAATTGAAGAATTAATTTGAGTGTTATCAATTCAATATGCTTATTAGATTTCGAACCTATTCCAGCTTTGAAGGTTATACATTGATTAGAAGAAACATATAAGATTCCTCTTGCACCACCTTTGGGAGGAATTCCCTGCAAGGCACCATCAAAGTATGCCCAAGGGATAGCCTTGTTGATTACCTCTTCTTTCAGTTCACGTCTTTTTTGTATTTCCTCCACCCGTGGATAAACATTTAGGATATTTAAAGAGTGGATTGCACATTTCAGAGGGGGAGTCTCCTTTCCTTCAAATAACTTCAGATTCTAATGAGCCATATTCCCTAAGCTAGGTTGAGGGGGAGGGTTTTGATAATCTTTGTATCCTTTTTTGAATACTATGATTTGAAAGCTTCTTATATATCTCCACCCTCCCAAACATTTTTTAGCCCTATCATGCTTTCCACTTCTTTCTAAACCTCTTTTGTAAATGGACATGCCATAATTAAATGTTCTACGATTTCATCTGTTTGTTGGAATAAGTTGCACCAACTTGGGCAATTGAATTTTTTTTCTTTTTGAAGCACCTTCCATATAGGAGCCTGATTGTTTAATACTAACCACATTGAAATTTTATTTTTGGAAGGACACCTTAATTTCCAAATGGTTCTCCACCACCAAATCTGTCGTCCCTCTAATCCTTCCTCAAAAAGTGCTCTATAGCCTAGTTTAGGCACATATGTTCTAGTGGGATTGAGGGACCATAACAATGAATTATTGTCTTCTCTTATTTTAACATTGTTGTCTTTTAAAACATTTGTATAAACCTTCTTGGCTTTAGCATAATATTCTCCCAACCCAATCTCCTCCCATGGGAGCCATTGTTGTTCACAGTTTGTAGATCTCTCCCAGTTCACAATCTGTCCAAGAGTTTACTTATAAGTTGTTGGATCAACCAAGGTGGTAATCTATGGAATCCCTTGCTGTCTATCCAAGGGTCTAGACCAATTTGAACTTTATCACCTTTGCCCACTTTCCAAATCAGTGCATACCTACCAAATCAGAGGTTGATTTCATAGCTTTCCAAATGATTGAGTCATTATGAATTTGTTTTTCAAAAAGTTTTACCCAATCCTCTACTGTAGTTGGGGCGATTGTAATACCCCTGTTCCCCTCAGTCTGTAAATATAACTATAATTGGCCAAGAGACTATGATAGACTAAATATGTGTGAATGTTTGATTTGATGAACCTTTGTACAAAAGGGTCAATGTATGAATTTTCTGTTATTAATATAAATTGGATATGTTGTTGCACAACTATTGAAAGGGGGGAGTTTACCAAGATAGACCATGGATGCTATGAGAGAGATGGTGAGGGAAACCAAGAATGATTGAGATGACCCTCACCAAACCAGTACTTACTGGATGTAATTGCTCAATAGTCCTTTGACCCATAAATGATTACCAGTCAGGTTGGTATTTGGAAGTCCTCCTCAAGAGTTAATGAAGAGATGGGGCAAGGTACCCATCTATAAGGCTTCCAGGCCTGACCATGAGTTGGGGATTCAGATCCACGCAACCTTGCTGAGGAAGGCAAGAAAATAGGTAATTCGAGGGACAAAGGTGGATTTGCAAGGAAGTAGAAGAGAAGAGAGCATGTTTCGACTCTAGAGTTGAGAGAAAAGCTGAGAAGCAAGCTCATTTTGGCTGTAATAAGCTATGGGCAGGGTCTCGCTACAAGCTGATAAAGGAGGCTGACAAGTGACTGAGGAAGTGCTTGCGCAGACCTCCTTGCTTGGTGTAGAGAAAACAAGTTTTCAAGATCTTGTGGGAGGAGAGTAACCTCCATCCCTGACTGTCGTGGAGCAAGGAGAAATAATCTCTCCTAGAGCATCATGGTCTAGCTCGGGGGTGGCCAATGGTAAATCCGTCAAGAGTGGCTGTGCCTATGGTTGGGTGGAAACAAACACTCCTTTCAACAATCACTTCACATTTTCTGATAAGTATTTTCATACTATGTGTAATACATTGGATGTGATGATTGAATGTCTGTGTTTATGGTTAAGTTTTTCAGTGTTTGAACAGTTATTATAAATGCTCGTTTGCTTCTGTAAACTGTTGTATTTACATGGTCTTCGATTTACCTAAGTTTAGCCACTAAAGAGTTATGGGATGTGAATCCCCAGGAGAGTCGGGGTAGGATTAATTGAACGTCTAAGTCCTGTTGATCTTTTGAGTTTACCTTAGTGAGAATGTCAAATTCAACTCTGTGGGAGAAGGGCGTTTCCTTCAGACCTTCCACCCATATGACCGAGGACTCATACCCATGGCCTTAATCAAGTCTTGACCAAGAGCTGAGTGTAGCACGAAACCTCAATATGATCCCATATGACCCAGGGTTGGAAACCCCTCGCTGAGCCCGAAAGGAGTGAAGCTACTTTGGTTTCAGGACTTCGGGACTTATGACTCCACAACCTTCGAAAATAGCCATGGATCTGGGAATCCAGTGGAGATCTCTCTCCATCGTTAGATCAGACTTAGGAAGGGGTAGCATTAAGTACTTCGAATATGTTCCACTTCGGGAGAATAGGGGTGGTCTAGCATCGAAACTCCTGAATGTTGGAGTCACAAAGTTAATCTGGACCGCTGAGAATAGAGGGACACATGTCCACAAATCAATGACTATCTGAGAGTTCGGGTATTCGGTGGTATCAATGTGAAGACATAGGGATGCACAAGTTTCCCTGGAGCTTTGCAAGCCAAAGTAAATCTTGGCCGTGAATGCTAGGTACATGTGGTGATAGATCGGGCGTGGTTCGAAGATTCAAAGCTCTAGAGAGGAAGCTGGAAGATACACACCGAACTCCCGAATGCTGAATTTACAAAGTGATGTAGACCGTCGATCCTTAGATCCCTCAGGATCCCTCTCAACCATCGATCTAAGGATCCGTTGAGAACCTCTCTTAACTGCCCAACCAACCAAGAATGCGTCGTGGAGCGACACATGGCCCCCTCTTGTCCCCTGTCAAATGTCGTCCGTTGGACTAGAGTCGTTGGATGAGAGGCTACGTGGCAAGAGATCTTATAGTCCAGAGACTTGGTACTCCGTAGGAACTTGGCCAAGAGTCTTCAAAGCGTGAAAACTCCCGAAGTCATGAACGACGAAGTGACTCTCAACCATTGACAGGTAGAGGACACGTGGCACTAGATTCGAGAGTCCGGAGACCTGGCTCTTCGAGGGATTCACGATGTGAGGAGTTGGTAAGCTTTGAAGCCCGAAGTTGCGAAGTAACATGAGCGTGGATCTATGGATCTATGTGGACAGACCTCGACCATGCGATTGGAAAGAAGTTAGAAGGATGTATGTCTGGGGCTGACGTGGCTCACTGGCGTCATCCAGGGTGACGTGGACCCGCAACTAAGGTGCCATGTGTCACCGGGATATGGACGATTCACAGACCCCTTATGCCTATTAGAGCATGACACGTGTCACCCCCTAATGAGGACACATGTCACCCCTGGTCCTCGTCGCATGTTAGCCTCTGGTTCATGTCTGCTTGACCAACATGGTTGGTGATATGATCATGACTCCTGGATCCCGGGAGTTCGGAAGATTTGGGGCGTAGTATAGTAGAGGGACGTTCAACATAGATTGCTGAAACGTTCAATGTCGATCACCAATTGTCAAATGAAGAAACGTTCAACGTCGATCGCCGAAACGTAGAATGTCGATTGCTGATTGCTGAATGCCGAAACGTAGAACGTCAAACACCAATCGCTGAATGGGAAAGGCCACGTGGAGAGATTTCGGGACTTTGGGGAGTATGCATGTAGTAAGAAAATGGGCGTTCAACGCCGAACGCTGAAGACCCCAACTAATAATGCCCGGATGACTTCGGGAGTCCATATCTTGCAAACCAGAGGTTGGATTAGAGCCGGTAACAATCGTTAGAAAGCTACGGACGAGTAGAAGAGGATGAAGATCTCAGAGAGATGATTTGGGATGATTTGAATGAGCAAAAATATGATTCCCCATTCCCAGAAAGGGTATTTAGGGGTCGAGTGTGTTACAAATTGGTATCAGAGCATGGCAACAACACTTGGCCTGCTTGGGCTTATGCACGAGTCACATAAAAATATTATTAGAGAACTTTATGGGGTAACACCCTACCTTACCCCCTTCTATAAGAAACTTGTCTGAACCTCTACTGAAGAGAGTAACAAAACCTTCTACTATTGATAGATGCTTTGGAAATCTGCACTGTATGTTGCTAATGTTTCCAAAAAAAGAAGCTAAATTCACTTTGGAATATTATGTGTTGTTCATGAATTGATAGATTAGTAACTAACAAAAAGTGTTTTGTCAGTACTCAAACAGTCAGTAAACAACGTGAAAAATACATCGTAAGGGATGGTGACACACCATGAGTTGGGGGAGAGCTCCCACAATAGAGAGGAAGAATCTGATGAAAGGAGGGCGGTGGAAACCCCTCTAGATTTGGCCGAAACATTAAGAAGCCTCATGGCATAATTACAGACTTATAACGCTGACAATGAAAGACTGATAAAGGAGCAGGAAAAACAAACTGAAATTAATGCAGTCCTACTACAAAGTCTATCAAATATACAAAGGCAACTACAACATGGTCCAACAGCCAGTCATGTGGACAAGCATCATACTAAGAAAACTCTAATTCCACCTGAGATACAAAAGCATGGTCCGGAAAGTGGCCACACTAGGAGGAGCACCTCAAGGAAGGCCCAACATGGAGCCAAGAGACACTCATCGAAATGTCCCACTGAGGACACTGACAACTTCAAGGAATTCTCTAGTGGAAAAACTAGTTTCCATTCTCAGACGAGGGGAGAGAATAGGAAACATTCCAAGAGTCATGACCCTGAAGAGTTCAAGAAAGTCAAACCAGCCACCTTCGATGGAAAGATTAAGAAGGGGGAAGAAACAAAACTTTGACTACTCGGGTTGAAGAAGTACTTCAGAGTCCATGACTACTCTGGAAACTTAAAGGCTCAACTAGCCATTTTCAACATGAATGAGAAAGCTTCAATTTGGTGGGAGGACCTTAGGAATGTGAAAGGAATCCATGAGAATGACTTGTCATGGAAACAATTTGAGAAATATTTTAAGAAGTATCTGCGAGAACATTACTTTGATGGGAAGACCAAGGAGTTCTATGAACTCAATCTGGGACAACTCACCATAGATGAGTATATCAACAATTTTTTCGAGCTGATGAGGTATGTGCTCTACATAAAGGATGAAAAATTAAAGAAGCAACGATTTATTAGTGGATTACCTCAGTCCTATCGAGACATAATTGAGTTTGATGAGCCAAAGACTTTAGAAGATACTATTCGAAAAGAAAGGTATTGCTATGAGCAATTCAAGAATAAGACAAAACCCCATGGAGACTTGAAGAAGAAAAACAATTTGGGATTCAAGAAGGGGTTTAAATCCTCGAGATTTAAGAACCATGGGAAGAGCTATAGGATGAGCCTTCCTACCAGATATGTGTATCAACAAAATTTTCCATCATAGAGTGGAAATAAACCATTCGGAGCAGTTCCAAGTAAGACTGATAACACAAAGAGAACCCTTGAAATGTTGGGGTTGTGGAGAGGAACATCTGCTGAGGGATTGTCCGCATAGGCAACATAGCAATAAGAGGGTCTACAATGTTCAAGAGGCTACCACAGTCAATGATGTGGCTAGAATCATGCCACAAATTTATGCAGCCTTGGATAATAGACAAGTTCACCACCAAGCTTTAGTGGTGGAGATGGAAGGTACGACTTCCAACCACCATGTTTCCATTTTAATTGACCCTGGTTCTAATTTTAGTTATGTTGCCCCTCAAACTGTTGAGAAATGTAAATTGCAACAAGTTAAACATGTTAAATCATGACTGGTACAACTAGCCACTAGAACCAAAAGAAAAGTAACAGAGGTCATACCAGCATGCCAATTCATTATAAGTGGGTTTCCCACCCAAGCAAACCTAAACATACTTCCTTTAGGATCTTATGACCTGTTGATTGGCATAGACTGGTTGGCTGACCACAAAACTAAGTTGGACTATTACAATAAAACTTTGGAGTGTGAAAATTAAGAAGGAAGAAGGGTAATCCTACAAGAGATTCAAAACCCTGTCCCAGTGAGACAAATATCAACCCTCCAAGTGAAGAAGTATTGCAGAAAGGGATGCCTCTTGTATGAAATACAAGTACTAAACTCAATTGAGAATGACAAACCCATCCTAGAGGACCATCCCATATTAAGAGAATATAAAGATGTATTCCCAGAAGAGGTGCCAAGTCTACCTCCAAGAAGGGATATTGAATTATCAATAGAACTTGTACTAGGAGCGGTGCCAATGTTTAGAACACCCTATAGAATGAGTACACGAGAGATAGTTGAGCTCAAACTACAGCTGAAGGAGATGTGAGACAAAGACTACATTCAGCCTAGTGTGTCCCCATGGAGAGCACCAACCTTGTTTGTGAAAAACAAGGATGACACACTCAGATTATGCATAGATTATAGACAACTCAATAAGATGACCATCAAGTATAAGTATCCCTTACCAAGGATCGATGACTTGTTTGACCAATTAAGAGGTGCTACAATCTTCTCCAAGATTGAATTGAGGTATGGATACCATTAGGTCTGAGTTAAAGATGAAGACATCCACAAGACAACCTTTGGACAAGATATGGTCACTATGAATTTGTGGTGGTGCCATTTGGGCTTACCAATGCACCAACCACTTTTATGTGATTAATGAATAACGTATTCAGAAAGTTCTTGGATAGGTTTGTGTTGGTTCTCATTGATGATTTCCTAATCTATTCCAAGAATAGGGAAGAACATGAAGAACATCTCAAGCTAGTACTCCAAGTAATAAAAGAACATCAGCTCTATGCTAAGTTTAGTAAGTGTGACTTTTTCCAGAAACAAGTCCATTACTTAGGCCATGCTATTTCTGAGGAAGGAGTGGCAGTTGATCCTGACAAGATTAAAGCCATCATGGATTGGCCTACCCCAAAGGATGTATATGATATTAGATACTTTATGGGCCTAACATGATACTATAGGAGGTTCATAAAGGGATTCTCCAAGATTGGTTGCCCAATCACCTCCCTTCAGAAAAAGGGGGTTAAATTCATTTGGACATCAAAATGTGAAGAAAGATTTCAAGAGATGAAATACCTTCTAACCAATGCGCCTGTACTGAAGATTGCACTCCCAAACAAGGACTTCCTTGTGTGTACAGATGCCTGCAAGGAAGGGATCAGAGGATTCCTTATGCAAGAAAGACATGTGATTTGCTACGAATCTAGAAAATTGAATAAGCATGAAGTCAATTATGTGACCCACGATATGGAATTGGCTTCCATAGTGCATGCTTTAAAAATGTGGAGGCATTACCTCTTAGGTAGAAGATTTGTACTTATGACAAACCATAGTGGGTTGAGGTATTTGTTTGACCAACCAAAAGTCAATGGGAGACAAGCTAGGTGGATGGATCTCCTTAGTGAGTTTGATTTTGAAATCAAACATATCAAAGAAAATGAGAATAGGGTGGTTGATGCCCTTAGTAGAAGTATGAAAGTGGTTCACTTGGCAGCTGTAAGCGCCAGTGAATCAGACATCAAAGAGAGAGTCAATTGTGCACAATAAACATATGCATTTTTCAAGATTGTGACATCATACCTAAACCAAGAGCCCACATGGATGAAGTACGAAGGCTATCAGATGCTTAATGATGACTTGTTGACTTACAAGGGAAAATTGTATATTTCAAATTGTGACGACTTGAAGAGGTTCATAATGGATGAACTACACAAAATACCATATACTGGTCATCTTGGTTATCAGAAAATGATCACGACCACTAGGAAACTATTTTATTGGTCCAGAATGAAAAATGACATAGCTCATTACTTAGCTAAGTGTCTAGAATGTCAGCAAGTCAAGGCAGAGCACCGACACCCAACAAGGCTGTTGCATCCCCTACCAATTCTCGAATGGAAATGGGAAACCATCTCCATGGATTTCATCACAGGATTACCAAGATCAACCGGATAGAATGACGCCATCATGGTAGTTGTGGACAAACTGAGCAAGGTTGCTCACTTCATACCCGTCAAGTCAACTTGAAAGGCAATAGTTATTTCCAACATTTTCATGAAAGAGATATTTACATTGCATGACATGCGTAAGGAAATTATATCTGATAGAGATACAAAATTTACTTCAAACTTTTGGAAATATTTGTTTGTTGGTTTTGAAAGAAAATTGCTCTTTAGTACAGCCTATCAACCTCAAACTGATGGGAAGACAAAGTGGGTAAACCAAGTGTTATAAGACATGTTGAGGATGCATGTAATGCATCAACCCAAGAAGTGGGAAGACTACCTACCACTGATAGAATTTTCCTACAACAATGGCTATCAAGAGTCATTAAAAATGAGCCCTTTTGAAGCCCTCTATGGAAGACAATGCAACATTCCAATCAGCTGAAACAAACCAGTAGACAGAGTTACTGTTAGTCTATAACACCCCAAGGCCGAGCCCCTACTGAATTGTAATTAAGTTTATAGGCTAGTGAGCCAAGTGTTTATAAGCTAGAGGACTTAGGTGTTTATTAGGCCGGAGAGCCAGATGCTAAGGCCAATGAGCCTAATTTTTTATATGTAAACACTCACATCATTAATAAAATTACATCGCTGTGTGTAGACTGACCACGAATAAAGAGTTATGGGGGACTAAGCTCCACCAGGTAGGGAAAGGGAAGGGGATATGTGTCTAGGAATATCGGCTAAGCTAGAGGGCTTACCCCTAAAGGGATAATATTATATTATTATTTCCTAGAGGCTAAGGTTTGACATAACCTATGTTTTCCTAAGTTCCTAGGGAAAGGGAATGAGTACTAAGTGGAGCTCATGCAACTTCAGGAAGACATGTGTCAACTTGGGCGCATGTAGTTTTTAGGTGGGAAAGTCATCTCGTTGGGGGTTCCCTCATGAGGCTCGCGATCATCGCCACTCTGCAAGTCTGCCATACTCCCCACTGATGCATGTACGAAGATAGAGAGAGCCTCGATACAACCAACCATTGTCTCCATCGTCGATCTCTGCAACTTCTTAAACCCTCTCACCCGTGTTATGAAGATAACTATTTTTCTGTGAAGCACAACACGACTGCATAATGTCTGAGCCATATCGCGCCTTAGCCTTTGCTATTGCTGGCCACGTTTTCTCTGGACTGATGTGGCTTGATGTCATTACCAGAGCCCATACCCAATTTTTGTTGCGGTGGTTACTCGCAGGATAGAAGAGGCAGGCTGTCAGGTATGTGAGCAACTCTCTCGAGGTGAGAGAGTGTGCTGAGGAAGTGAGTTCTCCTGGAGTGAGTCCCATAGTAGCTACAATACTATGAAACTTCCGGTCCAGCCTGTTGCTGAAGCCTTGGAAGGGAGGTGGACAACCGATGGAATTGTGATAGTGATAGTGTACACTCCTAGGGTGGGACAGGCGTGTACGAAATGAGGGTCTGTGGGTTGTGGGCGTAAGTGGCTCCTGGGAGAAAATCCTTCTTGTTGATCTATGCGACTTTCCTGTTGTTTTTGCCAAGCCTAGAAATCCCTTTCTCGGTGGAGTTTAGTCCCAGCTCGGGGGTGACCCACTACTGAGCGTGATGAGCAATGTGGTCTAAGGTTGGGAGGTTTGCATGCAGTTGGTGGTCATCTATTAAAAGATAGGTACCAAATATCTGTTCTCTATATGATGTGTATCTTGAAATTAAGTTATAATGTTGTTAGAATTGTCTGTGTATAATGCATGTATGTTTTAATGTTATTTCCGCATGAATAGTGTATGAATAGAGTGATATAACTGTTTAAATTGCATTATTTAGGTATGTATATAAATATATTTGGTATCAGAGCTAGAAAAGAAAAGATAAAGTTGATTGGGTAGCGCTACCTAATAGCGGTTGAGGGCTGGGGGACATTACAAATTGGTATCAAAGCCAAGGTTTCAACACTGAGCCTGGATGGGCCATGTCAATGGAAGTTGGAGCAAAAGTTTCGGAAAAAGATTGTTGTCGAAATGGACAAAATTCAAGTTCAGAGCCCATGGTTTCAACACTGAACCTGGATGGGCCACAAACGAGGAATTCAGAGTAAAAATTCCAGAGAATTGTGATGTACAAAGTGCCAGAAGGGCATTAAGAGAACACTTGGACTATGTTTAGAAGAACAGGAGGTATAACGGTTTAAGAAATGGCCATAGAGAAATAAACCACAACAACCATGGTGTTGGGCCATAGGATCTGTTCAGGAGAAGGAGGATCCTTCACAACTGTCAGATCTGAAGAAAAGTGCATGAAGGTTAACCTCCAAGTCATTCGGACTTCACGACTTCGACGAAGTTTATGGGTTATAAGAGAAAAAGGTGCCAAAGCGTGAAGTTCCGAAGTCCCGAAGGGGATCTACACCATAGATTCGGGGGGAAAAGTGTTTACCATTGGATTTTTCCAAGGATGGATAAGAACCGTAGGGATAAGACGTGTGTCGACAGGTTGGCTTGTTTGAGAATTTGGCGTTTGGGAGAAATGGAGTGTGATGATGCGCAAACTCCCGAAGTCCCAAAGTCCGGAGTTCATCCAGACCATTCGTCAAAAGAGACACGTGTCGACAGATCGACTTGTTCGAGAATTCAACATTCGAGAGAAACAAGGTGTGAATAGAGAGAAAACTCCTGAAGTCCTGAAGTTCGGAGTTAATCCAGACCGTTCATCGAAAGGAATGTGTGTCAGAAGATCAACTTGTTTGGGAGTTCGATGTTCGAGAGAATTGGAGTGTGCAAGTGTAAAATCTTCCGAAGCCCGAAGTTTCGAAGTGACGTGGACTGTTGATGTCACCAGGGATGACGTGGACACATGGGATGTGTGCCACGTGTTAGTGAGTTAAGAACCTTTGGAAGACAGAAATTCCAGTTAGAACGTGACACATGTCACTCGTCTGATTGGACCACATGTCCGCTTCTAGTATTTCGCCACGTGGAACTCCTCTCTAGCATGGCTAGTGGGGCCCTGATGAATACATAAAGTAGTTAAAAACCTTGGTGAAGAATCTAACCAGACCGGGCCCATGATAACTTGACCCAAGTAGACGCGTGGTGCCAGATCATGAAGTTCGAATACTTGGTACTCTAGAGGAAAGGTGTTATAGTTAGCATTGGGTAGAGAACTCCCGAAGGCTAGAGTTAATCCCAACTGTTGGTCATAAGGGATGTGTGGCGTCAGATCCAAAGGTCTGGAGACTTGACATTCTAGAAGAAATGGTTCATGATGGAATGAAAGGAAGAAATTTCCGAAGTTTCGTAGTGCCGAAATAACGTGACGTAATGACGTCACCGGGGGTGACGTGGAAGTATTCAGAGATTCATGGTTTGGGATTTTTAGGGTGTGCATATATGAAATCCTCCAAAGTCCCGGAGCCTCGAAGCTCTGAAGTCCCGAAGCCCCGAAGCTCTGAAGTCCTGAAACCCCGAAGCCAGAGTTCCATAATAAATATCAGCCATTGGATGTTGGGGACTTGTGGACCATTGATCCACCCCACTTCGCGAGTTCACCAATTCGTCACTCTGAGAGATTTGTTGGAATGTGCTTTGGAAACCGCCGAAGCCCGGAGTCCCCAAAGCTCCTATCCTCCGTAGATCTAAGCAAGGAATGTGGACCGTAGATCCATCGTTCTTCGTGCATTCGAAAGTTCATTGTTCTGTGATGATTGTGAGGTGCGGAAAGGGAAACCTCCAAAGCTTCGGAGCCCTAAATTTTCAAGGCTTTGGATAAGCGTCCAAATCATTTGCACTAGGTCACAGCCATGGTCACATGTGAACCAAGGGCTGAATAAAAGGGGCTAACGCTCGAAAATTGTCGCGGAATAGAGATGGGCTTAGATATAGAAGCCTGAGAGGTTTTTGGTTGTTAAGCCCTAATATTGGCTCATTACCCCTTAATTGGGGCATATTATATTAGTAATGTTATTTTATTTATGTCGGCTTTAGTCCATTAGTTGTAATTATACCTCCTAGTCTCCTATGTATACCAAGGAGACAATCTTGTACTTGAACATTTAAGTGGGATAAAAAGAGGTTTCCCCTTCGAAGAGGCTTATTATATGAAATTATCTATTTTTCAAGGTGTTGAGTACATTTTCTGAGGTTTTTCTATGCTATATTGATATTTGGTTCTTAACATATGGTATCAAAGCTCAAGGTCTTAGGGTTTCGCTGCTACATTTGAGACACCTTGGCATTTTCACTATAACTTTTTTTCTACAATGTTTTAGAAGGAACGACTTGGAGGATATTTAGTATACGGACCAAGGTACGTTTGGTTCAAAATTCATCTCATGAGGCCTTATACTTTCAGAGATACAACCTGTACAAGATAGGATTTTGGAATCTTCCTGAACTGAGTCATTGCGGAAGTTTCTCTATAAAAAATTCTCTGTAATGTTTCAGACCTTGAAATCCAGAGGATATTTATAGAAATTAGTAAAGTATCTATGGTAAAAATTTTAGCTTCTGGGTCATCTTAAATTTGTAGATACACCCTGTGTAAGATAGGGTATCTGACTAGTCCTATTGACTAGTCTCAAGAAGGTGTTCTAGGTAAAACAATTATAACTTCTTCCTAGAGTATCCAAATTGAGTGGGACTAGTTTCATTGGATCGTGGACAGTCTATAGTATTTATGGTGTGACTTTCAGAATTTTACATCAATTATTTTGTGTGGGGCATGCTATACAAGTGAGATCTTTTGGAAATGACAAAAATTGGCAAGTTGTGGGGAAGTTACCGTAAATTCCACTTGGCACATCCAATTTTGATCAGACTTGTTACATTGCAGAGAAGAAATATCATAGAACTACATAAAATAAAGTTTCATACCCAAAAGGGCTGAAACTTGGGATATACAACAGAAGAAATATTGTCTAGCAAAACCACCCCAAAATCAAGGTTCAAAAGTGATACTTGGCCAACATGCCACCAAAAAAGGGAACTTATACACCAAATAAGCCTCTAGAAAATCCTACTTGGACTCTTGATGAAGGTGAAGAAATG
>JZKD02S0329404.1:632121-664085 GCA_000966675.3 Picea glauca | reverse complement strand
GAACTTGACGAGGAAGGAAAAATCATATTGGAGCCTGAAGCCATCATTGACACAAGAGTTCGCCAGCTGAGGAATAGATCCATTTCAGAGTATCTCATTAAATGGAGGAAACTATCAGCTAAAGATTCCACTTGGGAAGGTGAGTCTTTTATACAGAATCATTCAAAGTTACTCAAGCGTTGCAGACAACACTTGTCTCAAGGGGAGGGGCATGTTAAGCCCTAATATTGGCTCATTACCTCTTAATTGGGGCATATTATATTACTAATGTTATTTTATTTATGTCAGCTTTAGGCCATTAGTTGTAATTATACCTCCTAGTCTCCTATATATACCAAGGAGACAATCTTTTACTTAAACATTTAAGTGGGGTAAAAGGAGGTTGCCCCTTCGAAGAGGCTTATTATCTGAAATTATCTCTTTTTCAAGGCGTTGAGTACTTTTTCTGAGGTTTTTCTATGCTACATTGATATTTGGTTCTTAACATTGATTGACCAAGACCTGCTGAAAATGGATTCTGATATTTTTTTGTTGAATCAGATTGTTTAAGTTATTCAGGAAAATTATTAAGTCAAGTAACCTGACAAATTTCAGTTTATTGCAAATTTTGCAGAGTTAACAATTGTCAGAATCGAACCGAATTGTTCCATAGTGCAGAGAAATGAAGGAGGCACATGACGCTTACAGTCAAGAGGATGAAGTAAGAGGAATGGATGTCCATTTGGGAATTGAAGAATCAAACTCAAATGGGCATGAAGAAGAAATAGATACAGATGTGGGCATGATGAAAATCATTAAAAATTTGCAAAGAGATGTCCAAATTCACTAGGCAGATAATGAAAGGCTTAAGAGAGCCAAGGAGAAACATGAAGACTTCAACATGAATTTGATGTAGAACCTAGAAATAATAGAAAATAAATTGGATAAGGAGAGTGGATCAAGAAAATTAGGAAGTCATAGATCTCTTGATGAGAAAAGAAGAACAAGAAGTGTTAGCAGACATCACCGTCACTCCCCGAGGCATTCCAATAAGAGAGAACACAACAATTCAAGTCCATTCTCTACCTAAAAACATAAGAAATACAGAGTGGATGAATTGAAGGGAGAAATGAACAAGATCAAACCTTCTACTTTTGATGGAGAGCCCAAGAAACATGAAGATGCCGAGGCATGGTTGCTGGGCATGAGGAAATATTTCCAACTGCAGAATTACTCTTTTCATGTAGAAGGAAGAATTTCCATCTATGAACTAAAAGGAAATGCGTCCATATGGTGGGATCATCTTGTGCAAGTGAAACACTTCAGGGAGAAGAATGTTACATGGAGGGAATTCAAGAGACATTTTGAAAATAAGTAGTTAACTAAGAGGCATTATGACAAGAAAATGAAAGAGTTCTTTGAACTCAAGCTAGGAAATATGTCCATTGATGAGTCTAAAAAAATATTCTTGGAGTTGTTGAAGTATGCCCCCTTCATCGAGGATGAGAAAATTAAGATTCAAAGGTATTTGAGTGGGCTTCCATCTTTCATTAGTGACAAGATCCAATATGATGAACCCAAAACATTGGAGGAGACCATAAGGTGAGCTAGGTGCCTATATGATCAACAAAAAATAAATCCTACTTTCCAAAAATATTGGGAAGATAGGAGGAAGTTTAAAAGGGAGCATAAGAAGAAAACAAACAAGCCACCATTTTTTAGAAATAGTCCTCAAGGAAAACAAGTTTAGAGAGAGCCCAGGATGGCTAAAGTAGGTGGGAAAACGCCAAGGCAGCCTATGGAATGTTGGGGTTGTAAAGGAGATCATAGGTATAGAGATTGTCCTCACAGAGGTGACAAAGTGAGAGCTGTTCACAATGTTCAGCAAGAAGAAATGGTAGAGGACATGGGAAAAAGAGTACCAAGGATCTATGAAGCCCTGGAAAACAAGAAAGATGAGTTTCAATCACACACGATTGAAGTTAAAGGTATGATCAATAACCATGCCTTTTGTTAGTCTCTAATTTTGTCTTGGTTTAGTGAGAAACCCTTATCCTAAACCCTCCTTACTTGCACTTCATTTTCTGTTTCCATTTGATTTTGATCTTTGTTTTTAGTGTCTTATGGTTTGCATTTCAGTTTTTGAATAGTTTATTAAGTTTGAATTTGAAAGACATGGTTTTAAATGAGGTGTCACCTTATATGCCTGTTTGAACTTCATAAATTCAAATTTTGCTAGGTCATTAATAGTGCTACGGGAATAAGGCTATTCTCGTAGCACCAAAATAATCATGCCTTGATACGCGCCTGACATTCAGATTTCGTTATGATGACATGAATCGTGGTTTGAGAGTTTGCATGCATCCACAATAGCTTGGAATCATTTACTGATTCAAACCGTTTCATAATCTGATTGCTTTGTACCCGCACATGACTCATTTTAAATCGCCTACTTCTCAATGATCATTATATTATACCTGTCTGATCTTGCTGAATTTAGGCACAGGTAATCGATCAAAGGAACGTTATACACTAACAGATTGCAGGTGGCAAATTCGGAACCTGAGGGCACTAGTTACAGAATTGTGTTTTGATGGTGCCAAAGAGGAGCGGACAGGTAGTCAAGATAGAACCCGAGGGTGCCGAACTTCTTGAAGCTTATCCTCAGATGTCTCAAAGGTTCAGAGATGCTGAGTGGTTTGAATTCCTTACCACTTTTCAAGGTTACAATGAGTAGGTCTCCATGGAGGTCGCTCTGAACTTTGATGGTCACGAGGTGGAGATCGGTAAGATGCTGATGCTAGTGACAGAGTAGACAATTGTAAAAGCTTGCAGGTTGGTGGTTGGAGGAGAAAGATGGTGGAAGAAAGAGCATGTGGTTACAAAGTTTATAAACCAATTCCTGCTTCCAGATAATCAAAATCTGAATTGGAAAAGGGGAGTACCTCGCAGCTGGATTCGACCTGAATGACACACGGCTCTGGTCGTGATCCACAGCTATATCACCTGCGAAGGTAGATTTTCACTGGTCTATATCTACCACATTAGGATATTAATGCATTTAAATGGTGATTACCCTTTAAATCTCCCTTATTTTCTACTCAAAAGCTTGACAAAGATGTCAAAGAGAGTGCAGTCACTTTCCACCAATGCTAAGAGCAGTCTGTTCATCAAGTCCTAATTAAGACTTTAGTTATGTCTACCTTGAGAGAATTACAGAAGCCTTGGAGCTGGCTCACGTAATCTTTAAACCCTAACACATAGTCCAATAAAAAAAAGAAAGGAAAAGGGAGAAAGACTGTTACACAGAGACAAAATATTTCAATTAATGAAACTCCTGTTAAAGAGGAGATGCCTAATATCAGGGTGATGAGGAATAACAAAAGTAAAAGACCTAAGTTGGATCCAGAAATCGAAACGTTTTCTGAAGAACATGTTAAAGAAGAAAATGATTCAGATAAAGATTTTAATACTCAAACTATAGTCAAGCATGAATCACCATCAACCAGTAAAAGGGGTGCTGTAGTGAAAGGGAAAAGGGTTAAAGGTGTGTATGTATCACAAAAACCTAGAAGGAATTCTACTAGGGTTACCAACAAGTACAGACTGAAGTCAAAGGCCATGTTTAATCCATCAATCAAAGAAGAAAACATCATAGTTATAGAAGACGACTCTGAAAATGCTAAAGCAGGTACCAATAAAAGGGCAAAAAGAACTTCATTGCTTAAGAAACCAGTCAACAAAGATAAAAAAATGATTTCATCATCTATAGGAACTATAATGAGAGCTTCAACCAGATTAGAAAAAGCTAAAGAGATGGCTAAAGGTATCAGTGAAACCCCTGAGAATAAACAGGATTACCTTGTAGACTCAGATCACATATCAGATATGCCTGAAGCTATAGATTCAACAAGTTCTGATGAAGAACATAGTTCGGGATTAATCTCTAAGTACCAAGTTATAGAAAAAGAACCCAAATTTGCCTTAAACCTGAATGAACCTGCACCTTTTGAAGAATTCTCAGGATTCAGGGTTAAAATTAGAATTGATAAAGAAAGGATCAAGGAGTTTCAGAAAACAGTGAGACAGTTAAAGAAAGAAAAGGCACAAATAGAACAATGGAATGTTTGCTAGGAAGAAAGGATTCAAGGTTTTAAAAAGAAGAAGAAAGAGCAAAGGGCATTTCGCAAAGAACTCAAGGAGATAAACTTCAAGTTCTATTGGCACAATGTCGTGCTTACCACAAAGCTCAAACAGAAAAATGCTAAAGCTACTGCTGTGTTTATATCCTAAAGGTTACATGGAGATTTGTTACAATCATGATTTTAATGTTTTCTAGGAAATATGGCAATGTATACTCATTTTTGGTCAGTGAGATGCTAAGACCTCTAACTGTTTGACTAAATCAAACTAATTCCTATTTTGTAGATTCAAATGTAAATGCTGGCAAGATCATACAATATCAAGCTGTTGAGATGTGATCTATTTTGGGATTGTAGAATCTCTTTTTGAGTGAACTACCTTAGTGGATAGATACTATTCGAATCTAGTCATTAAATCTATACTAGATGATAGGATCTGTAAGTTTTATGGATAGTTTAAATAGATAGAGAAAAGACTATGTGCTGGTTGAAAAATTGGAGATCCATGGGACCTTTTTGTGAAACTTATTGTAAAGGCATTTATGTTCAATTTGACACTTAATAGCAAAGGCATATGGATGGTTAGACCCTCTTTTCTACCCTGTTATTTCTTTCTTCATGCTTGAATTCATTATTTAGATTGCAATTCTTTTTTATTCTTGATTGTTAATTTATACAGTGAAAATTTTACTGTGGAAATTATTTTTCAAGTTTTTGATATCAAGCTGATAGTCTTGTTTCTTTATGAAATTATGAGACAAAAATTCTTGTGAAGTTGAAAAATTGAAGGCTTCATCTTCCTTTTTCTTAATTGGTTTAATCCATCTATGTGTCCACCTTTTATTCAGTCAATGGGATATGCTATGTTCTGATCTTGATTTTCATTAATGTTGTAACCTTGAGCCAGTTTTCAACCACCTTACTCAAAAAACCAAATCATAAAACCTTATAAACACTTTGCAGTAAACTAATTATGCCCTAGCTTGCCCTCTCACAGTCAAGTGCAACTTTAGAGACTAACATTTTTTGGTGCCATTTCCAGGGACAAAGAAACGAAGAGATCTTCCCTGGGGAAACGATAAGTTTACATTCAGATCTTGGTGGTGAACAAGATTTTGGACATTATTTAATACTGTGATTATTTACCTAGCGACTCCTCTGTGGTAATTCTGGCTCCTAAAAGAGAAGGTAAAGGACCTAAAAGTCCTCTAAATTCTTCATCATTTAATAAGAGACCAGTAACCAGGAAAAATCTAGATCTTGAGCCCATTGCAACAGTTCTAGATCCTGAAAAGTTACTGAGAAAACCTAAAGTTCTTTCCAGTCAGTCTTCACTCTTAAAGGGAAAATTATCATCAGAAATTTCTCAAGAAAAATCCTCTAAAATCATCAAAACCCAATTAGATGAAGATGTGAATCCTGAAAGTGAAATTAAACCTGTTATTGAGTCTGATATAGTTTCATTCCCTTCAACTATTTCATAATTAAATCTAGAACAATGGAACTTGCTTACTGAACTCATTAAATAGGAGTATGCAGACATCTTGCCTATGATTGAAACTTCGAGAGGTCACAACACAGATATTAAGAGTGAACCAGAGACACCTTCATCATCTCTTGGATCTATCTCATCTAAGGATTTTAGATCACATTATTTTTCTTTTGAGAATCCTCTGTTTCTCACCCCATTAGCTGATCATAGTCTAGAAGAGAAATCCTTATCTGTTAAAAATCAAGACTTAGTGACAATACATATAAGTTGTAATACACAAGGGACGCCTTCTCCTTCAACATCACCAATCTTACTCACTCCCAGAGCTCCAAAAATAGCTAATATGGCTGCGGATAGAATGGACAAAATAGTTGCAGCAAGGTATGCTCCCTTGGTTCTTCCACAAGTCATGTATGCCTTTCCACCAAATGATTATATGAGATACTTGCCTAGATTCAATAGAGATGGATCAGTTACTGCTAAAGAGAATTTGAGTTCATTTATAGTTTTACAGATAATTTCAATGTAGAGCACGCTGATGTGTGGATGAGACTATTCGTACAGAGTCTAAATGGGGAAGCAAGAAAGCGGTTTAGGAGTTTGCCTCCTAATTCAACAACTGATATCGTAGCCTTAGATGATGCCTTTCTTAAACATTGGACAGACAAAAAGGACTTTTTATACTACATCACCAAATTCAGTGCTTTAAGGAGGAAACAAGGTGAATCAATACCTGATTTTACCAAAAGGTTCAACCAGATGTATGGTAAAATTATAGAGGAGATAAAACCTTCAAAGACATCAGCTAAAATTACTTTTTCCAATGCATTCGATGCCAAATTTTCCTTGTTTCTTAGGGAAAGAAGAACCACTACCCTTAGCCTAATGCAAGATGCTGCTATTGAGGTAGAATCAAATATATTAGCAGTAGACAAATTGAATTCTAGAAGTGATAGAGACAGGAAAAAGCAAAAGGAAGAATTGCCTTCATCTTCTAATTCAACATCTGATTCTAAAATGGATGAAATGGATAAGATGCTGAAAACTTTGACATTTGAAATGGCAAGGTTGAAGATAGAACAAAAACAACCCAGCAGACTTGCGCAGGAGGGTGGTTACAGAAATCCAAATCAGTTCAAAAGACCAAACAATGTACCTCAAATCTTACCAAGAGAAAGGAAAAACCAGGATGACCAAAAGGTTTTACCTCCTTTTCAAAATAATGTAGTAGATGAGGAGGAGGATGAGGATGATACAGAAGAAGACCCTGCAGTTCATTTGAATGATTCTGAATCATCTCCTCTACATGTGACACAACAAGATTATGAATATTCTTTGATTGCAAATCAGTTTGAGGAAGGGGATGAAGATGAGATCGTCCAATAGGAACCTAAAAGGAAAAAATACAATCTCAGATCTGGTTTGAATGCACATAAAGTAGATACACCTGTTTCCACATAGAAGGCCAGTAATCCAGTTAAGACAGGAGTTATCAAAGGTGTTCCCAAGATCCAAATTGATCAACCATTGAAACAACCTGCCAAGGATAGTACTGTTGACATAAAGGAACTAGTTAGAAATGTTTCTGCTTTCAGTTTAGAACACGAAATCAACAAAATCAAGATTTCAGTGCCATTATTAGAACTCATGAAAAAAAAACCTTTCAGAAAGACCATCCTCAAGGCTCTACAGGCTCTATCTCATGTCACCTTTTCAGATATAGTCAATATAGAGGATGAAAACCCTGCTATAACTATTGGACCTCACATTGAAGATAGAATTGATGCCTCTCCACCTTTTTACATTTCGTTAAATATCCATGACAAGATATTGCACAACTGCTTAATGGATTCTGGTGCCTCTCATAATGTAATGCCTAAGGTGGTAATGGAAGAATTAGGGTTGGACATTACTAGACCGTATCATGATCTATATTCTTTTGACTCCAAGAAAATCAAATGCCTCAGAGTTATGAAAGATGTGGTTGTTACTCTTTCCCAATTACCTATGAAAAGTGTGGTATTAGATGCTATCGTGGATGACATACCACCAAAATTTGGAATGTTTCTTTCAATATCTTGGGCTAAGAAGGTAGGTGGTACTCTACAGATGGACCTTAGCTATGAAACCATACCTGTTTTTGGCGGGGAACAACGAAGATTATACAGAGAAGTCAGATTGGCTTATTTGGTAAGTGATCACAATAATCCCACTAATCATCCTATATATGCTGTAGAAGATGTTCTTGGTTCTTCTATTTTTCATATGATTGAAGAAATGGTAGAAGTATCATTCAGAAAGACAACAACTGCAATAGGAGACAGTAAAGACAATTTTGTTTGGAAAATGTATTTTGACGGAGCATGTTCTAAAGAAGGTTCTGGAGCTACTATTGTCTTCATTTTCCCTACCAAGGAGGTTATCCCCATGTCTTATAAACTTTAATTTGAAACCACTAATAACATCAGTGAGTATGAAGCTTTGCTATTAGGTTTGAAAGATGCTATAGATATGGGTATAGATAAGTTGTATGTTTTTGGAGACTTAGAAATTATTATTCACCAGATCAAGAATATATATCAAACCAAACAACAAAGGTTAAAACAATACAGAAATGAGGTGTGGGATTATGTGGATAATTTCTTTTCGGCATTTAATATTACTTTTGTGGACAGAAATTTGAATCAACAGGCCGACTCTTTGGCACTTGCAGCTAGCAACTTTAAAACTCTGATGTTTCCTAATTTGAAATTCGAAGTTGAAGTCAGAAACAAACCTTCAATACCGGATAATATAAAACATTGGCAGGTTTTTAAAGATGATGAGGAAATTCAAAGATTTTTGAAAACTATTGAAGAGTTTTCTAAAATTTCAATTGATCAAGATGATGAAGATGGGGAAGCAGAAATACATGCTGCAGAAGTCCTTAAAGATACAATTGTTGGCCACAAACTCATTGAAATGAAGATGAACCATCTACCTAAGGGTTTGGTTCCAATAGAAAGGATGTTTGATCATAATGATGTTTCCAGGAAGGTTGTTATCCAAACAGAAAAAACAGATGTAGTAGACTATGACATTAGTCTGGATGCAAACCCCAAGTTGGTCAAAATATCTAGGAAACTATCAAAAAAATAGAAAGAAGCATATGTTGAATTAATGAAACATTATTTAGACATTTTTCATGGTCTTATGAAGATCTGAAGGTGTTTGATACAAAGATTATTCAACACAAAATTCCTCTGAAACCTGGATCAAAACCTGTTAAGAAAAAGTTCAGGCAATTTAAACCGTTACTGTTACCTATAATAGAAAATGAGTTGAAAAGGTTGTTGGAAGAAAAAATCATAGTGCCACTGAGATACTCAGAATGGGTATCCAACCTTGTACCTGTCAGAAAAAATAACGGAGAGATAAGGCTCTGTGTAGACTTCAGGAATCTAAACAAGTGCTCTCTGAAAGACAATTATCCATTACCAAAAATGGATTACATCTTACAAAGAGTTGTTGGTGCAAAGAGAATCTCTATGCTTGATGATTCTTACAGCCACAAATTATTTTACGAAGTGGATTGAAGCAATTTTGACTCGGAATACAACATACAAGGTAATCATGGAATTTCTAGAAGGATATATTTTTGAAAACATCAGTTGAAGGATGCAAGGATATTTTCGAAGATAAATCTCAGGTCATGATACCATCAGGTAAGGATTAAAGATGAAGATATCAGTAAGACCGCCTTCAGGACAAGGTACGTTCATTATGAGTTCATAGTGGTGCCATTTGGGTTATCAAATGCACCAACTGTTTTCATGTGACTAATGAATGGTGTTTTTCGAGAATATTTGGACAAGTTTGTCATTGTATTTTTGGATGACATCCTTGTATATTCCAAGTCGAAAGAAGAGCATGGTCATCATTTGAGGATGGTGTTGCAAGTGCTAAGAGAGCATCAACTGTATGCCAAATTGTGTCGCAGACCCCCCTTGCCCTCGGGCCGAGATCCGTGTAGGATCTTCACTAAAACCACGCCAAGGGTTAATCAAACCCTTTGTTTAAGCCACAAAATATTTCAGGCTTCGCTAGTTGGAGATTCCTGATGCAATGTCACAACTTTTACAATCGCCGAAATCTGAAACGTCAACAAAGGTTGACTCCTCCAATGCGAAGAGCACATGCCACTTGTTACCCACTAGTTTCGGCTTTCGGGACTTTGAGAGAACAACTGACAATTGTTCCTCTTCCCTTATGATTCCCCGAACTCTGAAATGCTGGTATGCCGAAATGGGCTCAATGTCCCATGGAATGCAAGATCAATGGCCTTTCGAGATTTTCTCCAAAGCTTGACCCCTCCTTTGACTTCCGCCGCACATATCCTCTGACTGATACTTGGGACCCACCTTTCGGCGTTTCTCTCTTCACAATTTCAAGAGTTGTGTTGACCATGCAACTCCACTTCTTGAGTCCCAAAACCCCGAAACCCGATTGGTACCCAATGGCTATGGTCCCTCAATCTTTTCGAGAATTTTTCCTTTCCCTCTTCGGGATTTCGCGAAACGGGAATTTGAAACTCTCGATTCCAAAGTCATTGCCTCCTCTACTTCCCGAACCCCGGAAAGTTGAAATGCCGAAATTCCACTCCAAAGACACGTCGCGTTTCACGACTTTGGGATTTTCAATGCAAAAGGCCCCGACTCCTTGTCATCAAAATTTCTAGAATTCTGAACCCTGAAATACCGAAATGCCAAAATTTCACACCTTAAAAAATCTTTTTCGTGATTCGGGAATTAGAGTGACCAAGGATTTTGGCCTGCACTCCAAACTTACGAACCCCGAATCCTCGAAATGATCCATCAGCTCAAACTAACCACGATCAACAATTCGCGTTGACTCTTGATGTTAGGGTGGCGTATTCATCCAACTCCTAACCACCTTACATCTCCTCTGGATCCTATGGTCCTCACAATTTCGCGAGTTCTCCATGGAGAATTATGACCACCAGATGCACTCCTCAATGAATTCTGCCCAAATGAATCGGTGTTCTCCCTCCTGAACTTGACTTCTATGAGACGATTTCAATCTCTATCTCCCTTTTAAGCACTTCAAAGGTGTTATCCTTCCCGATCTTTCACTTGTAAACTCAAGCTTCCCAAAAGGATCCCTGCTCGCACTCCTTGCGACAAATATTCAAATAACCTCTAGTTATTTGAGTCTCCGATCCTGTGCACTCTTTGCAACAGAAATCTCTTAATCTTCTTTCTGGATTTATAAAATCCAAGGCTTCAATTGGCCTGCACACACCTTGCACAAATCTATGCTTTACCTGCACTTCAACTGGTATGAGAACAACGATATCTCTCCTGAGTTTTTTGAGATAAAACTCAGAACCATTCAACAAATGTAAACAGTAAGCATCATAACACCATGACCGCTGAGTCAAATATTCATTCATTAACTCAAGTTCTCTTGTACATGGGTTCTTCTCTATAGCTCTTTGCTACAACTCTATAGCTTACAAATTCTGAATGATCATCCAAAAAATTTACAATGATACAAGGGTGAGGGTGTCTACATTACGCATAAATGCCTTTACATTCTACAAATGAGAGCAACATTCAAGATCTGTTTACAATATCTAGATATAAATGTAAGTACGCTTCCCTTAGCTATTACATTAATGCCCATTCATTAATCTCAAAACACTTCAAAATGTGTGCTGGTGCTTTTCCAACTATCTCTCGCTTTCACACTACTTGCTTGGCTGGCTGCTTACGATGCTCCTGCATCATACTCCCTCGCTTGAAAATTTTCATGAACTCTTGTTCATGAGATCTTGCACGGTCTATCCATGCCTATGAATTGCTGCTTCATCCTCCCAACTGGCATCTTCAACTAGATGTCCTTTCCACTTGACTAAGTATTCAAAATACTCTTTTCTCCTGGTCTTTTTGCTAACCCTTTTGCCAATTATGCTTTCCATCTGTGGCTCTATAGCTATAGGAATTTGTTTTTTCCATTGAATTTATTTCTGTTCCTCCTTTTCTCCCTCTCCTTCAGCTCTGTAAGGGTACAAATCTACAATGTTGAATATCAGTGAGATTCCAACCCCATCAGGTAATTCAATCTCATATGCGTTTGCCCCAAATTTTCTTATGACCTTGCATGGTCCAATATTTTTCATCTTCAACTTATTATACGTTCCCCTTGGGAACCTCTCCTTCCTTAGATGCACAAGAATTAGATCACCAACTTCAAATTCAATTTTTCACCTACGTTGATCTGCTGTCCGCTTGTATTCTTGACTTGAATTCTGCAATCGCTTGCTGTGAAGCTCCTTCATTCCTTCTGCAAAGTCCTTTGCACTAGCACTCTTGAATTCATTTTGTTCTGCATCTTTCAATTCAGAAACTCCCCTCGGCTGCATTCCATATACAATCTGGAATGGAATCTGCCCTATGCTTCTATTGAGTGAATCATTATAAGCGAATTCCGCCTGTGGCAGAATGTGATCCTATTGACTGTGGTGTTCAGTCACTAAGCTTCTTAACAAATCTCCCAAGCTCTTGTTCATGACTTTTGTCTTTCCATTTGTTTGAGGATGATACAATGAGCTAAAAGACAAATTTGTCCCTAACTTCTTCCATAAGGTCCTCCAAAAATTCCCTACGAACTTGGTATCTCGATCAGACACGATACTCTTTGGCAAGCCGTGAAATCTGACAACTTCCTTGAAAAACAGGTTCGCAATATGAGTTGCGTCACTGGTTTTCTGGCATGGTATGAAATGTGCCATTGTTGAAAGTCTGTCGACTACCACAAAGATCAAATCATATCCTCTCGGTGTCCTCGGCAGTCCCAATATGAAATCCATGCTCATTGCATCCCACGACCTCTCAGGTATGGGCAATGGTTGATATAATCCTATGTTCTTCCTTTTTCCTTTAGTGTGCTGACAAATTCTCCACTTCTCCACAAATTTCTTGACATCTATCCTCATCCATGGCCAAAAATATGAGCCATTCAACTTTGAGAACGTCTTGTCATGATCGAAATGTCCGACCAATCCTCCACTATGTTTTTCCTTAAGCAAATTCTCCCTCATGGAGCATTTTGGAATACATAGCTGATTTCCCCTGAACAATAATCCATATTGGATCATGTATTCAGTCCATTGGCTTCTATCCCTGAGAATTGGATTCTCAGATTCCTTATATGCCTCCTTAAAGTTTGGATCATCCCTTTACATTTTTTTGAGGTTATCAAAACCCAAAGTCTTGACTCTGAATTCCTGCATAAGCAAACATTTCCTACTCAAAGCATAAACAACTTTGTTAGTAGTTCCAGAAATATGCTTAGTCACAAAAGTAAAATTCTGCATGAATTCAACCCATTTAGCATGCTTTTGGTTCAAATTCTTTTGTTGAGTCATGAATTGTAAAGCGTGATTATCGCTGTACAAAACAAACTCCTTGGGAACCAAATATTGTCTCCATTTCTTCAACGCTTGTATGACTGCGTAGAATTCATTGTCATATGAGGAGTACTTAATCTTTGCTTCATTCAGTTTTTCACTGAAATATGTGACCGACCAGTCATCTTGGCTTAAGACCGCTCCAATTGCAAATCCAATCGCGTCACACTTGACCTGGAATGTCTTGCTAAAATCTGGCAAAACCAGAATTGGTTGCTCAATGATCTTCTTCTTCAGCAGATTGAAAATCTTCTTTGCTTCCTTTGTCCAGTGAAAATATTTGTGTCGTTTCTTCACCGTATCCATCATCGGAGCATTAATCCCACTGAAGTTTTGGATGAATTTCCTGTAGAATCTAGCCAAATAATGGAAGCTTCGTAATTCAAACACACTCTTTGGTGAGGACCAATCCTTAATCATATTTATCTTTTCCGGGTCCATTTTTAATTCATTTGCAGCGATAAAAAAACCCAAATAAATGAGTTCTGTCCTCATAAATGAAAATTTCTTCATATTAATCAACAATTTCTCCTGCCATAATCTCCTCATTAATGCAACTAGATGCTTTAAGTGTTCTGCTTCTGTCTTGCTAAAAATTAATATATCGTCAAGATATTCAATGACAAATTCCCCTATGAAATCCTTGAGGACTTCGTTCATCAACCTCATGAAAGTACTGGGTGCATTCGTTAAGCCAAATGGCATGAAAATCCATTCATATAGCCCCTCATTTTTCTTGAATGCTGTCCTCCATTCATCACCTTCTCTCATTCAAATTTGATGATACCCACTTTTTAAATCAATCTTTGAAAAAAACTTTGCTCCACTCAAGCAATCCATCAAGTCATCCATCCTTGGCAATGGAAATCTGTATTTGTTGGTAATATTATTGATTGCCCTTGAGTCTGTACACATTCTCTAGCCTCTATCTTTCTTTGGGCTGAGCACTATCAGAACAGTGCATGGACTCAAGCTTTCTCAAATCAATCCTTTGTCCATTAAGTCTTGGAATTGTCTCTTAACTTCTTCATTTTTCTGCAGCGTCAACCGATATGCTGCTTTGTTTTGAAAACTGGCTTCAGGTATAAGATCGATATGATGACTTATACTCCTGATAGGTGGCAATGAACAAGGTAGTTCGTCCACTACTATATCAACAAACTCTCCCAACAACTCCTGGATTCCTTCTAGTAAATCATCTATTCTCGTACTAGTCAAAACAATTTGGGTTTCCTAACCACAATACATTGTGTGTCTTCCTTCTTCTTAACCTCATTAAGAAGTTCCTTCCCACTCATGAGAATTACAGTGTTGCTCATTTTTTTTTTCACCTCTTTATCCTTAATCGACAACAACATATGCGTCCTACCATTTTTTTCCAGGGTGTACATGTTCTTTCTCCCATCATGAACCACGTTTCTGTCATATTTCCACGGTCTACCCTGCAATAGATGAAAAAAATCCATGGGAATGACATCACATAATATTTCATCTTTATATCCTCCTATTTTAAATGTCACTAAACATTGTTTAGTGACATTTACCTGATGTCCTTTTTGTAGCCACGAAACTTTGTATGGGCTTGGATGTACAACAGTCTCCAGCTCCAGCTTTTCTACCATCTATGTAGATACGAGATTATTTGTGCTACCGCTGTCCACTATGACCTTGCATACCCTATCCTTAGTTTTGCAAGCAATCTGAAACAAACTATTTCTTTGGGCTAGGTTCTTTGCCTCCTTCTCCGGCTTCAAGTGAACTTTCCTAATCATCAAAGATCTTCCGCCCTCAGCATCTTCTGCCTCAACATTCTGTCCTTGAGCTTTGGCAATGTGAGTTTCACCAATATATTTCTTCTTATCTGGACACTCATAGGATTTATGTTCGATTTTTCCACAGATGAAGCATTTCACTTCACCTCCTCTGCCTCTTCCTCTTCCTCTGGCTCGAGGAAAAATATTTCTATCAGCATACTGCCTTCCCTGTGAGCTTCCTCCTCTCTCCGGTTGAGGTTGAGGTTTCTTTCTCTCTTCTTCAGGTTTCTGAGTTCTGTCTTGGGAAATTGTTTTGCCTCTGGCTTGACTTCTACCTCGACCTCTTTGACCTTGCTTTCGGCTCAGCTTCTCTTCAGCTTTCAGAGCTATTTGATAAGCATCTTCCACATTTAAAATGTTCATCATGCACATATCATCTTGAATGCCATATAGTAGACCATTCATGTACCTAGAAACTTTTTCATCATCGCTTTCCTGATGACCTGCTCTGATGTTTATCCTGTAGAATTCTTCAGTGTATTCTTTCATTGACATCAACTTCTGTCTCAAATTCTGCATCCTCTAAATCAGAGTGATTTGATAATCACTGGGTATAAATTTGGGTTTCATCTTTACAACCATTCTATCCCATCTTTTGATTTTCTACTTGCCATTGCAGCGTCTGTCATCTTGTAGTTCATCCCACCACAATGCCGCATGTCCTTTAAGTCTAGTAACAACATGTTTGACTTTCTTTTCTTCCTCGACATCCTCATAGTCGAAGTATTTGTCTAGAGCTCTAATCCAGTATAGAAGTTCTTCAACATCCAAGTTTCCTTCATACACTGGAATGTCCATTTTTGCATTGGCACCTATCCTTGCAACAACCTTGAATAGGCGTTCATCTGCAACATCTTCAACTGCAACTTATTCCCCTTCGTTTCCAGCTTCATTTTCACTTTCAACCTCGTTGATATCCCCAACGTCAACTATGCGCCTTTGTGTTGTCTCCATAGCATCAAGCCTGGCACATAACTCATGCATTTCTCTTTCAACTGTTGGATCAGGCATTGGCCTATCTCTTCTTCTCGGCAGCATGGTTGTAAAATTTTCCTCTTTTTTTTCTGCTACAGAAAGCAAAGAATTTGTTCTGTGCTCTGATACCACTTGTCGCAGACCCCCCTTGCCCTCAGGCCGAGATCCACACAGGATATACAGTAAAACCACACCAAGGGTTAATCAAACCCTTTGTTTAAGCCACAAAATATTTTGGGCTTCGTGAATTGGAGATTCCTGACGCAATGTCACAAATTTTACAATCGCCAAAATTTGAAATGTCAACGAAGGTTGACTCCTCCAACATGAAGAACACATGCCACCTGTTACCCACTAGTTTTGGCTTTCTAGAATTTGAGCGAAAAACCAACATTCGTTCCTCTTCCCTTATGATTCCCTGAACTCCGAAATTTCGGTATGCTGAAATGGGCTCAACGTCCCATGGAATGCAAGATCAATGGCCTATCAGGATTTTCACCGAAGCTTGACGCCTCCTTTGACTTCCGCTGCACGTATCCTTTGACTGATACTTGGGACCCACCTTTTGGCATTTCTCTCTTCACGATTTTGAGAGTTGTGTTGACTATGCAACTCCACTTTTTGAGTCCCAAAACCCTGAAACCCGATTGGTACCCAATGACTATGGTCCCTCAATATTTTCGGGAATTTTTCCTTTCCCTCTTCGGGATTTCACGAATAGAGAGTTTGAAACTCTCGATTCCAAAGTCACTGCCTCCTCTACTTCCCAAACCCTATAAATCCGAAATGATGAAATTCCACTCCAAAAACCTGTCGCGTTTCGTGACTTCAGGATTTTCAATGCAAACGGCCCTGACTCCTTGTCATCAGAATTTTTGGAATGCCGAACCCTGAAATAATGAAATGTCAAAATTTCACACCTTAAAAAATCCCTTTCGCGATTCAGGAATTAGAGTGACCAAGGATTTTGTCTTTCACTCCAAACTTACGAACCCCGAATCCCCAAAATGATCTGTCGGCTCAAACTGACCATGATCAACAGTTCACGTTGACTCTTGATTTTAGGGTGGCAGATTCATCCAACTCCTAACCACCTTACAACTCCTCTGGATCCTATGGTCCTCGCGATTTTGTGAGTTCTCCACAGAGAATTTTGACCACTAGATGCACTTCTCAATGACTTCTTCCCAAATGACTCGGTGTTCTCCCTTCTGAACTTGACTTCTATGAGACGATTTCGATCTCCATCTCCCTTTTAAGAACTTCAAATGTGTTATCCTTCCTGAGCTTTCAATTGTAAACTCAAGCTTCCCAAAAGGATCCCTGTTTGCACTCCTTGCGACAAATCTTCAAATAACCTCTAGTTATTTGAGTCTCTGATCCTGTTCACTCTTTGCAATAGAAATCTCTCAATCTTCTTTCTGATTTAAAAAATCCAAGGCTTCAATTGGCCTGCGCACACCTTGCACGACTCCGTGCTTCACCTACACTTTAGCTGGTATGAGAACAACGATATCTCTCCTGAGATTTTGAGATAAAACTCAGAATCTCGTCAACGCACAGCTTGCGGACGTTCACTACACTCCTTGCAGGAATTCCCAGGGAGAGAAACAATTGAAACAATGTGAAATGAGCTTCTAGAAATTGAAGCAGTTGTTAACCAATGCTCCAATTCTAAAGATTGCAGATCTGAATTAAGATTTCGTGGTTTGTGTTGATGCATACAAAGAAGGACTAGGAGGAGTCCTTAGTCAGAACATATTTGTGATATGTTTTGAGTCCATAAAATTGAAAGAGAATGAAAGGATCTATGCCACTCATGATTTGGAGTTGGCAGCCATAGTGCATGCCTTGAAGAAGTGGAGGCACTACCTCATGGGAAAGAGGTTTGAGTTGAGGACAAACCATAATGGTCTAAAGTATTTGTTTGATCAACCTACCTTGAATGCTAGGCATAGTAGATGGTTGGAATTCCTCTGTGAGTATGACTTAGATATCAAGCACATCAAAGGAAAGGTGAACAAGGTGGCTTATGCACTCAGCAGGAAAGCACACAAACTAAATGCTACAACCATTAGCATGTACCAAACTGATGTTAAAGGCATAATTTTGGAAGCTTCAAAAGCAGATTTGCAGTACATGGAAATGGTAACAAAAATGCAACAAGGTAAAATGCAGGAGAAAGTTGAAGATTATGAATTGGGAATTGATGGATTTCTCTTGTACATAAACATAGTTTATGTGCCCAATTATCCTGAATTGAGGAGTGTGATTTTAAAATAAATGCACAATGTACCTTATGCGGGACACCCATGATATCATAAAACAACTTCAACAGTCAAGAGTCAATATTATTGGCGAGGCATGAAGAGGGATATTGCTGAATACATAGCTAAATGATTGGAATGTCAAAGGGTCAAGGCTGAGCATAGACACCCAACTGGGTTACTGCAACCATTACCCATTCCTTAGTGGAAGTGGTAAGTGGTGACAATGGATTTCATCATAGGATTTCCCAGAACAAGCAAGCAACATGATGAAATCATGGTGGTGGTGGACAAGATTACTAAAGCTGCCCATTTCATTCCTATGAAGGTTACTCACAAGGAAACCAATGTTGCTGATATTTATATGAGGGAAGTAGCATGCTTGCATGGCATACCCAAGACAATTGTGTCTGACAGAGACCCAAAGTTTATCTCAAAGTTTTGGAAAGGGTTATTCAAAGGATTTAGAACAAATCTGAACTTCAACACAACCTATCATCCTGAGACTGACGGGAAAACAAAAAGGGTGAACCAAGTGATAGAGGATATGCTGAGGATGTATGTGTTGGACAAACCATATAAATTGGAAGATGATCTACAATTGGTAGAATTTTCCTACAAAAATGGGTATCAAGAATCACTAAAGATGAGCACATTTGAAGCACTTTATGGTAGAAAGTGCAACACCCCAGTAAACTGGGACAACCCAACTGATAGGGCAGTGGTTGGGCCAAAGTTTCTCAGGGAAATGGAAGAGAAATTTTTAAAGATAAAGAATAATTTGAAGGCTTCCCAAGACAGAAAAAAAAACTAAGCAGACAAAGGTAGAACCCACAGGGAGTTTAAAGTGGGTGATCATGTTTTCCTAAAGGTGAAAGACAACATAAGTTCCCTGAAGTTGGGAAGTTGTTCCAAGTTTACATCCATATATTGTGGACTGTTTGAAATCCTAGAAATAATTGAACCAATAGCTTATATTCTTGCATTTCCTGCATCCATGACTATTCATAATGTATTTCATGTATCATTGCTCAAGAAGTATATACTTGATGCTAATCATGTGATTGATTGGAATGTGATTCAGGTGGAACAAGAAGGTGATTTTCAAGTGCAACATGTGCTCATACTGGATTGGAAGAGAAATTTTTGGCATAGGAGCAAAGCCAAGGTTCAATGCTTCAACAATGCACCAACAAAAACCTAACTACCGACCCTTTCGACAACACCTGGGAAGTAGATAAAGTCTCACCCAAGGTAGAGGTAGGGGTTGTTCGAGGACTCAAATGTCTGCAACCTAGCCAGGACACATATATGTTATTACACCACTCTAACAAAGCACTTAGCAGTTAGCATTCATAAATATTTAACCCTTATTCATATCGCAGATCCAAACCCTAATTATAGAACAATGAAGTATTCAACCAGATCTAACACATCTAAGCACTTAACATATGGAAAGAGATCATATATAGCATTCATTCACATCACTAAGCAATTAGTCTATCATACCAGATTCATCTAAACAATCATTATTGCACTAAGATTAAATCATATGAACAATATAATAACCATAATGCACAAAGAAACCATAACACATGATATACGTGGTTCACTCTAGTGTGGGGCTACGCTCACCAACTCTTCTCTTCTTTATTATCTTCTATCAATATTCTACAAGCACAGAGCCACAAGAACCTACTTCACATAGGAAAATATATTTGCACACACCTCACCAGATCCTCCTTTCCCGAGCTAGGTTTAAGCACAAAGCCTTCTTACAATCACTTGCACTTAGCTCTGCAACTCTTAACACATAGTATGCACAAAGCCTTTACAATCACATAGATAAAACTTTAGCACTTAGCATATTCTCCTCTTCTTACATTGCCTAGCTATCTATTTATACATTACAAAATGGGACTAAATATGGGTAAACATATGGGCCGACATCCCATACTTGTTACATAAACCCTAATCTCAAAACTACCCTAAAAAGGGGCTCGAGATCCTGTGATCTCCGCTTCGATTTACGCTCCACCTTCGAATCGCCCGTCAAAGTCCCAAAAGTGGTCAAACATGACCAAGGTTCTCCAAAACTTGGTCGGGCGCCAATAGGCCCCCGACACTCACCTGTGACTCGTCCCGAGTCACTCTTCTCTGGGTAAATCTGCCTCAAACGCCTCGAGCTGCTTCGACCTCCTGCTTCACCAAGGCCTCCTTCTCGATGAACTCCTGAATAAATACCTTGGTCACAGGTCCTTCCAAGCATTGTTTGACTTCAGTGACTGCTTTTTCTATTTATGCTCCTCATCCTTCAATCTCCTCAAAAAGTAGGCAAGCTGCATCCTAGACTGGATGGAGCTTCTGAGTCACTTCCATGGCTTTTCTCTGTATGGCATGGACTTGTTGCTGAGTGTGCACTGTTCTTGGGATATTTCATTCACTCGACTGCTAACAAGGGCTTCAACTATGCTTGTACTATTGTTTCTTGCTACTTTTCTTCCTGGAGCTGCCACTCCAGTGTCTTTAGTTCAGGGTCCTCGGTAAGGCACTCATAATTCTGCGCACTTCAACCGTTAAGCTGTTTACATTCCTAGGCTAATGCCTTGATTCTCTGGACTACGCTTCGGGTGGTTTCTTCTTGCTGGTATCGCACTTCTTGCAGAGTGCTAGGTACTGCTTGTAACTCCAATTCTGCTACTCTCTGTTGAAGTTGTTGGATGGCCGCAACAAGCTTTGCTACTTGATTCTCCACTGGGTATTATTCTATCTATTCCAAGCCTGCCACAGAGCGAAGTGCTCTGCTAACTGCTTCTTTAACTCCAACTTTCTCCATGAGAAACTGTTCTTTCTCTTTCTGTATATGCGCTTTATCCTTTTCGAACTTGATTTGGAGGTCGTCCTTCTCTTGTTGCGCAACTTAGTGTTGCTCTATGACTTCTTCTTGTGCTTTCTTCAGGGCCATTGTAGCCTATTATTTTTCTTCCTACACGCGATGAAGGTGATCTTCGATCACATCAACTATTCTGAGGAGTTGGGTAGGCTCATCTCCCAATGTTGTTTCTTCTGATAGTGAGGGCCCAGTGGACACTTCGTGGCTGGAGTGAAGGACTTGCTGTACCTCTCTTACTTCTACTTCAATTCTTTCATACATGGTTTCTTGTTTTGCTTCATTTCTCTGCAAAATATCTTCTGAGGCGTCTGATACAACTGCGATAATGAAGTTGAAGTCATCGACAATGAGCACATTCTGTAGCTTCGGCTTACTAGATTTGGACTTCTTCCATGATGTAGGTTTCGTTGGGGAAAAATTTCTTTTTTTAGATGTCTCTATGTCATCAGGGGGATTCTGTGGTGGTGTTACTTCACCCTACTTCTACTTGTCTTCTTCCCCTTCTTTCTCTTATTTGTCCACTTCTTCATCTCCTCCTCTGCTAGGTGAATCTAATGCAATTTCTTTTGATGTGCTGTGTATTTCCTGTACATCTTCCTTCTTTTTCTTCTTGCTACTGCTAGGTGCATCATACTCTTCACAAGTAACCACCAGACTTCCAATGAGGTCGGGGTCAAACAGTTCTCCATGGTTAACTAGCACTAGGAGTTCTTCAGGCCACTCCTTGGTGATTTCCTCTATGTCCTCCTCGGTGAGCTTGTAACAGGACTGAAGCTCTTCTTTATGTTCGTCTTTGCACGCAGTAATATATATAAAATGCCTATCTGTGTAGAACTTAGCAACTGGCATGAACCTGTCCAGGGTGTTCGACGTCATACGAGGGAAATACTCAATAGCCCTTGTTAACTACAGGTAGTAGGTATGGGACACCACGTTCAACTGCCATTGTTTCCCCATATCGCTCGAATACCAGAGCGTGGTGAACTTCATAGCTAGTGGCTTGAACGACTTAATGTCATGGAAGGTCACTCCTTTTGGCATCTCCCAAGCAATGAATGCGATGAAGATCAATAACCAGCTAAAATGGAACTCGTAGACATGATCCTGAGCTTCGCTAGAGTCCTGTTCTAAGTGATTGACGAGGTAACTAGCCCATTTCATTTGTAATCCTTCCATGCATTTTCCCGCGAGGTCAACAACGATCCCCTTGACATGCATGGGTTTGTTCTTCCTTACAATATTAGCAACGATCAACTGGCAGGCTAGGCGCACTGCACCATTTTGGATGGAGGATACCTTGTAGCCTCGCTTCCCCTTCTCGACATCGCCATAGGTATATTTAATATTTTGTGCTAGAGCATGATCTGCAACCTTCCTAAGGTAAAAGTCTTGTGGGTCTGGTCCCTGCATGCTTAATCCGGTGATCCTATGGATCAATGCCGGATCGATGACGATACGCCTTTCCAATCATAGATAACCACAGTGGAAGCATGATAACAGGATCTTAACGCACACATTAACTTCCTAATGTATTCCAAAGTGTGGTATCTTCATCATGTTCAAGATAGTGGACCTCTAGATGTCCATAGTCCATGGCTGGGGGGTGATCTTCGATTTCTTCCCCTTGGTCTTGGTGAAATATTTGTGAGGTGCGAGCATGCCATAGATCTTGCGGTCTCCTAGGTTATAGTCATTGATTTTCAAGGTTGGAATCCTCTCCAACTACAGTCTGACTGCTTTTATTCCCTTCGAGAGGTACATAGTGATGACTCTATAGTTGAAGTCCCTTGGGACATTGTCACGACTCACCACACCGACTAGGGGTGGGATGTAGTTAGGAAAGATGGATGGGATTAGCTTCGCATTCGCCAAGTCATCACGATGCTTGGTTATTTTCTCGGCCACAACTCGGGATGGTCCAGATCTGTGAGCAGTTGACGAGGATGCTTTCACTCCTCTCGTCGATGAGGCTTGGATACCTGTGGACATCACCTTCTTGGCCATGGGGTCTCTTAGAATCTCTTCGACAACTTTTTCTGCTGCGCTAATTTTGTCTGACATGCACACTCGAGATCTGATATCTCAAGTCGGTGAACAATAATCAATGTAACAAAATGGATGGTGAGGTATTAATGATCACTGCGCAAATCAACTAGTTCTTTGTGGGCTTGGATGATCACAATTGGAAAAAGTGTTCTCGGTGCAATGCTCGGCGGGATAAATAGGTATTCTTGTAACAGACTCTTCCAACGGGCAGGAATGCCTCAATTAATGCAATTCCATCCGTTATGGCGCGGTTCCAAAGGTCCAAGGGCAAACGTTCCGGCAATAACTACATTTCTAGATGTTCTAGAGTGTCGTTCTAACAGTCATAATGCCTCCAATGGTCATATTGTTCCACCACAGCGAAGTGCCAATCTGTGCTGTACTAATATTCTGACGAAGTTCAAGTTTTGGAAACCTTCCTTCTGCGAAGTCTTCCCTGGAACTTGTTGTATTTTTTCTAACTTTTCTCTCTTCTTACTGAGCTTTCTGGGCTTCTTTCCTGTGATCTGAATCACTGGTTTCCTCTTTCCATTATCATTCCTATCTTCTCTTGGTATGATAACTTTGCACTGTGGAGAGTCTTTCATAGGGTTCACGGGTAATACTTCTTCTCTTTCTGGGGTAGGTGCTCTACTCTCTTGTACATACATGTGTCTCCAGTCTTCCTATGTCCTTTCAACTTCGACGTCCATATATTTGGTCCTTAGTAACTTTGACTGGTTCTATTGTTCTTCCAGTAAGTGCACTATTCTCCTAGTCATGAAATCTCTTAGTTATTTATTTATTTGTTCTAGATCCTCCTCTTCTTGTTTCCTTTGTATTTGATCTTTCTCAATCTAGGTTTTTCCTAGCAAGATAGCAAATGCGACGCTATTCTCAACAAATTTAACGATCTCAAATTCTTCTTCTGTCGAAGTGCCATGAGAACTCATAGATGTCTGGGTAAGTCTTCAACATAGGGTTATCATCTTTCCTCTAAATAATCCTATTCCTCCTAATGAAGGAACCATAGCAGGCTTTCCCAAAATTTCCCAATTTCTTTCTATCAAGATCTTCACATGTGTTTCCTCATTCAGGACATAGTCTATGTCAAAGTCTCCTATTCTTGTTTCTATGTACTCTTTCTCTTTTAATATCTCTAATAATTTGATATCTCTATGATCATTGCTGTTTTCAAGCTTCTGTGGTGAGGAGTTTCACATATGTTATTCGGAAAATCCATAGTATGTATCATTTCGTCTTCGATGTTTCGAATCCGAAACAGGATTCATCATCAGGACTAATCGTCGAGTTAGAGCTAGCTGATCGTCATCAATTAATACTATAAATGCAGGACAATTTCTTTGATCTGTAGTAATACAGTCTTTGATTCTTTCTAGGGTTATATCATATCCTTATTTTCTTGGCTTGTCTCATAGTTTTCTTGTCTCATATTCATCTTTTCAACTTTTGCAATCATTCTAGGGAAATCCGAAATTCATGGTCCATGGATTTATAACAAAGACAACTAGGACCTATACCAGGTCATTCCTTAGCAACATGTCCCAGTATTCTGCAACTATAGTAAAGAGTTAATCCTCTCTTTCTTTTAAACGATCCACAACCTTTCCTGTACTGTGCCCTGGGATCATAGTAACTAACCTGAAAAAAAATCTTTCTAGGATCTTGCATCCATTTGTTAGTCCAAACATTCTTTCTATGCATAGGGATAACATACGTTTCATTATTTCTATCAGATCTATTCATATCAAATCTTCTTTCTTCTAGCTGTACTCTAGTTTTCAGACTAGGAAACAATTTATCAAACATACCTAGATTCATTCTTCCGAAACAAAATTTTCTGCTTATCTTACCTTTCTCAGAGCACAAAGCTTCAAGATCTTACCTCTTTTCTTCAGATCAAACTTCTCTTATTAGAAAATAGCTTCACAAGTCAAGTAGAATACTACACACTAAAGTAGCAGATCTACGCACAAATATTTCTTTTCTTCAGTTCCCAACAATCACAGTTTCAGGTCCCGACAATAGAACCATTTGTTGGCACAGGGGCAGACCCAGGGTTCAATGCTTCAACATCACACCAACAAAACCCTAACTACCAGCCCTTTTGGAAACACCTGCGAAGTAGATGAAGTCTCACCTGAGGTAGAGGCAGGGGTGGTTGCATGACTCAAATGTATGCAACCTAGCTAGGACACAGATCTGTGATTACACCACTCTAACAAAGCACTTAACATTGAACATTCATCAGTATTTAACCTTTATTCACCTCATAGATCCAAACCGTAATTATAGAACAACATAGTATTCAACCAGATCTAACACATCTAAGCACTTAGCATATGGAAAGAGATCAGATCTAACATTCATTCACATCACTAAGCAATTAATCGATCATACCAGATTCATCTAAATAGTTATTACTGCACTAAGCTTAAATCATATGAACAATATAATAACCATATGCAGAAAGAAACCATAACAGAGGATATACGTGGTTCACCCCAGTGTGGGGCTACGTCCACCAACTCTTCTCTTCTTTATTATCTTCTGTTAATATTCTACAAGCACAAAGCCACAAGAACCTACTCTGCATAGGACTTGAGATCTGTACACCTCGCCAGATCCTCCTTCCACGAGATAGGTTTAAGCACAAATCCTTCTTACAATCACTTGCACTTAGCTATGCAACTCTTAACACATAGTATGCACAAAGCCTTTACAATCACATAGATAAAACTTTAGCACTTAGCATCTTCTCCTCTTCTTACATCGCCTAACTATCTATTTATACATTACAAAATGGGCCTAAACATGGGTAAACTCATGGGCCGACATCCCATACCCGTTACATAAACCCTAATCCAAAAACTTCCCTAAAAAGGGGCCCAATATCCTGTGATCTCTGCTTCGATTTACGCTCCACCTTCGACTCGCCTGTCAAATTCCCAAAAGTGGTCAAACGTGACCAAGGTTCTCCAAAACTTGGTTGAGGGCCAACATAAAGCAACTTTGAAATCGAGTCATAAAGATTGTAAAGGTTCAATGGACTTGGTATGGTCCCGAGGATGCAACATGGGAGCATGAAAATGCTATGCGGGCATAGTACCCACATCTTTTTTAAGATTTTGGAAATCTTGTTGTTTTTGTGTAAATAAGTTGCATTGAGGACAATGCAAAAATAAAGGGAGGGGATTGTAACACCCCAAGGCCGAGTCCCTGCTGAATTGTGATTATGTTTATAGGCTGGTGAGCGAAGTTTTTATAATCTAGAGGACTCAAGTGTTTATTAGGTCGAATATATAGATGCTAAGGCCAATGAGCCTAATTTTGTATATGTAAATACTCACATCATTAATAAAATTACATCGCTGCGTACAGACTAACCACAAAGCGAGAGTTATGGGGGACTAAGCTCCACTAGGTAAGGAAAGGGAAGGGGCTAAGTGTCTAGGAATAGGGGCTAAGCTAGAGGGCTTACCCCTAAAGGGATAATATTATATTATTATTTCCTAGAGGCTAAGGTTTTACATAACCTATGTTGTCCTAAGTTCCTAGGGAAAGGGAACAAGTACTAAGTGGAGCTCATGCAACTTCAGGAAGACATGTGTCAACTTGGGCACATGCAATTTTTAGGTGGGAAAGTCATCTCATTAGGAGTTCCCTCACAAGGTTCGTGATCATCGCCACTCTGAAAGTATGCCATACTCCCCATTGATGCACGTACAGAGACAGAGAGAGTCTCGATACAACCAGCCATGGTCTCCATCGTCGATCTCTGCAACTTTTGAAACCCGCTCACCTATGTTATGAAGCTAACCGTTTTTCCTGTGAAGCACAACACAACTGTGTAGTGTCTGAGCCATATCGTGCCTTAGCCTTTGCTGTTGCTACCCATGCTTTCTTTGGAATGATGTGGCTTGCTGTCATTACCATAGCCCATACTGAATTTTTGTTGCAGTGGTTACCTGCTGGACTTAGGAGATGGATATAAGAGGCAGCCTATCAGGCTTGTGAGAAAATATCTCCAGGATGAGAGTGTGTGCTTAGGAAGTGAATTTTCCTCGAAGGAGTCCCGTAGAAACTACAATACTATGAGACTCCCGGTCCAACCTATTGCTGAAGCCCTGAAAGGGAGGTGGACAACCGATGGACTTGTGATAGTGAAGGTGTACACTCCTGGGGTGGGACAGGCATGTAGGAAATGAGGGTCTGTGGGCTGTGGGAGTAAGTAGCTCCTAGGAGAAAATCATTCCTGTTGATCTGTGTGACTTTCCTGTTGTCCTTGCCAAGACTAGGAATCCATTTCCCGATGGAGTTTAGTCCCAGCTCGGGGGTTACCCACTGCTGAGCGTGATGAGCAATGTGGTCTAAGGATGGGGGGTTCATGGGAGGTTTGCACGCATTTGGTGGTCATCTATTAAAATATAAGTACCAAATTGATGTTCTCTATATGATGTGTATCTTGAAATCAAATTATAATGTGGTTATAATTCTCTGTGTATAATGCGTGTATCTTTTAATGTTATTTACACATGAATAATGTATGAATAGAGTGCTATAACTGTTTACATTGCATTAGTTAGGTATGAATATAAATATATTTGGTATTGGAGCTAGAAAATAAAAGATAAAGTTGATTGGGTAGCATTACCTGACAGAGGTTGAGGTTTGGGGACGTTACCTAGTCCTTAAAGTTGCACTTGATTGTGAGAGGGAAAGCTAGGGAATCATCAAGTTATTGCAATGGTATTTTTATAAAGGTTTTGTGAATATGATTTAGAAATGGTTAAAAGTTGGCTCAAGGATACAATAAAGATATAAGGCTCAATGTAAAAGGGAAAATAAAAATCTCACTGGCTTAGTAAGTGACAGACACTTTGATAAATTAGATGGTAAAAGTAAATAGAGAAAGGAATATATATGACTATTCAATTTGTCCACTCACACATAGATTTCTCATTCCCAAATATCATCAAGAAATAAGAACATGGCACTTGAAAGCAATCTTAGTTATGAACAATTTAAACAACAAAATTTCAATGTATTACTCACAACCAAGATATCATATGCTTAGCAATAGATAAAATGCATTCAAATAAGAAAATAAAAATATAATAACATGAAAATAATTTTTGACCATCAAAATGCATTTTCCATTTAGTGCCAATATGAAAATACTGTCTTTGCCTCACAGAGGATTCTTTATAGAAAAATTAGCCCTTGATTCCGCAACCGATCGACCACACTTCAGTCCTTTCAATGTCTATTTAAAACACAAAAATATTCCCGAAGATCCTATTTTTCAGATTATAGTTTAAGATAGGATAATATCAACTGACTATTTCCTAGGAGAGAAATGTTCATACAAACACTTCTAATGCCTATAATATTGTCTTCATAACAACTAATCTGAATATAGACTAGATGACAGTTGAGGTAGATTTACAAATCCCACAAAAAGAGGAATACTCTGTTGCTGAGTTGGTTCATCTGAGATACACAAAATTTCTATTTGAACGAAATATTGTTTACCAAAATTCTCAGCCTCACTATCTTGATAATATCCTTGAGCGATTCAAAAACTGTGGCAGACTTTCCTGGGGCTTTCATTGTATGATAATTGCAGAAGCTTTGGTGTCTCTCTGTTTTAATTTAGTTGTCAACTCCACATTATGCCAATACAATATTGTGTTTGATTCTCTTACCTCCTTTATTAAGGCCTTTTGATCTTTCCTCTTCCTTTTGAGTTCTTGTATCTTTTCCTATTGTTTTTCATTCCATTTCTCTACAAAGGACTTTTATTTCCTCAACTTCCTAATAACACCTTGCAGCTCTTTTACCCTGTCTTTCTCTTTTCTTTCTTCCACCCTGAACTCCGGATGTTCTTCTACTAGAGAAGGTAAGTTCAAATCTATGGAAGCTCGGGGTTTGCTTAATTTAATTTCATATTTAGAGGACAACACAGTGCTAATATCGTCTTCTTTAGTGCTTTAGGATTCTCTGGTTTCTAGAACATCCTATAGCTGTTTTATTTCTGGAAAAGAATAATTTTTTATATCATCAATTACATATGTGCCTTTGAGTGTAGATTCAATGACCAAAAATGACCTCGTGGTTTCCCTATTTACAGGTCTCCTTGAATATTGTGCAATTTGTTTTCCTTTCTCATGTTTTTTTCTCTGTTCTTCAGATTCCTCCTTCAACCCGTGTGAAGAAGATGCAAGGGTCTCTTTTTCAACCTCCTTCATGGTGTCTTCTGAATTGTCCTCAATAATAATAATGTTTTCCTTCTTGATGGAAGGATGAAACAGAGACTTTGAATTCAACCTAAATTTGTTTGCAGCCCTCGTAGAAGTTCTTTTAAGGTATTTAGATACAAGTTCCTTTTTCTTGCTTATTTTCTTACCCTTTGCAACCTTTTTTTCTAGTAGACTATTTCTTCTGTTTGGTTGGTATTTTGACTGGGCTTGCAGTATAGTATTTAGGTTCATCAGGTTCCTCCTTGATGTCTGGATCAGTTTGTACATAAATTTATTTATCAATTTTTATTTTTTTTCCTTGACCTGTAGTGATCTTCTCATTAGGTTCTCTTCTAGGAAAATCTCCAATTGCATGTTGTGTCTATAATTTCCTCTTACTAGCACGAGTCACCCTAGCTGCAGGGGAACTTTCTTTCACCAAAGCATCAATGGCTTGAGAAGATTTTTTACCTTTTCTAGGTTTCTTTTCCCTAGTAGTTTTGGACTTGGGTTCCTGCTGTTTAGGTTTTAGTGACTGAATTAACCAGTCCCAAGAAATTTGAACTTCATTTAAAGAAACTATTACCATTGTTTTAATCAACCCTTGATGAAAAATAATTTTCTTTGTTGTTACAGGGTTATCTTAGACATCTTAGATAGGGTTTTCAATAAGAAATATGGCAGATTAAGAGGATAATCACCATTCACATGAATTAATAATCTAATATGATAAAGGTGAACTAGATAAAAACGAACTTCGCAGGTGATGTACCTATGAATGATCAACATGGCAGTGTGCCATTCTTTTCTCACCTAACTGTGTGGGATTCCATGGCTCCAATTGGGGTTCTGTATTTCTGGAATCAAGAACTAATTAATAAACTCCATTACTAACATTTCTTTCTTCCACCATCTCTCTCCGTATACTGGTAACTTGCATGCTTTTTCTATGGAATGTTCTATCACGTGAATAAGGAGTTTACCCACCACTATTTTGAAGCCAACACAATTCTGTGAAAATATCATGGAAATATGCTCATCATGACCCTGGAATGTTGAGAAGAAATTGAACCAACCTGCATCTTTAAAATTTTGTGCCATATGAGGAAAAAATTCAAGTAATTTTGTCCCTTTTGGCTCTAGCCTGGTTATTTGCTCACTCTTCTTTGGTGCCATGAAACAGATAAAATTTTGTGGAAGGATTTTGAGAATGTCTAGGTTTCGATCACCAACTTTTGAGGACTGTCGAAGTCTGAGAGTTATCCGTTTTCCTACAGAGCATGCATGGAATAATAGACATACTAAAAATAGTCAGATTATGACTTCATACATGGGGAATAATAATCGAGAATTGTGATTCGTTATCAAGGTGGAGAGTACAACCAAATCCTTCGAGTTAGTTGTCATCATTGAAAAAAATGACATGATATAGATCATACACAGATATGTAGATCCTATGGCAATGATTTTGTGCATTAAAAAATGATCTCGGGAATGTGGCGCATGCAAAACTATAATTACTCATGGCGTTGGAAGAATAATGCTATTCTTGTAGCGCTCTTTCCACTTTGGAAAATTTGAAAATTTAAACGAGGGAAAAGGACATGTGATGTGATGGAACGAATTTGTTATATCATATCCTAACTTTTAAATAATTAAAAAAAATTAAAATGTGCAGAAAAGAATCAAAGCATGCTTTCAAGCTAAAAAGGGCAGAAACAAAGTTTAACAAAAATCATGAAAAATGAGTAGAACAAGGATTAAGGATATCCAACAGTTAAAAACAAGGTTAGGGACTAACACTGGTGCCTTCTAGGGATAAATTTTCGCGGTGAAACTTTAAGAAATTGCTAACCAATGCCTTCATATTCTTCTTATTCCACTTTATTTCCCTGCTTTGTCATCTTTTATTCAAAACCACAAAACTGTAGAGAAGAAATTCCATTGGGTATATGGAGTCTTTATTTGATCTTAAACATACCAAAAGTAAAACCTACTATACAAACTAAACTTTCTGATTGATTTTTAAAAGAAGTAATGTTTTAGAAATCTCCCATTTACTGGGCCTCCCAAAATCTCACTATCATCCAAATTGTGTAAGAGAAAGGTATTGTTGTTCATGACCTTTGCTATTTTGAAAGGACCATACCATAAATTATCGAACTTACCATGTTTAGATTTGTCCTCTCTTCTAGCATCCCACCTCAATTAAAGATCTCCCTCTTGAAAAATATCCTTCTTTGTCTTTTATCAAAAGTCGCTTTAAATTTACTTTGATGAATGACAACTTTCCGATCCAACTTCTCTCTATTCTGTTGAACCTCAATGATTTGGAAAACTCTCCTTTGTATGTCATTGGGCTCTTCTAACTCCTCTTGCAGAAATTTTAGAACAAGTAAGCCCAATTGAGTTGGGACAAAAACCTCTGTTCCATACACCATTTGAAAATATTATGTCTCAATGAATTTCTTAGTACTGATCTAATCATCCAATAGGGAAATTTTTAATTTTGAATCCCATGACCTGTAAGTTTCTGTGAGTAAATTTTTAATAATCCTTATGAGATTTTATTGGATGATTCTGCTAACCCATTGCCTTGGGAATAATAAGGAGTGGAATGGACCAAATTGATGTTATATTTAT
>JZKD02S0329404.1:601931-632071 GCA_000966675.3 Picea glauca | reverse complement strand
AATGATTTGGAAAACTCTCCTTTGTATGTCATTGGGCTCTTCTAACTCCTCTTGCAGAAATTTTAGAACAAGTAAGCCCAATTGAGTTGGGAAAAAAACCTCTGTTCCATACACCATTTGAAAATATTATGTCCCAATGAATTTCTTAGTACTGATCTAATCATCCCATAGGGAAATTTTTAATTTTGAATCCCATGACCTTTTAGTTTCTGTGAGTAAATTTTTAATAATCCTTATGAGATTTTATTGGATGATTCTGCTAACCCATTGCCTTGGGAATAATAAGGAGTGGAATGGACCAAATTGATGTTATATTTATTGGAAAATTCAACCATTAAATTGGATATGAAGGCTTGAGTATTGTTAGTAACCAACTTCTTAGGACAACCAAATCTAGAAAAAATATGCCCTTCAAGAAAATTCATGATTACCTTATCTGTTTTATTTCGGGTTGGGATTTCTTTGATCTACTTGGTAAAGTAATCTATGGCTGTGAGTATCCATTTGTGTTGTCTAGAAGATGAAGTATGGATTTATCCAATGAAGTCTAGGTCCCACTGTTGAAAAGGTCCATGATCAGTGATGGGTTTTAAAGGTAGAGACATAAGTTTCTATTCCCATGCAAAATTTTGACATGGTTCACATGCCCTCACCTGAGAAAATATATTAGAAAAAAATACAAACCAGTAGTAGCCTTCTCTTAATATTTTGAAAGCATTGGCTTTCCAATGGTGATGTCCCCCACAAACTCCCTTGTGTAAATCACATAAAATCTATTTTTCTTCTTCCTCATCAACACATATCAACATAATTCCATTAGGATCTTTCCAAAACAAGGTTTGATTGACAATGCAATACTTCACTGATTTTAGTTTAAGTGATCTAAACTTGGATTTTTCTAAATCAGGAGGAGACTGAAGATTTAGCAGAAAATAAATAATGTCTTTGTACCATGGTGAAGAAGAATATCTGCTACTCACTTGTGAACCCGTTTCCTCAACCTGAAATGTCGAATTCATTGATTTGCTAGAGAAATGATGCAATCCAATTGCTCTACAATTTGACTCTATCATCAATTTTGCAAGGAGTTGTCCCTTTATTAACTGAGTGGGATTTATGGTCAAGTTGTATTCCATAATTTTAGTTATCCATTTCCCCCTTTTTCCTTCACAATCTGGTTGGACTAAAATTTTCTTAACTGCACTATTTGGAACATATGCAGTAATTTCTGAATGTAGGACATACATCCTAAAATATTTTGAAGAATTCACCGAAGCATATGCCTGCTTCTCCATAATATCATATTTTAATTCAGAATCCCTAAGATTATTACTGAATAAAGAGATAGGTTGTTCATACCCTTGGTCATTCCTTTGTAAGTGAAAAATAACTATATTGTCTTCAGATGCAAATGAAAAAAATAAAAAACTCCTTAGAGTAATTAGGGCTGATGAGGACAGGTGCCTTAATTAAAGCCTGCTTAATCTTTTCAAATGATTCCTTTGCTTTTGGTATCCATTTGATCTCTATTTGAGAATCCATTAGATGTTCCATATATCACTGGAAGCGGCATGACTTATACTATCCATCCATGAGTGTTTTATCTGCATGTGTAATTTCCTTCATGTCTATCTACTTCGATCAACTGTGGGGTCCAAATCCGATGGCTAGGGTTGACATAAATGACTACAACCAATGACTAGGGTTGACATCAATGAAAAGAACCAATATTCCAACAATCTCCCCCTTTTTCATTGATGGAAACACTCATGCTCCCCCTGTCCTCACGCTCCTGGTTTCTCTCCCCCTTTGACATCAATTTAAAAGGGTGGTCCTGCTCCCCCTGAGTTTAATGGAAAAAGGTAACTCTTTCCTTTGGGGCTGCTCCCCTTGAACATTTATCACTTAATAACACTTCATTTTTATGGTCTCTTTCTTCCTTGGAGATTTTTCGTGGATCTAGGATGTATATGTTACTTGGTATTCTTGTTGTAGTTGCAACCAATCTTCCTGAACCTTCTTCTTTGATTTTTCATATTTTTTAGTCAAATGTGAGAGTATATCCTCGATCACACATTTTACTAACACTGAGTAGATTATGCTTCAAGTCTTCAACCAATAGGACATTCTTTGCTTTTAAATTTTTGCTTCCAAACTCTACTACACCTTTTCCAAGTATTTTGGTAGATGAGTCATCTGCAAATGCAACATTTCCACCCTTTCTCTTCAAGTTGATGAATTTGTCTTGATCTCCAGTCATGTGTGAAGAACATCCACTGTTTATGTACCATTCATCTTCTTCTTTACATTCTTCAGCGATCAATTCTATTCGACAAATTTCATTGTTTGGAATCTCTTTCCCTCTCCATACTATGGTTGGCATAGGTACATTTGGCATATGAGCATATTCATTCATATATCTTCAATCTCATGCTTTGTGACCAAGATAATTACATTTGTAGCATACAATATTTTTGTCCATCAATGGGGAAAATGAATTATAACTTTTGTTGACAAATCCACGATTGTTTCCATATCTTCTATTTACACCATTCATGTCTCTTGCATAGTTGTTCCTTTCATTGATTCTGCAATTAATTTCCTTATATCCAAAATTTTTGCATGTATAACAATGACCAAGAAAGAAATTTTTATACCTGGGAGTAAGTGACCTTCTTTGTGATGTTGTCAATATGGGTTCATGATCTACTCTTCTGTAGTTTCCTTCATACTGATTAAAGCTTCTTTGATTCCTGAAGGTAGGAGGTCTTCTTGGATATTCATCTCTTTTGTAATCGTTCCTTATTTCTGGTATCCTGGTGCACTTCTCATCAACTATCTGTGTAGAGATTTCTTCAACCTTCTTGTTGGTATTTGCATTTTCTTTGTATGAATTTTCACCCATGCATCCAATATGTGTTAAGTCTTTTGGAACTTGAGAGTTTCTTAAGATCTTCCTCAATGAGACAACTTCTTGTTCAAGTTTCTCACAATATTATTCTTTCTTCATAATTTGGACATTCCTTACTTCTCCTATTCTTCTTGCTTCTTCGAGTAGAGTTTTCAAGGAAATGGTTTCTTCTCTTAGTTTCTCAAAGTCTTCTAATTGTTTCTTCAAGATTTCAATTGTCTTTTCACAACTACCCAATTCACTTCTTAGTTTTCTATGCGTGTTTTTGAGCTTGCTATTTTCAATCTCAACATGCTTCAATTTTTTAAGATTATCATCTTCTTGTTGAATCATTTATGATTCATGATTTTCTTCTTCTTCATTGGACTTTTCTTCTTCAATATCATCTCTTTCAATCCTTTGATAAGGACATTCAAATTCAACATTTCCTACTCCACAATTAAAGCAAAAGAACTCACCTCTATTGGCTTCTTTAAAATATGAAATGTTGTAATTTGCTTCAAATAATTCCTCTTCTTCTACTTCTTCCCTTGCATAAAGGTCCTGTAGCTTGTCCCAAAGATCTTTTACTGATGCACATGGTCCCACCTTGGATTTCATTGAATCTATCAATCCATCAAGGATGGTATATATTGCCAATTTGTTGTTCCTTCTTGCTTCCTCTTGAGTTGTAGTCTTTGGTTTCAGAGCGGGTTACCTTTAGTACAATTTAACCACTGGAAGGAAGATCCTAAGCATAAATGGAAGACAACATTCCAAATGGGATTCCACCATTTTATGGAAGCAATTTTGAATACTGTAGTAATAGAATGGAAACTTATTTGAAATCTCTTGGGGTAGATGTTTGGTTCTCAGTTTCTTCAGGATACAAGGCTTTGAAGAAACCAAAGACTTAAGCTCAAGAGGAATCAAGAAGGAACAAAAAATTGGCAATAGATACCATCCTGGATGGATTGACAGATTTAGTGAAATCCAAGGTGGGATCATGTGCATCAACAAACAATCTTTGGGACAAGCTACAAGACCTTTATGCAAGGGAAGAAGTAGAAGAATAAGAAGAAGAAGAAGTTGAAGAAAATTACAACATCTCATATTTCAAAGAAGCCAATAGAGGTGAGTTCTTTTTATTTAATTGTGAAGGAGTATGACATGTTGAATTTGAATGTCCTTATCCAAGGATTGAAAGAGATGATACTGAAGAAGATGATAATCTTAACAAGAAGATGATAATATTAAAAAAATGAAGCATGTTGAGATTGAAAATAGCAAGCTCAAAAACACGCATAGAAAACTAAGAAGTAAATTGGGTAGTTGTGAAAATACAATTGAAAGCCTGAAGAAACAATTAGAAGAATTTGAGAAACTAAGAGAAGAAACCATTTCCTTGAAAGCTCTACTTGAAGAAGCAAAAAGAATAGGAGAAGTAAGGAATGTCCAAATGATGAAGAAAGAAGAAGATTGTGAGAAATTTGAACAAGAAGTTGTCTCATTGAGGAAGATCTTAAGAAACTCTCAAGTGCCAAAAGACTTAACACATCTTGGATGCATGGGTGAAACTTCATACAAAGAATACGAAAATACCAACAAGAAGGTTGAAGAAATATCTACACAAACAATTGATGAGAAGTGGACCAAGATACCAGGAAAAAGGAGTGATTACAAAAGAGATGAATATCCAAGAAGACCTCTTACCTTCAGGAATCAAAGAAGCTTCAATTAGTATGAAAGAAACTACAGAAGAGTATATCATGAACCCAAATGGACTACATCACAAAGAAGCTCACTTACTCCCAAGTATAAAAATTTCTTTCTTGGTCATTATTATACTTGCAAATTTTTTTGACGTAAGGAAATTAATTGCAAAATCAATGAAAGGAGAAACTATGCAAGAAAAATGGATGGTGTAAATAGAATATATGGAAACAATGATGGATTTGTCAACATAATTTATAATTCATTTTCCCCATTGATGGACAAAACTATTGTATATTACAAATGTAATTACCTTGGTCACAAAGCAAAATATTGTAGATATATGAATGAATATGCTCCTATGCCAAATGTCCTTATGCCAACCACAGTATGGAGAAGGAAAGAGATTCCAAACAATGAAAATTGTCGAAGAACATTGACCACCGAAGAATGTAAATAATAATATGAATGGTACATAGACAGTGGATGTTCTTCACACATGATCGGGGATCAAGAAAAATTCATCAGCTTGAAGAGAAAGGGTGGAAATATTGCATTTGGAGATGAGTCATCTGCCAAAATACTTGGAAAAGGTGTAGTAGATATTCAAAGAAAAAATGTAAAAGCAAAGAATGTCCTATTGGTTGAAGAATTGAAGCATAATCTACTTAGTGTTAGTAAAATGTGTGATCAAGGATATACTCTCATGTTTGACTCACAAAGATTCAAAATCAAAGAAGAAGGTTCAAGAAGATTGGTTGCAACTGCAACAAGAAGACCAAGTAACATATACGTCCTAGATCCACGAAAAATCTCCAAGGAAGAAAAATACGATAAAAATGAAGTGTTATTAAGTGCTATATGTTTAGGGGGAGCAACCCCAAAGAAGAGAGTTACCTTTTGACATTAAACTCAGGGGGACCAGGCCCACCCTTTTCCATTGATTTCAAAGGGGGAGAGAAACCAGGAGCATGAGGACATGGGGAGCATGAGTGTTTCCATCAATGACAAAGGGGGAGATTGTTGGAAGATAGGTTGTTTTCATTGATGTCAACCCTAGTCATTGGTTGTAGTCATTGATGTCAATCCTAGCCATTGGCTTTTGGACCCCACAGTTGATCGAAGTAGATAGACATGAAGGAAATTACACATGTAGATACAAAACCCATGTATGGATAGTATAAGTCATGCCGCTTCCGGTGGTATGTGGCACGTCACGTGGATCCTCACGATTGAGGAGAAATTAATTTTTGAAGATGACAATGTAAATTGAAGCAGAAACTACATGTCGGCCCTAATGTTAAAAGGAAGTGACATAAAGAGTATAAATACATAAAATTATACATTCATTTTATACACACCATTTTTTTAATGAACAAGGAGACATAAGTCTAATTTCAGAGGAAATCTGAAGTAAAGAAGGCCGAATTTCAAGGGAGGATGAAGTCTCTTGGTGATGTGTTCTAAGGTATGTTATTTACAGGTCATCTTACCATTTTCACTATAACTTTGATTCTAAAACGATTCAGATGGTTAAATTCAGAGGCTATTGAGAATACATATATAGGTACCTATGGTAAAAATTTCAGCTCTTCATTCGCTATAAGTTTGGAAATACACTCTGTGGAAGATAGGGTTTTTGACTAGTCTTGAATCTATTCATAAACAAGTTTTCTAGGTAAAACAATCATAACTTATTCATAGATAATCCAACTGAAGTGAGCCAAATAGAATTGGAAAGAGTATGGGCTATAGTTTCCTGTGTACAAATTTCATAATCTTATGTTAAATATTGAGCGTGGGGCATTCTGTTCAAGTGCACTCTCGTGAATAAACTAGAATTGAATAAGGTCTACCATTTTCTCTATGACTCCTTTTTTGGGAGAATTAAAGGAGTGAAACTTGGAGGAGTTTCAGAGAATACATTGAGTAATATTATCTACAGGATCATAGTATTTGAAGAAGTGAAGAATTTCAGAAGTTGAAGAAGTCTCAGGAAGCATTATTAGGTTTTATGTGATGGTTAGTTGATGGTGATGATTTAACGTAAAGTTTTATCATCTCTCATATATTCTTGGGTGGAAGGAAGGGGCAAGGATGGAGAGGTCAACCCTTTATTGATATTGGAGGATTGTATCTTCCTTTTGGAGGTTTATCCCTCCCTTTATATTTGGAAGTTGTAGATTCCCTTGGAAGTCATTACTTCCCTTGAACAATAACGATTGATTATTTCTCATATATTGTGCATGGTGTATTGTGGTGTACTGGTGTAAATCTTCTACTATTGTTCATTGCTCATTGGATATAATTGAATATATAATCTGGTTGAAGTATAAGTTGATTTTTTTTGAAATTGTACTTGGTACTGATTCACCCCCCTCTCAGTATCAACAATCTTTTCATCTTTATTGAACATATTAGTAATGTGCTTGATGATTTCTACAAAATTTGGTACAAATCTTCTTAAGAAATTGATTTTACCTATGAAAGATTGGATAGATTTCTTATTCCTTGGAATGTCTATCTGCTGAATGGTCTTTACCCTTTTAGGATCTGTCTTGATTCCTTCTGAGAAACAATATGTCCTAAGAGTATGTCCTAAGAGTTTTCCTTCTTCCATGGCAAAGTGATATTTTTTAGGGTTTAATGATATATCATACCTCCTGCATTTTTCAAATGTTTGTTTCATATGCTTCAAGTGTTCATCATCGGAGTTTGAGAACACAACAATATCATCAAGATAAATAACCATAAATTTTTCTTTCTCACCAATGAATGCGATGTCCATAGCTCTCTGAAATGTTTCTCCTGCATTCATGAGTCGAAAAGACATCTTTTCATACATGAAAGTGCCACAGGGAGTAGTAAAAGTTGTCTTCTTCTTATCTTCTTCCATCACTGATATCTGATTATATATTGAATAACCATCGAGCATAGATATTCTTTTGGCCCCTACCACTCTTTGTAGAATATGATCCATTTTGGGTAATGTATAATTGTCCTTTAGAGAACACCTATTTGGATTTCTGAAGTCTACACAAAGCCTTATCTCTCCATTCTTTTTCTTGACAGGTACTAGATTTGCTACCCATTCTGAGTAGCAAATCAACATAATTTTCTACCATTGATTTTCTACCCATTCTGAGTAGCAAATCAATGGTACTATAATTTTATCATTCAACAACCTTTTCAGTTCTTTTTCAATTATAGGTAGCAACAATGGATTGAATTGTCTAGATTTTTGCTTATAAGGTTTGGATCTAGGATTTAAAGGAATCTTATGATGCATAATCTATGTATCAAAAACCTTAAGTTCTTTATAAGACCAAGAAAAAACATCTGAAAACTATTTCATCAAATTGACATACCTGTCTCTCTATTTTTTTGGCAATTTCCTAGATAATTTCACCATTCTAGGATTTGAGTCTGGACTGATATCACAATCTACCACTTCAACCTCCTCTGTTTGGATAACACAATTTTTTGAAACATCGTTATGGTCAAATAATATCTCAAGGGGAACCAGGCCCTTTGGAAAATTATTTGTTTTTAATTCAATGATTTTATGACCAACAATACTGTCTTGAAGGATATTAGCAGCATGAACTCCCACATCATCATTTTCATTATCCTAGTCTAGTGAGATAGTAGAAAACTCATCAATGGTCTCCAAAAAACTTTTAATCTCCTGATCATATTTAAATACTTGCCAATTTTTTTTATGTTATTTGGTATAGAGGGTCTGTGTCTTACCTCAATTTCAAATCTTAAATTGGGAAATATTGGAGTTTTGAAATTACTGGTTGCCAGTGCTAGAGAATTTGCCCGCTGATTCAAGTTTCTGTGTATAAAAGTGATGCTGAAGGCCAAAAATAAATTATCAACAAAATCTCACACTTCATTCCTGTACTTATTTAACCTCTTCTATTTGGTCTGATAAATATTTTTTATTTGATGGATGATAAGCTCATAATCTCCAAAAACATAAATTTTGTCAATACCCATATTTTTAGCAGCTTTCAATCCCACCAGAAGAGATTCATATTCACTGATATTGTTGGTTGTATAAAATTCCAATTTGTATGATAGAAGAATGACTTCCTTGGCAGGAGAAATAAAAACAATCCTAGCCCCAGAGCCTTGTTTAGAACAAGCTCCATCAAAGAACATTTTCCATATTGAGTTTTCTGTATTTTCTTCAGTTGCAGGTATGATTTTCCTGACCGATGTTTCAACTATCTAGTCACCAATGTGGAAAATGGAAGAACCAAGTTCATCTTCAACAACATATATAGGATGATTGCTAGGATTTTCATGATCACTCACCAGGTAAGCCAACCTCACTTCCATGTACAGTCTTAGATGCTCACCACCAAACAAAGGTATAATAACATAATTGAGGTCCATTTGTAGTGTACCTACTACTTTCTTAGCCCATGATCTTGACAATAGCATCCCAAATTTAGGATTTATATAAACCACAATCACATCCGACACCATACTTTTCATAGGTAACTGAGATAAAGTGACAACCATGTCTTTAATGACTCCCAGACATTTAACCTTTCTAGAATCAAATGAATATAGGTCTAGATAAGGATGAGTGATGTCTAAACCTAACTCATCCATTACCACCTTTGGCATGACATTGTGTGAAGCTCCTAAATCCATTAAAAAACTATGCAATATTTTTTCATGAATGTTTAGGGATATGTAGAAAGGAGGAGAAGCATCAGACCTATCTTCAATATGTGTCCCAATGGTTATTGCAGGATTTTCATCTTCAAGATTTATGGTATCTGAAAAAGTAACATGAGCATGAGGCTACAATGCTTTCAGGACATATTTTCTAAAAGGATAAGTTTTCATCAATTCTACCAGAGGTATGGGGATTTTGATTTTATTAATTTCATTTTCCAAAATGAAAGAAGAAACCTGCTTCTCAGTTTCCTTCACCTCTATAGTGATAACCTTGACAGGTTGTTTTTGTTGCTGATCAATTTTAACCCCAAAACCCTCTTTACTGAACCCTGATTTGACTGGACCATTTGTATTTTTGGTTTGAACATGTATATCTGCTTTTGATCCATTTGATCTAGACCTAAGATCATACTTTTTCCTTTTAGGTTCCTTCTGGGAAATCTCTTCAACATCTTCTTCCTCAAAATGATTCAGTATAAGATAATCCTCATAATTTTGTTGTGTCAGATAAGTAGGAGATAATTCTGTATCATTTAAATGAACTGTGGAATCTTCCTCAATGTCATCAATTTCCTCAACTTCTTCCATTGAATTATTTTGAAAAGGAGGAAAAACCTTCTGATCTTCTTGATTTCTCCTTTCCTTGGGAAAAATTTGAGGAACATTGTTAGGCCTTCTGAATTGATTGGGATTTTTGTATCCTCCTTCCTGTGTAGGTCTGCTAGGCTATTTTTTTTTTCCATCTTCATCCTGGCCATTTCAGATGTCAATGTTTTCAACATTTTGGCCATTTCAACAATCTTGGAGTCAGATGATCTATGAGAAGAAGAAGGAAGTTCTTCTCTCTATTTTTTCTTGTCTCTATCACCCCTTGATTTCAATTTATTTGCTGCTAGTATATTGGATTCTACTTCAATGGCTGCTTGCTGCATCAAAATCAGAGTAACATACCTTCTTTCTCTCAACAACAAAAAAAAACTCAACATCAAATGCATTGGAAAAAACAATTTTGGATGATGTCTTTGTGGGTTTTATTTCATCTGGAATTTTACTATACATTTTATTAAATCTTTTGGTAAAATCAGATATAGATTCTCCTTGTTTTCTTTTCAAAGCACCAAACTCAGTGATATAATACAAGTAATATTTGTTATCTCCCCAGTGTCTCAAAAAGGTATCATCCAGTGCATCAATATCATCAATGGAATTAGGAGGTATACTTCTAAACCATTTCCTTGCTTCTCCATCAAAACTTTGCACAAAAATTCTCATCCAAACATTTGCATGCTTCACATTAAAATTATATGCAAAACTATAGAAAAGAGTTTAAGTGTTCTTCAGCAGTGACTTCCCCCTCTCCATTGAATCTTGGCAAATAATTCATAAAATTATTAGGTGGGAAGGCATACATTACTTGTGGTAAATTTAATGGTGCATATTTGGCTGCAACAATTGCATCCATCCTATTTAAAACCATATTTGTCACAATGGGTGCTTGAACTGTAGGAATATGCAAAACTGGTGATGTAGAAAGAGAAACATTTCCTTGGGTAGAACAACTTAGTTGGGATGATATGATTTTTTGATATTCAACTGAAGAAATCATAGGTTTCCTTTTCGAATAAGGATAGGATGAAGGTTCCAGAAACAAAGGATTTTCGAAGGAACAATAATGTGGTTTAACTTCTTCAGAAGAACTAGATTGGGGTGATGATGATAAGAGTGTATCAAGTTCACTTTTAGTATCTTTGGGAAAATCATTCAAATCTTCAGCTATGGATAAGGTATTTTTTTTTCTTCTTCAATGGGATCAACAAATAATTTCCATTGCTCCAGATTCAATTCAGAGATAGTTGAGGGAAAGGATACAACTGAAGGTTGAAAAATAGGATTTGTTTCAATTTCAGGTACAATTTATTCAATTGGAGGGATATTAACAGGTCCAAAAGACTGTCCTTGAGCACTTGTAGAAGAATATTTATCTTTTGAAGAAGATGACTGTCATGACATATTTTTAGATTTTCTCAATAACTTTTCAGGATCAGACACTGCTGGAACATGATTAGGATTTGGGTTTTTTCTGGTCACTTGTTTCTTTGTGGATGATGATAAATTTGGAGGATTTTTAAGTCCTTTACCTTCTCTTTTAGGAGCCATAATCACTGCAGAGGAGTCATCAGGTGAAAAATACACAATCTCATATAAATGTCCAAATTCTTGTCAACCATCAAGATTTAGATCTGATCTTTGTCATTCACTCAGGAAAAATATCTTCGTTCCTTCATCCCAGGAAACGACGCCAAAAGATGTTAGTCCCTAAAGTTGCACTTGAATGTGAGAGGGAAATATAGGGCATCATCAAGTTATTGCAATGGTATTTTTATAAAGGTTTTGTGAATATGATTTATAAATGGTTTAAAATTTGGCTCAAGGATACAATAAAGATATAAGGATCAATGTAAAAAGGAAAATAAACATCTCGCTAGCTTAGTAAATGACAGACACTTTGATAAATCAAATGGTAAAAATAAATAAATAAAGGAATATATAGGAGTATTCAATTTGTCCACTCACACATAGATTTCTCATTCCCAAATATCATTAAGAAATAAGAACATGGTACTTGAAAGAAATCATAGTTATGAACAATTTAAAAAACAAAATTTTCACTGTTTTACTCACAACCAAGATATCGTATGCTTAGAAAAAGACAAAATGCATTCAAATAAGAAAAAGAAAAAGATAATAACATGAAAAGAATTTTTGACCATCAAAATGCCTTTTCCATTTAGTGCCAATATGAAAATACTGTCTTTTCCTCACAGAGGAGTATTTTTACAAAAAATAGCCCTTGATTCCCCAACCAATCGACCACACTTTAGTCCTTTCAATGTCTATTTAAAACACAAAAATGTTCCTGAAGATCCTATTTTTCATATTACAGTTTAAGTTAGGATAATATCAACTGACTATTTCCTAGGAGAGAAATGTTCATACGAACACTTCTAATGCCTATAATATAGTCTTCTTAACAACTAAGCCGTATATAGACTAGATGACAGTTGATGTAGCTTTACAAATCCCACAAAAAGAGGAATACTCTGTTGCTGAGCTGGTTCATATGAGATACAAAAAAGTTCTCTTTGAACAAAATACTGTTAACCAAAATGCTCAGCATCACTAACTTGATAATATCCTCGAGAAATTCAAAAAATGTGGCTGACTTTCCTGGGGATTTCATTGTATGATAATTGCATAATCTCTGGTGTCCCTCTGTTTTAGTTTAGTTGTCAACAACACATTATGCCAATACAATCTTATTTTTGATTCTCTTACCTCCTTTATCAGGGCCTTTTGATCTTTCCTCTTCCTTTTGAGTTCTTGTATATTTTCCTGTAGTTTTGCATTCCATTGCTATACAAAGGACTTTTCTTTCCTCAGCTTCCTAATAATACCCTGCAGCTCTTTTACCCTGTCCTTTTCTTTTCTTGCTTCCACCCTGAACTCTGGATGTTCTTATACTGGAGAAGGTAAGTTCAAATCTATGGAAGCTTGGTGTTTCCTTAATTTAATTTCATATTTAGAGGACAAACCAATGCTAATATCCTCTTCTTTGGTGCTTTCTGATTCTTTGGTTTCTGGAACATCCTGTAGCTGGTTTATTTATGGAAAGGAATCATTTTTCTCATCATCAATTACATATGTGCCTTTGAGTGTAGATTCAGTGACTGAAAATGACCTTGTGGTTGCCCTAGTTACAGGTCTCCTTGAATATTGTGCAATTTGTTTTCATCTAGCATGTTTTTTCCTCTATTCTTCAGATTCATCCTTTAACCTATGTGAAGAAGATGCAAGGGTATCTTTTTCAACCTCCTTCATAGTGTCTTCTGAATTGTTCTGAATAATAATAAGGTTTTCCTTTTTTATGGAAGGATGAAACATAGCCTTTGAATTCAACCTAAATTTGTTTGCAACCCTAGTATAAGTTCTTTTAAGGTATTTAGATATAGATTCCTTCTTCTTGCTTACTTTCTTACCCTTTGCAACCTTCTTTCTAGTAGACTATTTCTTCTTCTTGGTTGGTCTTTTGACTAGGTTTGCAATATAGTATTCAGGTTCATCAGGTTCCTCCTTGATGGCTGGATCAGTTTGTACATCAATATATTTATCTAGTTTGATTTTTTTTCCTCGATCTGTAGTGATATTCTCATTAGATCTACTTATAGGAAAATATCCAATTGCATGCTGTGTCTGTAATTTCCTCTTACTAGCACGAGTCACCCTGGCTGCAGGGGAGATTTCTTTCACCAAAGCATCAATGGATTGAGAGGATTTTTTACCTTTTCCAAGTTTCTTTTCCCTAGTAGTTTGGGACTCGGTTTCCTGTTGTTTAGGTTTTAGTGACTGAATTAACCAGTCCCAAGACCTTTGAACTTCATTTAAAGAAAATATTACCATTGTTTTAATCCACCCTTGATGAAAAATAATTTTCTTAGCTATTGCAGGATGTGTCTGAATTCTCTTAGATATCTTAGATAGGTTTTTCAATAAGAAATAGGGAAGATTAAGAGGATAATCACCATTCAAATGGATTAATAATCTAATATGATAAAGGTGAACTAGAGAAAAATGACCTTCGCAGGTGATGTACCTGTGAATGATCAACAGGGCAGTGTGCCATTCTTTTCTCACCCAACTGTGTGGGATGCCTTGGCTCCAATTGGGGTTTTGTATTTTTGGAATCAAGAATTGATTAAGAAACTCCATTACTAACGTTTCTTTCTTCCACCATCTCTCTCCTTATACTGGTAACTTTCATTCTTTTTCTATGGAATGTTCTATCACGTACATGAGGAGTTTACCCACCACTATTTCGAAGTCATCGAAATTATGTGCAAAGATAAGGGAAATATGATCATCATGACTCTATAATGTTGAGAAGAAATCGAACTAGCCTACATATTTAAACTTTTGTGCCATCTAAGGAAAAGCTTCAAGTAATTCTGTCCCTTCTGGCTCTAACATGGTTATCTGGCCACTCTTCTTTGGTGCCATGACACTGATAAAATTCTGTGGAAGGTTTATGAGAATGTCTAGGTTTCAATCACCAACTTTTGAGGACTGTCGAAGTCTGAGAGTTATCCATTTACCTGCAGAGCATGCATGGAGTAATAGACATACTAAAAATAGATAGATTATGACTTCATACATGGGGAATAATAATCGAGAATTGTGATTCGATATCAATGTGGCAAGTACAACCCGATCCTTTGAGTTAGTTGTCATCATCGAAAAATATTAACTGATATAGATCATACACATATATGTAGATCCTATGGCAATGATTTCAGGCATTAAAACATGATCTTGGAAATGTGGTACATGCATTACTATAATTTATCCTGGCGCTGCAAGAATAATGCTATTCTTGTAGCACTCTTTCCACTTTGGAAACTTTGAAAATTTAAATGAGGGAAAAGGACATGTGATGTGATGGAATGAATCTATCATATCATATCCTAACTTTTAAATGCTTAAAAACATTCAAAATGTGCATAAAAGAATAGAAGCATGCTTTCAAGCCAAAAAGGGTAGAAACAAAGTTTAACAATAATCATGAAAAGGGGTAGAACAGGGATTAAAGATATCCAACAGACAAAAACAAGGTTAGGGACTAACAGTTACCATTGGGACAAATATTCTAAAGGAAATGGAACAACACATAATTCAGATCAGACAAAATTTGAAGATAGCCCAGGATAGACAAAAGAGCTATGTAGACATGAAAAGGACTCCTAGAGAGTTCAAAGTAGGGCATCATGTGTATCTCTAAGTTAGACCCAGAAAAATATCTTTGAGGATGGGAGCTTGTGCCAAGATGGCACCTCGGTATTGTGGACCCTTTGAAGTTTTGGATAGAGTGGGACCAGTAGCCTATCGACTAGCAATTCCTCCCACAGTGAGGGCACATAATGTTTTCCATGTTTCTTTATTAAAGAAATATGTACATGATTCTAATTATATTATTGATTGATCTATGATTCAGGTGGAACCCGAGGGAGAATTCCTGCATGAACCTCAATGCATAATATATAGGAAGGAAACCCCACTCAAGAACAAAACCATTACATAGGTCAAGGTGCAGTGGAAACACTTTGACCCATATGAGGCTACATGGGAAATGGAGGATTCCATGAAACATGCATATCCATTTTTGTTTACTTCTATACATACATAGCACATCGACAGATAGAACATCGAGGATGATGTTTCTTTAAGGGCGAGGGGATTGTGATACCTCTGTTTCCCCCAATTTGTAAATATAACTATAAATGGCCAAGAGACTATGGCAGACTAAATATGTGTGAATGTTTGATTTGATGAACCTTTGTATAAAAGGGTCAATGTATGAATTTTCTGTTATTAATAGAAATTGGATATGTGTTGCACAATTTATGAAAGGGGGGATTTTTCCAAGATAGACCATGTATTCTATGAGAGAGATGGTGAGGGAAACCAAGAATGGTTGAGATGAACCTCATCAAACCAATAATTACTAGATGTAATTGCTCAACAATCCTTTGACCCAGAAATGAATTACCAGTCATGATGGTAGTTGGAAGGCATCCTTAAGAGTTAATGAGGAGATGGGGTAGGGTACCCATATGTAAGGCTTCCAGGCATGACCACGAGTTGGGGATTCAGACCCACACAACCTTGTCGAGGAAGGAAAAAAATGAAGTAATTCGGGGGATAGAGGCGGATCTGCAAGGAAGCACAAGAGAAGAGAGCATGTTTTGACTCTAAAGTTGAGAGAAAAGATGAGAAGCAAGCTCGTTTTGGATGTAAGAAGCCATGGGAAGGGTCTTGCTATAAGTTGATAAACAAGGTTGATGAGTGACTGAGAAAGTTCTTGCGTAGACCTCCTTGCTTGGTGTAGAGAAAACTAGTTGCCAAGATCCTGTGGGAGGAGGAGAGTAACCTCTATCCATGACTGTCATGGAGCAAGGAGAAATAATATCTCTTAGAGCATCATGGTCTAGCTCGAGGGTGGCCAGTGGGAAATTCGTCAAGAGTTCATGTGCCTATGGTTGAGTGGAAACATAAACCCATTTTAGCAGTCACTTCACATTTTCTAGTTATGATAAGTATTTTTATACTTTGTGTAATACATTGGATGTGATGGTTGAATGTCTATGTTTATGGTTAAGTTTTGCAGTGTTTGAAAAGTTATTAGAAATTCTCATTTGCTTCTATAAATTTTTGTATTTACATGGTCTTCGATTTACCTAAGTTTAGCCACTAGAGAGTTATGGGATGTGAATCCGCATGAAAGTCAGGGTAGGATTAACTGAAACGTCTAAGTCTTGCCGATCTTTTGAATTTACCTTAGTGGGAATGTTAAGTTCAACTCTGTGGGAGAAGAACATTTCCTTCAGACCTTCTACCCATATGACCGAGGGATCATTCCCATGTCATTAATCAAGTCATAACTAAGATATATGTGTATCCTGGAGCCTCAATATGATCCCATATGACCTAGGGTTGGAAAACCCTCGCTAAGCGCAGAAGGAGTGAAGCTACATTGGATTCGAGACTTTGGGACTTATGACTCCACAACCCTCGAAAATAGTTGAAGCCCAGAGTCATGAATTGATGAGGTCCATGGATCTGGAAATTTCTCTTAGCTGTTATATCAGACTTAGGAAGGGGTAGCGTTAAATACTTCGACAAAGTTACACTTCGGGAGAACAGGGGTGGTCTAGCACCGAAACTCTTGAATGTCGGAGTCACGAAGTTAATCTGGACTTTTGAGAATAGAGGGACACATGTCCACAGATCAACGACTATCCGAAAGTTTAGGTATTCGACAATATCAATGTGAAGACATAAGGACATGTGAGTTTCCCCGGAGCTTTGCAAGCTAGAGTAAATCTTGGTCATGAATTCTAGGTACACACGGAGATAGATTGGGCATGGTTCAGAGATTCAAAGCTCCAGAGAGGAATCTGGAAGATACACGATGAAATATCGAATGCCGAATTTACAAAGTGATGTAGAACATCGATCCTCAGATCCTTCGAGTTCCCTCTCAATCGTCGATCTAAGGACCCATTGAGAACCCCTCTTAACTACCCAACCTACCAGGAATGCATCGTGGAGCGACACGTGGCCCCCTCTTGTCCCCTGTCAAATTTCGTTCATTGCACTAGAGCCATTGGATGAGAGGCTACATGGCAAGAGATCCTACTTGGTACTCCGAAGGAGCTTGGGCAAGAGTCTTCAAAGCGTGAAAACTATTGAAGTCATGAATGACGAAGTGAATCTCAATCGTTGGCAGGTAGAGGACATGTGGCACTAGATTCGAGATTCCAGAGACCTGGCTCTTCGGGGGATTCATGATGTGAGGAGTTGGTAAGCTCCGAAGCCCAGAGTTGTGAAGTAATGGGAGCCGTAGATATATGAATCTACATGGGAAGACTTCGATCGCGAGATTTGAAATAAGTTAGAAGGCTGTATGTTTAGGGATGATGTGGCTCACTGACAATTCAAAGACCCCTTATGCCTATTAGAGCATGAAACATGTCACCCCCTAATGAGGACACATGTCACCCCTCGTCCTCGCTGCGTGTCAGCCTTTGGTTTGTGCCTGCCTAGCCAATATGGTTGGTGATACGACCGAGATTCCAGGAGTCAGAGACTTAGGGAGTTCGGAATATTTGGGGCGTAGTATAGTAGAGTGACGTTCAACGTCGATCGCCGATTTCTGAACGATGAAATGTTCAACGTCGATCGCTGATTTTCGAGCACTGAAACGTTCAACTTCGATCTCCGATTTTCGAACGCCGAAACGTAAAACGTCAATTGCTGATTTTTGAACACCGAAACGTAGAACGTCGATCGTCGATTGCTAAATGCTGAAACATAGAAAACCGAATGTCGATTGTTGAATGGCCAAGGCCACGTGGATAGATTTCTTTTCAGGACTTCGGGGAGTATGCGTGTAGTAAGAAAATGGGTATTCAACGCTGAAAACCAAAGACCCGAACTAATAACGCCCATATAACTTTGAGAGGCCGTATCTTGCAAACAAGAGGTCAGATTAGAGCCAATAACAATCATTAAAAAGCTACGAACTAGTAGAAGAGGATGAAGATCTTAGAGAGATGATTTGGGATGATTTGAATGAGAAAAAATTTGATGCCCCATCCCTAGAAAGGGTATTTAAGGGTCGGGTGTGTTACAAATGTTCTTAGCTCTAATTACTTGGACCCACAACCCTTTTCCTTGTAATAACTTTCACACATTTTTTGTAGCTAGAGCCTTGGAGAAGAGAGATTTTTTAGACCCCATCTTTCACTTGCTTTTGGAACAACCATTTTTTTCACGATACCAATATAAGTCCTTTATTTTTGGGTCTCCTAACTAGATAAATTTGTGTAGTTTTCTAATTATTTTCAACACACTTTTCATAACCCAAGCTAATGAAATCTAGTATATTGGTATTGCTTCCAATATTGCTTTAACAAGTATTAGTGTATGCCCTCTAGAGAGCCATTGATGGAACCAAGTGTTTAGTCTCTTTTCCACTTTGGCAATCAACAATCACCTTTATAATATAGGTTAGGTTTTAAATGGAACCCCAAATAATCTAAACCCTTGTCTAATTCAATTTCCTGGTAGGGAAATAAATGGGAGAAATATCCTTGTTCTTGCTCAGTGATACCGCACATGAATATAATGGAATTGTTAAGATTTATAATTATACACGTAGTTTTGAAAAAACTTGCATAATTCATTAGAAAATAAAAGATTATATGATTGAATAATAATTAAATAAATAAACAAACTCTATAAAAACCAAAGTGGAATACCTGAATGAACTTCTCTTAGTTTAGAGAATAATTTATTCGACAAACAATATGCACCCTACAACAGTTTAATTAAGACTGCTGCAAGGCATGTGAACTAATCATTGATAGTACTTCTCTCCACGACAATGAGTGTATGAGTTTCATGGTCCATCCATGAGATCCATATACCCATCTTCACATGAGACATTATGCCCATCCCGATGCATCAAATGGATGCAACATTGTGGATGGGCATGATGGATGGTTCTTGCCGGACAACGCATAAAATCTTTTGGAAAAGGAAAATGAATTGAGAATATGATCGAGGTGGTGGTTCTCAAAGAAATACGGTGGATGAAATCCGATGCATTGAGGATACAACAAAGGTAATGCTTGGCGGTGGACAAGTCACGAGAGAATGCACCCGACAAAAGTTTGAGAATCTGTCATTTGTGGAGGAACAATAGGGAAAATTCCCCATCCAGATACTTTTCATAGCAGAGGAAACAACTGTCAAGCTCTCGAAAGGTTTCATCTTAGAATACAGGTTTCAAATTCTAACTCAAAATATCTTTATGTTTCTTCAAGTGCCCTACTTTTATCCTTCAGTTTCGCTCTCTCAGTTTTGTTTTTCGAAAATGTCTCGCTACTGTTCACTTTTCGCTTTCTCTCCCCCCTACTCAGTATGGCATGTAAATACCACTGGACACTCACAACCTTCTACTACTACGAATTACAAAATTTCCATCCACTGTCTTCCATTTTATAGTCTTCTCTACTGTATTTTATGCCACTGCTCATATGTGTTGAAAACTGTTCATTAATGTGGTCACATGCACGATAGTGGGTTACAAAGAGGAAGCCATCTTTTTCATTAATACGCACAACATTAAATTTGTTTGCATAACCAGAACACCGGTGAGGAACAATAGTCTCTCTAGGCTCAATTAATAACATTCGTTCTCGTAGTTTTTGTTCGAAAATGTTTTGTAGGATCTTTCCTATGAAAAACTTCAAACCGAATTAACTATGAATCAATAAGGAATGTATTTTACTCCATGCTTCATCATCAAAGAGATATTTCTATCTTGCTTTATCCCAACATGCATGCCAGAGTCTGTGATATTCATGGAATTCCGACCTATCTGGTCAAATAAAGGGGTGCAACCAACCACATAGTAGGGTTTCATTGAAAGTTTCCTAGTTCCCTTGGTGGAGGTTGTATTAGAGAATAAATCTCTGTCGAGTTCTATATAGTTTAGCAGATGTAGATTGCTTCTCGTTCTAGTTGAATATCCTTGTTATGATTTTCTTTGTGTTGGGGGTAACCATCAAATCTAGATGTCTTAGTTTCCTTGTTAACCAACATAAATGCTATAACCCGTAGGTTGCTTCTAGTAGCCAGATCCCAAGGTAGTAGGTAGTATATCCCACTCTTTCTAGCTATCCGTGATAATCTTTAGTTTCTCTCGCTTGCACTATCTGTGATGGTCCAGAACCATATATCCCACTAATGTTTATTATGGACAAGTTGGTAAGATTTTCCAATCACTACGGGTTTACCAACTGTTGGATTATAGTTTGCTCTTGCTGTCCTTCTTGGGCTGACCCAGGTTTAGGTCCTCTTGGTTTCCAATAAAACCCCTTTAAAACTATCGGCCCCTCTGGTAAACCAGAAGGCAACGCAATACATAGGGTGCACTGCACAGTCTCACTCAAGATAACTCTATTGGTGGTTGCAACACTTAGGTGTTTTCAACTTGGGAAATGAGTGGGGATCTGCGATTAAACTATGTAGTCTTCATTTATTTAATATAACATTTAGCTTATCATGATTAATATGTAATTCTTACACATGCATGTAAATTATAATATCTAGCTATCCTTTCACACATTTGTTTAACATCTAATCATTAACAACAAAAGAGATACATAACATTCAATCACATAACACCTGATCTATCGTGGTTCACCCCTCTTGGGCTATGTCCACAAAGATTTGGATGCTCTGCTATTTTATTATTATGGTTCCAAAACTACAATGCCTCGCGCATTACAATTTTCCATCCGAATCAGGTCGAGATCTACAATGAGGCAGACTAGATCACACCACGCTCCTCAACATGTGATCTAACCCTCAAGATCTACCCTATTTCCTCTCCTCAACTCAACATTTTACCAAAATAGATTGGACATACAATCACATTAAGCAACAACAACTACTAAACAATGTTCCAACTCCCAACCTAGACCTCCTAGGTACCTATTTATACATATTTTCATCTTACCAAACATTACATTCTCTTACCAAAACCCTAACCCTATCATGGCTAGGTCTTCTTTCATGCGTGCCTTGCATGCCTTCCTTTTCTGCATGCACGCCTATTTTGCACGTGCTACTTTTCCTGCATGCATGTATGCCTTACACGTGTTGCTTCTCTTGCATGCGCCTCCCATGTTGTGCTTCTCCCTCAAAATTGGCCTGCGCCCAACATGCCCCCAACACTGACATCGTGACTTGTCCCGAGTCACTGCCTAACTCCAGTGTCTGCCACTGCTTGTCCCAGCGCTTCATACATATCTACTACCCTTTTGCAATGTTCCTGAGCCTGGATGCTCCTTGTTGTCATTGCTTCGACTACCTGTGCAGTGACTGGAGGTTTTAAGATCTTGCCCCCCTCCAAGCCTATCTGTTCGAGGCATGTTTTTGCTGCGTCGATTTCCACAACCAACTGTTCTTCCTTTTCTTGTAGGGGCTCCAAATGAGCATGCTGTGTAATCTTCTATGCCTGCACCTCTTTTCTTTTTCCCAAAGGTTCTTCATTTCCATGACCGTCTTGATCTTCTCTGGCAGTGACACTGTCCTCTATCGCTACTTGACATCTGCCATTGCTGTGTGCAATTTATCCTCCTTTCCTTGCAGCTCTTGTAGGATCGCATCCTATAGTAGTTGGGTCCATAGATGGCTACTCTTTTCCAGCAGTTCTTCCACCCTATGTATGTTCTGCATGATGTTTTTTGCATCTACTGTTACGTCTTTCTCTCTTTGTGCTCAGACTGCTGGGGGAGTCGTACGTACTGCGCGCTCCTCCAGTTCTTTGATCTGCTCTTTATATTGTTGCAGAGTTTGCACTATCTTTGTTATCTTCTCCTTCGAAGATGCTTCTTCTGATACTGTGTCATCTGAGATGGCTTGAAATATTGCGTTTATCTGGGTCTGCATCTCGTCCAATTTTTGTTGCGCTATCTCTCTCTTCTACCCTTCCTAGCTGATGGCTTCCTGCAATACCATATTTTCTTCCCGCTCTATTTGTAGATTCGTTACGTTAGACCTGGATCTGGACTGAATCTCCTACGCGATGCTAACCTGTAACTTATACAATGCCTTTGTTGGTATGTTGGGTAACACCAAGTCCAACGTTTCGACATCCTTCACAGGCTTCTGCGTTGTTTCCTCATTGATGAAAAACATATCTGGTGTTATGATAAAGTTAGCACTTCACTGCGCTGTGATTTGTACTGTCTCTTCGACGGGTGGTCCTTCTCTTACTGGCGTTGGTTTCTCCTTTTGTTGCTATTTCGCCTTGATCCTCAACTGTTCTAGCGCAATTTTTACCTCCTGTCCCTGTTCCAAAATTGAAACTCGATGGTTTTCCGCATTTTTCCATACTTCTGACAGTCGATCTTCTACTATCATGGCTAACAACTCTACTTCATCTAATGTCAATGACATTTCCATTTGTTTCCTGTGGGCCTTTGCTTTCTTCCTGGCGCCACTTGCTTGCTCCGCTATTCTCTTCCTTTGGGCCTCTCGCTGTTCAAATTCTTCTGGAATCCTTGTATCCATGTTGATATCTTGCTCAACTTCTTCATCCATGGTTACATCATGTGCCTCCGTTTGAATTTCCTTTGCACTCACATGTCCTATAGGTCCTCCCGGTTCGTGCTCTGTAGCCTATGGACCCTGTGTAGAACCATGTTGTGACTTCTTTTGTGTTCTAGTTTTCTTCCAAATTAAGATGCTTTCCCCCACTATGCCTATTGTTGTTTTCTTTTGTTGGCTAGTGCCATTCCTTCCTATTCGCTGCATGGGGACTGTGATACCCTGTGTCTGGACTTGTACTACTGCATTGCTCTTGGAATCTCTAGCACTTTCCACTCCTCAAGCCACTCTTGGACCTCCATGTGGATTTCCAACATCGTCATACGATACTTCAATTGCAACCACTCCTTGGTTGGGTATTTCTTTTACTGTAACCACATGTTGTAATGTGATGCCTGAAAATTCACTATTTTTCCATACTCCCAGACAGTTTCTGGTGAGATCATCCATGTATCTGCTAAGTTGTTCTGAATATTTGTTAAATATTGAGAGAACATGTCATTGTTGACTTTATTTACCTTGGGATATGCTGTGCTTCGCAACGACATGTAGCACGTTGCACCACATTTTCTTGTCCTTGGCAGGAACACCGTGTATGTAGGTTTGTGCCACCCTATAAGTGTAATGATGATGCCTAACCATGAGTAGTGGAACTCAGATTCTTGGTCTTGCGCATCGTTACAATCTTCAAGGAAAGAGGTGAGTAGATACGGGCCCTAGCTCATCGAGCTCCCCTTTGCGCACTGTGCCGCAGCTGCTACTACTCCTACGTGCATTTCTTATTTTCATCACTTGTGCATTAATTTGCAACCGATCAATCTGGTTGAAAATCCCATCACAAGATCATTGATGTCATTGATCTTGATATCTCTTTTCCCCCTCTTTGTGCCATACTTTGCTTTGATCTCATATGGAATGGATTTCACCTTAGTCTTGTCTTCTAGGTATTTCTCTGGCTTCTCCCCATATGTGGGTAGCCCTGTAATCTCTGCGATGAGGTCAACATTGATCGGTACTATCGTGTCCCTCCATAAGATGCCTCCATGCACCCTCTTTAACAACTCTTTAACACATATGTTTATGTGTTTCCCGTGCCGGAGGTGCGGTATGTCTAATAGGTTCATGATGCCAGTGTTGTACAGTCCCATGATCCACTATGTAGGCTCCAACAGTGGCATGCCTGATGGGCTCTCTCCCCTACTCTCTAGGTAACTCCGTGTTACCAATTTTGGGAACTTTGTGGCATCAGAGACATCATGGTCAGATTATTTAAGGTCGTCGACTTCTCCTACCATGTTATCCCTAATTTTCACTTCATTGGGAATTTTTGACATTACTATAATTAATTATGCCTATGTGCGTTGCACGTCCTGCATACTGCTTTATGATCTCAACTTTTTTTTCCCTTATGGGAATGATACCCCACCCTCTTGCTCCATTTCCTATTCTGGTTCTGGCTCTAAGCCCTGCTGCGTGGAATCCATGGCCGATTTTTCTTCCTGTGGTCTTTTTCACCTGGACGCGTCGTATTCCGCCCGTTCTGCATCCACTACCAGCTGCTCGGGCTCCTATGCGGGTTCCTACTCCTCCACATGTAATGTGGTTTGATCGCACTCTGGTGTGTGGATTTCGTCCACATCCACCACTGTGGGCATCTCACTGGTTCCGCCTTGTGGTACCCATGTGCTACTCTGTGTGCTTCGTTTGGTTCTGCTTGGTGCTCCAACCTTCAGTGGTGACATGGTGGTTAAATCCGAGCTACAAGTTCTCAAATCAGCACATGGTAGCAAAATTCCGCACTCTATTGTTCTTCCGCTCAGCTCTGCATTCTTCTCCTTAGAAAATAACATAATGGGTCAGTTTCCCCCCTTTCTCTGAATTTATAACGGCACGGAGAAGTGACAGCTGTGTCACACTGGTAATTGACACTTTTTCACTTTTCATTGTGTTTCCTGCGCACTGTACCTTTTTACCCGTTAACTGCTCTTCTACACGTCACGTTTTCGAACCTTGGTTTTCCTGTAGTGCGTTGTTCCTTCTACCCATTTCTATTCTGTCGAGGCCCTCCATGTGCGCTGCATTGTTTTATTTTTATCCTTTTTAATTTTTATGGATTTTCTTCTTTTTATTTGTTTTTCTCATTTTCTCTCCCTTCTACTATAGTACACTATATACATATTTTCTTACTATGTGGTACCTTTCTAAGCTGTAGAAGATCGTCTGTCCCTATACAACTTCAATAGACCCCCATTGATCATTCCTCTGAGTTATGTACCTCCTAAATATTTCAACTGTACAACTCCCCCATCTGTGATAGTCTTCACTTCATATGGTCCCAACCAATGTGTTCTGAATTTTCCTGGGTGCTAAAGAAATTTATTGTCATACACCAAGACTGGGTCTCCTTCCTTTGAGATTCTTCCTTTTGATATGTCTGTCATGCAAATATTTGTCCCTTTCTTTCTGTACTTCTTGGTGAAATCCTGCTAGAATCCTATCTTCTTCCATCTCCATCAACTGACTTAGCCTTTCTTGTACTGTGCCTCATTCTGTCATGTTAGTGATTGCTGCTATGTGTAGACTAGGTACCAAAAAATCTAATGGCACCACTGCTTCTTGTCCATACACCAACCTGAATGGTGTTTGCCCTGTCAAATTTTTGCACATAGTCCTGTATGCCCATAATACTGTTGGTATCTTCAAGTCCCAATTGTGCCTATTGGCATTGCAGATCTTTGTTAACACATTCTCTAGGATCTTATTAAAGGCTTCCATTGTTCCATTTTCTTGAGGGTGATATGGTGTACTATTTTGATGGTAGATTTCAAAGTCCTCAGTCATAGCATTAATAGTACTATTGATGAAGTGAGTGCCTTGGCCACTCATCAAAATCCTTGGGCATCCAAATCTAGTGATCACTTGCTCAAACAGGAAGTGTGCTTTTGTTTTCGCGCTGCAATATTTTACTGGTGCTGCTTTTGCCCATCTTGTTAAGTACTCTGTCATAGTAATGATACAACTTACTCCTGACCTCTTTGTCGGTGGATTAATTGTTCCCACAAAATCAATTTCCCATTTTTCGAATACTTGCAAGGTTACTTGTGGTCTCAGGGGAATCTCATCCCATCTATTAGGTTTTCCAATCCTCTAACATACATCACATCTCTGGCAGTAGTCCTTTGCATTCCTATGAATGGTCGGACACCATAGTCCTGGGTGCAATACAGTCTGCATGGTAGCTTTTCCTGCGTAATGTCTTCCAGTTATTCCCTCATGGGCCTCTGCTAAAATCCTAGGCCTTTCATATTCTAGTACACATCTTCTAAAGATGTTGTCTGCACCCATCTTGTATAAGTTTCCTACAATTAATTGGTAGTCTGGAGCTCTGACTACCAGATTTTTCTTCTGTGCAGTGTTGAATTATTGTGGCGCAGTCCCTGTACTCAAGTATTGAATGATATCAACAAAATATTCATCAAATACTTGGACTAAATATAAATGTGCATCAGGGAAGTTGTCCTCTAAAGTCATAGGTTCCTCTCCATTGGTGATACTTGAAAGGTGATCAGGTCTTGCATTCAAATTCCCTGATTTGACTATCACTTCAAAGTCAAATTCCTGAAACAATAGTAACCATCTACAAATTCTCCCCCCCAACACTGGCTTGTTGACTAGGTATTTGAAGGGAAGAATGATCTTTGAACATTTTAAAGTGTTTCCCAAGTAGATAGTGTCTGAACTTTTGCAGTGCATATACCATTGCTCAGCCTTCTCTTTCTGTAGTATTGTAGTTTTGCTCTGAATCTGACAATTTTTTGCTTGCAAATCCTATAGGGTGGTCTAAATCTCCTGCTCCTAGCTGCACCAGAATATCTCCAAGTGCTATCGTTGATGCATCTACATGCACATGAAATGTCTTTTCCCAATCTGGGAATACTAGTATTGGTGTTGTTACCATTTTCTCTTTTAGAGTGTCCAATCCTCGTTCACGATCCTCATTCCACTGGAATTTACTATCTTTCCTCAATAGTTTCTCCATTAGCGCAGTGATCTGCGCATACCCTTTTATGAATTTCTTGTAGTAGCCTATGTGTCCCAATGTTTCTCTCAACTCACGTACTCATTTTGGTGGTGGTAAATTGTCAATCACTGCAATATTTGCAGGATCTACTAGCAAGCCTTGTTTGCACACTATATGGCCCAATAGTGTCCCAAATATGCACTTCTTGATATTTAATGATATTTGACACTTCTTTCATCTTTCCAACATCAACCTTAATACCTATACATGATCTTTCAACAGACTGTAGACTGTCCAATCATCCATATATACTTCTAAAAACTGATTGATGAATTCTTTGAATGCAACTATGACTACTCTTGAGAATATTGCTGGTGCATTCTTCAATCCAAAAGGCATGAATGTGTACTGGTAGGATCCCCATTCTGTGGAAAAATTGGTCTTGTATCTATCTTCTTGGGCTATCTTGATATGATGGTATCGTGATAATCCATTTGTGAATGAGTATGCTTCTTGGCCTCCTACATTCTCTAATACCTCATCTGTGAAAGGGGTAGGAAAAGGGTCATGTAGGCAAGCATCATTCAATTTCCTGAGATCTACACAGATCCTTATTCATCCTTGCTTCTTTTCCTGAACTACCATAGGGCTTACCCATTCATATTCCTCCATTGTTTCTATGATTCCAACCTCCAACATTCTGTCAATTTCTTCTTTTACTTTTTGCTTATATATTGGGTTCAGTCGATATGGTCGTTGTCTGACTGATCTAGCTTCAGGTTTGAGAGGTTTCTTCATCTCTCCTAGATATCCTTCTATGCCTTTCATCTCTGTAAAGGTTGTTGGGAACATGTCACTGTACTCACACAACAACTTTATTATTCTTTTTACTGTTTGTTCATCCCAGTAGTCTCCAATGCTGACCATTTTGGGATTATCATTTGTCCCAATATTTACTTTCTTCACCGTTATTAGCACAGTAAAGACTTATGATTCGATAGATGGACCTTCCACCTCCCTTTCTCCTTCAATTTCTGTAATTTGGATGTTGCATGGGTCATCTTCATCTGGTGCTTCTTCCTACACATGGTAGCATGACAATAGTTCTTTCACTGTCTATCTGTTTTGCTATTGATACTCTATTATAAGTTCAACCTCTGGTTCTTGAATGACTATTTCCCCTCTGATTTGTTTGAGTGCTAAATCCATGTTGGGATTCTCATGTTCAAATAAGAAAGTGACTATAAAATTTTGTTATAATGTTGTCCATTTTGCAGTGCCTCTGCGCAATTATTGGTCTACATACCATTTTGCTGGAATTCCTTCCAATGTGTGAATAAAGTGATGAGACCATTCTTCTGGTGGTGTCATTCTCCATAGTTTTATGCACTTCTCCAAACGTTCGGTTGGTGTTCCCTATCTGTCATATCTCTGCAATTGATTACTTCCCTATTCTGTGCCAAATATGATGTGCAATAATCACTTACATTGGTACCAGTCCTTGAATGTCTCTTTGTGCGCGCCCCACTATCTTGCAGGTGTTGCGTTGAGTGCTATATCCAAAGCTAAGAGCCTCTAACTAACACTTCATCTTCGTATCTTGTTAGGAATTATTCTAAGTCATTAACCCCATGAAAGTTGAGAGGTTCTCTTATCTCTATACCTACCCATCTTACTGCACGGTCTATTCTTGCACACCTTCTTGTGGAGACTTCATGTAATCTCTACTACTAATTCTCCAACCTTGTATTCAAGTTTGATGCGCATGACATGATACTTCTCCAACTGAGTACCCCATCTGCATTTGGGTTCACATAATATTCTTCTCATGTGGTGGTCCTGTACAAATGGTTAATTTCCTCAAGGTATAAACAAGCAGGTTCTACAAACATTTGTCCTTTTGATGGATCTATTGGCACAATGACTCTGTACTCTCCTGACTCAAATTTCATATTCCTCGTCTTTAGATTGATTATGTCCTGATTATCAAACGCCCAATCCAATCCAATAAGTTACGGATAAGGTCTTGTGCCATCCACTATTTCTATCACTTCGAAATCAACTTTAGTGCGCACTCCATCCAGATCTACTGTCACACCTTTTAGCCTACCAATTAGCAAAACCCCGTGTTGATTTGCTAGTTTCAGCTGAACCGGTGAATATCATAATGTGGGCTCTCCCATACATTTCCATGTCTTCTTGGGTAGTACATTCACTTCAGAGCCTAAATCCAGTATAATATCCCCCATGTTGAAATCTCCAATGTTGGCGTTCAATCTGAACTCTCTACTTGTCCTCCTCCTCGTATGCAGATGATTAACCATTTTCTGTTCTAGATTTCCCTCTACATCTATGCTACATCTTTCTAACATATTTTGTAACACTTTAACAGATGATGAGTCATTTAGTAGTTTAACACAAGATTGCAGAAAAGCCTTTATGGTACTTACTTGTCTTATGGGTTGTGCTTCATTAGTGTGATCCAATGATGAAGGAATCTTGTGTGTTGGTACACACTGAGTATGCTATGCAGTTGATGTAGATGCAATATTTGGCTTCAATAATTATTGTCTACCTTGCTTGAATATCCCCTTTTCGTTCTACGCATCAAACTACTTATGTGGTTCGACATTCTTCTTCACCCATTGGTGTTGTGTTGGATCTTTTCTTATTGCGTCATACCCTGTCTTAGCTCCTCCACATGTAACTATGTTGATATTTATTCCATCATCCCTCGCTTCCGCAGAAATCCATTGAACATTCTGATTGTTCTGATTTCTCTTTTCCTAGATCTTCCCTAATACTGTTGGGCAGTCTTCTGTGTCATGGTCAGATTGTTAAGAACCAAATATCAATATAGCATAGAAAAACCTCAGAAAAAGTACTCAACACCTTGAAAAAGAGGTAATTTCAGATAATAAGCCTCTTCGAGGGGGAAACCTCCTTTTACCCCACTTAAATGTTCAAATACAAGATGATTCAAAATGAAAATGTCTCCTCGGTATATATAGGAGACTAGGAGGTATAATTACAACTAATGGCCTAAAACCGACATAAATAAAATAACATTACTAATAT
>JZKD02S0329404.1:579456-597203 GCA_000966675.3 Picea glauca | reverse complement strand
ATCAAACTTCCTCATATCAATCTTAGGAACGTGGTTGGTCTTCAAACCAAAGTTGGATTTTCTCCATTCTTGATTCACCTTTCTTGTGTCCTCATCATGAATTTCATGGGATGCACTTTCAATTTCAAGTGTCTTCTCTGTTACGAAATTTTTCAATACTTCCATGATCTCCCCTTTTAATCCATCCATCTTAGTATCCAACATAGATTCCATTGAATTCATCTTCTTTTGTAGTTCATTTATGTCCCTACACATTTCTTCACCTTCATCAAGAGTCCAAGTAGGCTTTTCTGGAGGCTTATTTGGTGTAGAAGTTCCCTTTTTTGGTGGCATGTTGGCCAAGTATCACTTTTGAACCTTGATTTTGAGGTGGTTCTGCTAGACAATATTTCTTCTATTGTATCTCCTAAGTTTTGTCCCTTCTGGGTATGAAATTTCTTTTATGTAGTTCTCTGATATTTCTTCTCTGCAATGCCACAGGTATGATCAAAATTGGATGTGCCAAGTGGAATTTATGGTAACTTTCCCACAACTTGCCGATTTTTGGCCTTTCCAGGAGATCTCACTTGTATAGCGTGCCCCACACAAAATAATTGATATAAAATTCTAAAAATCGTACCAGAAATACTACAGACTGTCCACGATCCAATGAAACCAGTCCCACTCAATTTGGATACTCTAGGAAGAAGTTATGTTTGTTTTACCTGGAACACCTTCTTGAGACTAGTCAATAAGACTAGTCAGATACCCTATCCTACACAGGGTGTATCTACAAATTTAAGATGACCCAGAAGCTGATATTTTTACCAAAAATACCTTACTAATTTCTATAAATATTGTCTGGATTTCAGGGTCTGAAACGTTATAGAAAATTTTTTATAGCGAAAATTCTGCAATGACTCAGTTCATGATGATTCCAGAACCCTATCTTGTACAGGCTGTATCTCCTAAATTATAAGGCCTCAGTAGCTGAATTTTGAACCCAACATACATTGATGCATCTAATAAATATCCTCCAAGACATTCCTTTTGAAATGTTGTAGAAAAAAAGTTATAGGAAAAATTCCAATCTATCTCATATGTAGCAGCGAAACCCCAAGACATTGAGCTCTGATACCATATGTTAAGAACCAAATATCAATATAGCATAGAAAAACCTCAGAAAAAGTACTCAACGCCTTGAAAAAAAGATAATTTCAGATAATAAGCCTCTTCGAGGGGGCAACCTCCTTTTACCCCACTTAAATGTTCAAATACAAGATGATTCAAAATGAAAATGTCTCCTCGATATATATAGGATACTAGGAGGTATAATTACAACTAATGGCTTAAAGCTAACATAAATAAAATAACATTACTAATATAATATGCCCCAATTAATCGGTAATGAGCCAATATTAGGGCTTAACACAGATGCACGAAAATACATGCATGTCACAGGTGGAAGTGGACATTCTCTTGCATAGTGTCCCGGTTGTTGGTAGTTATGGAATACCACCAGTCCTCTGCTTCTTCCAAATCCTCCTCTACCTCATCCTCCACCTCTGTAGCCAACTCGATCTCCTCACGGTGTGTTGTATTGTGGCACCTGTTTATACTATGCGAGATTATACTGTGGCTGCACGGTATTGTACTGCGGATGCACAATGTTGTATGGGGCCGGTACTTGGTTAAACTGTGGTGCATCTTTCCCTATCATTATCTCTGCCTACACCCTATAGGTGTTTCATGTTCTTTTCCTCATCAACTCCATTGTCCTGCAATCTTTGTCATCATGGCCTATTGACTTGAAAAAGTTTCAATATGAACTCTTAGGCACTGTTTGGTATTTTTGTATCATTGGACAATGATATGGATCATGCCCTTGTGTCTTACATATCTCACACCATAGTCCTCCTGTCGGCAAAGGGTTTGGCAGTCCTATTGCCATGTATTGCACAAATGTTGGGTATTCGTTCTTGTGGTGTCCTTTGGTCCTACATGTGGTACACCAAACAACTTCTCTTTTGTCCTTACCCCTATTCTGGTTTAATTGAAATGTTAGATTCTTCATGTATTCCTTGAGTTCCTCTATTGCTGGATCTATCTTCTGATATTGGTTCTCTTCTAGATGCAAGGCTGCATGCAGAGCCTCTACTTGGGTTTGAAACTTCTACTGTCTCAAAGGGTATTTCAAGTGTGGTAGTAGTGAATTCAAAAATAAATGCCTATGTTGCATATCTGTCATGACATACTTCAACTTTCCCTTCAATAATTTGAATCTATGGTCTATCTCCCAGACATATTCTCCTAGTTTCTGCCTGATCTCTATCATCTCGTTCATGTACCGATCCTCTGAGATATGCTTCTGGAATTCATTTATCAACAACTTCTTGATATCCACAATCATTCTGGTTGTTCCTGGTGGACTGCTTGCAGCTAAGCTCATGTATCAATCCAATGCACAGTCTCTTAGTGTGATGGCTAATTGTGCCAATTTGGTATCCTCATCTATGATCTGCTTTGCTTCCCAGATCTTTTCACAGATGAACAAGTGCTTCTCTGGGTCCTTTGATGCCTCTCCCTTGAATTCTGGTAACCTATTGGTGGGATCATGTCCTGCCATCCTGAATGATGAACTACTACCTCCACACGGTGTAGATTCTTAACTAATGCTTCCTGAACTTCCTTCTATGTATCTTCCACTGAAATTCCGTTGTCTAAACGATGGCGTTATTTCTAGTGTATTAGTCGCACATGGGTTTATGGGTTCCATGGTATTAACATCCCCTTCTGTATTCTCATTCTTTTAACATTTTGTCGCCAGATCTAACATTCTTTGCACAGTTCTTCAACATATCTCATTCACTCAATCTCTTTCTGTTCCAAGTGACAACATAATCATTTGTTGGCTTAAAGTTTATTCCTGTTGCCCTTCTTGGGATGACTCAGGTTCAAGTCCTCTTGGTTTCCAACAAAACCCCTTTAAAACTATCGACCCCTCTGGTAAACCAGAAGGCAACGCAGTACACAGGGTGCACTACACAGTCTCACCTGAGATAATTCTATTGGTGGCTGCAACGCTAAGGTGGTTGGAGCCTGGGAAATGAGTGGGGATCCACAATTAAAATCTGCAGTCTTCATTTATTTAATCTAACATTCAATTTATCCTAATTACTCTGTCATTCTTACACATGCATGTAAATTATCAGATCTAGCTAGCCTTTTACACATTTGTTTAACATATAATCATTAACAACAAAAGAGATACATAACATTCAATCACATAACACATGATCTACCGTGTTTCACCCATCTTAGGCTATGTCCACAAATATTTAGATGCTCTCCTCTTTTATTATTATGGTTCCAAAACTACAACGCCCCACGCATTACAATTCTCCATTTGAATTAGGTCGAGATCTACAATGAGGCAGACTAGATCACAACAGGCTCCTCAACCTATGATCTAACCCTCAATATCTACCCTATTTCCTCTCCTCAGCTCAACAACTTACCAAAATAGATCGAATTTATAGTCGCATTAAAAAACAACAACTAGTAAACAATGTTCCAACCCTCGACCTAGACCTCCTAAATACCTATTTATACATAATTTCGGCTTACCAGCCATTACATTCTCTTACCAAAACCCTAACCCTATCATGGATAGGTCTTCTTGCATACGTTCCTCACTTGCCTTCCTCTTCTGCATGCACATCTGTTTTGCACATGCTTCTTTTCCTGCATGCACGTTAACATATTAACTTAATATAATATACTAAATCATGATAAAAATTTTGTTAATTATAATTCTAATTTATCCTACAAACATATCTTTCCATGAGATGAGAGAAGTTATACATACAAAGTAAATATTTGTTATTTATATTCATTATTAAAAATAAATTATTTATATTTACATTACTTTTAAATATTTTTAAAAAATATAATTTATATTTATATTTATTAATTAAAAAAAACAAAAACAATTAGTTAGTATGGGTTTAGTTTTTATTTAATTACTAATTCAAATTATCCAAAGTATCTATGTAAGGATTTTCTCTCTCTCTCTCTATATATATATTCTCTATAAGATGTATATTACAAAAATAATTACACTCATAATTATCCTAAAAACGTCTTAACCTGGTCATATTTTGGTGGTGTTTTAAAAACATCTTTAACATAAAAATTTATTAGTAAATTGATGTAATTTTTGTCTTTACTTATTTATATAGGATAGACTTTAGCCTCACATATTCAATTTTCCTAGAACTGGGCTCCCAAAAAGACATTGAAAACCCATAATCTCATATACCATTGAATGCACCATAGGAACAGTGACATAAAATATAGTAGAAAAGATTATAAAATGGAAGACATTGGATGGAACCTGTTAACTCCCCAAATAAATCATGGGATTTATTTTGGTTATTAGATGATAGGTTGGTTCCTAAATTTGATTTCTAATTTTTATCATTAGGTTAGAGAGTCTGTTTTTCCAAAATAATCTCAAAAGACATGTTGATTTTGGTTCGGTCAAGAGAATGGAAAAATATCGGGACTCGGTGGTTTAGGCGAGCCTCCAACATGCTCATTAACCACCGAAAGTGTTCATCTTCGGCAGATAAGGGGTCAAGGCAGAAGGCATGCAACCACCGAAAGTATTTGAATGGGCAAAAAGAAAGCTCGTGCTTTTGCACGAGCCAGATGTCAAAAATCGTTGCAATGATGAGGAATACAACCACCGAAAGCTTGCATCGTGGGAGATGATGCTCATTCGTGGTGGTCATCCGAAAGGTTCGAAGCACCTGCATATTATCCATTGAATTAATCATTTCAAATCCACGCAGAGCGGTTATTGACAGGTATGATTGTACAGGGTTCCCTCCATTTCAATGGTAAGTACGCCAATCATCATTACCGGGTCTTTCCTTCATCTGTAAACTCAATGAGTTACAAAGAATCCTGAATATCACTGAAGATAATCACAAGTCCACGATCTTATCAGTAGAGCATATTTTTCAAAAGTCTGATCCTGCATTCCCTGGCGATTGTCGAAGTGTCTCCGAATTCAGCAGGCATCCCGAGTCAAATAAGTCTAGGTGGGTTATCAGGTAAGATCGGAAACCGTTCTCTTTCAAAGTTTCATCAATTCAATTGCCTCCCGAAAGGTTGAAGTTTCGACATGTCTCAGCTAGTTTGTCATCCGAGTTTGGGACGGTGTTTTAGTGAGTTCATGAATCATATGCTTTGTCATCCGATTTCACTAGTTTTTGCATAAGTGGTATCGACTGTATTCCTAATTCCAGAACCATTACCTCCCGAACATTTTAATCCCCCCCAGTTTCAGATACAGTCGGTATTGAGTCATGTCAAAAGCAATTCCTTCTTTGAGGTCCGAGGTGGATGGCATGTGGTATTTTGAGGATCATCCAGAGGTCGCAGAGTGTTTCAAACAGGTCTGAGTTTTCACATATTGTGAAGAATTGACAACCTTTCACCAACAGGTTGCTGAAGCATTTTCCCTTTCATATGATGGAAGGATTGCTAGAATAGGCAGAGAGGAGTTCATTATAGATGAAGCATCTATTGTCGAATACACAAGGTTATCCAGAACTGGGGATTGCTGGTTTAAAACCTCTTCACCCTCAAATGTTGAATTCAGATCATATTTGTTGCCAGTACATAAAACTTTGACTTGGAAGAAGGATATTCCTATGTCCTATCTTGAATCGAAGTGGCAGACCCTGTTGAGGGAGATTTTGGTATACATCACCTGTGAAGGGCGCTATAACAGGGTGATGTACTACCATTTTAAACTGTTGAACCACTTCACAGGCAGAGAACACTTAAACCTACCTTACTTCTTTCATAGAACCCTGACTAAGATGGAAAAACAGGTAAAAGCTCAACCTACTAAAGTTATAAGAAGAATATCACATCAGGGGTTGATTACCCTCCTTGTGAAAGAAGCTCTTCAGAGGAAACAAATAGAGTGGATTTTCTTCTTGTTTTGGAACGAGTTTCAGACAGAAAGACCTCCATAGATAAAAGCAAAGAAGTCTAGATGCAGAAATGACCCTACTCCCAAGAGTAGTCACGGGAGGAGGAAAGGAATTTCAATGCCCAGGGATTCTATAAAAACATCACCCAGCAAGCAAGGAGAAATCAAGAGGAAATTAAAGTTTGAAGATAGAAACCTTGTCACAGGGAAAAATCCTCTCAACCTACCTTATAGTGACTCTGATTCAGAGCAGGGAATGGAAAAAACATAGGATAACTTGTAGATCAAAAAAGATGCAAAACTGAAGATAAATATACCTCCATCAAAGCCTTCAGAAACACACAGGCAACCAAAAGCAGAAGCTTCATCAAGCAGGCCTCAGAAAGGTAAGACCAAGAAGATCAATAAGCTTTTGTGAGAGATTTATGAGATGGAAGTATTGGAGAGGTAAATCAAAAAGTCAAACAGAGATCTCACCGAGATAAATGCTGAACTATTTAAAGAAAATCAAACTCTTAAAGAAAAGCATGATATAATCAAAGACAGAAACAGAGAGTTGATTAGAGAAAATATGAAATTATACAGGCAGATCAGGATTCTGAGACTCAAGCTAAAGGAGTTTGAAGCACCTGAAGAAAAACAAACTAGTTTAAACACTTTGGCTAATTTAGCCACAACTATAATAGATGTGACAGATTCCCCTACACAATCAACAAAGGTTCGTAGGTCTGCACGAATCAAGACCATAGTATCTAAGAAAGTTTGAGTGTTAAAAGAGGATTCAGGACAAACATTTTTGCAATTTTGAAGCTCTTCAAAGATTGACTTTCGGTGGTTTAGGCGAGCCCACAGTGTTCTCATTAACCACCGAAACAAGCGCTTTCAGTGGATAACTTACCCAGAAATCTTTCCAGACAACCACCGAAAGCCTGTGTGTCCAGAATTGAATGAGTTTTTGCACAGGTCAGGGATTTTTGATATGAAAAGATTTGGGATCTTTTCCAATGATTTTCTAATGAATTATCAAGTTCATCCCAACAACTATTTTTGACAAAGCATGGAGAAAAGAGGTATTTCAAAGGCCTATGGACACTTTCATCTGGACCAAAAAACAGGATACTTCGCCACATCAGCCAACTCGACTTGGTCTCCATTGGAGAATGATCATTTAGCCTTGGGAGGCTGTTCTACACATCACCAACAATCAGTAGAGACAAATCTGGGATTGACCTCATTTTGAGGAAGCATCCCACTTATTTTGCAACAGATTTTTACTTGCTATTTTTAGTTGATTTGATCCATGTTTTCAGGATCTGAGAAATGCTTTGTAATGTTATAAATATTAGAATAGAACAGGAACCAAGGGTTTGATTTTGAGTGCTATGATGCTGCCACTGTAATGAAAAGACTTATTCTTATTTTAAAAAAAATTTCAAGCTTCCTTCAGTTGTGTGGTCAGATTTTCCTCCTCTGTTTTCTGATAGCTTATGAGTGAAAGTTGTTTGTTGATGCTCATTCAATTTGCAGTGACTGTCATCTCACTGGTTAATTGTTTTAGTTGATAATTATAAGCTATTTCTTTGGTTATTTAACCCATTGTGCTTGTTGGCATGAAGTATAATCTGGTTTAATAGCTGTTTTCTTCCTCATTTAATCAAACCTTGTCTGACTGCATTGCTAGAAGGCCTTGTGAGATTTTGTATTCCTAGACAGTCTTGAAAACACAGTCCAGTCCCTAGATATTCATCTTTATCCAAAAACCACATCATTTATTAAGAAAATTGTTTCAAAAAGAGTTAGTTAGCAGGCATCTCCGACTTATAGCCTAGGAGAGTTTCCTGGAGTGATAACAAATTGGCGTCGTTGCCGAGGAGAGGAGATCGAAGCTCAGCTTCTCTGGGAGATGACATAGATCTACTTCTTGATGATAGACAAGAAATAGACACTATCAGGTTGTACATTTTATATCTAGCGAATCCATTGACGAAGTGGCTCCCAAAAGAGCTCACACCAGGGCAAACCCAGAAGGCCCATTGACAATATCAGTTCCTGATCCAGAAAAGATCATCAGCAAGGGCAAAGTTTTGCAAAGACAGGCTTCTGGGTCTGCAAGTGAAATTGATTCAGGTATTCCAACTGATACTCATCCTTTTATATCTGAAAAGTCTTTGGTTGAATCCCCTGCTAAAACCCAAAATTCCCAAGAAATAAGAAATTCATCTCAAGTTTCTAAAGTAGAAGAACCTTCTTTTTTTTCTAATATTACTGATTCTGTCCTTGAGGTTGACATTTCATTCCATCCAAAAGAATTGAATACTGAATCCTCCCCACAGAAAGAATATTGTTCTTCATCTCCTTTGGATTCATCACCTAGCAAACCTTTGAAAGGTATTTTACTCACTTACGCCAATCTGCCTGTTCTTGAAGAAATTCTCCGTGATCTGTCCTCTAAAGGAGAAGAGAATCTAGCTTTGTTGCTCGGTCAGTTTTATAAAGCCTCTTATTTTCCACCTACTTCCGAAACCTCTGCTCAGGGTGAAGTAAGACAAACATTCTATTCTAATTCAGGCAATTCATCTCCTCCATCATCTCCTCCGAGTTACTTATCTCCTCCATCCTCTCCTACTAGTTCCTCGTCTTTTTCAACCACCAAGACCGCCATGGCTGCCCCTTTGACCAGGATGGAACAGATCTTGGCAAACAAATATGCCCCACTTGTCTTTCCAAACCCCCTGTCTGCCATGCCAACATGTGACTACCAGAAATATATGCCGAAGTTCACAGGAGCAGGGGAGTATACAGCTGAAGAACACATTGAAGCATTTTATGCTTATGCAGAAAACATAAATATTTTAGAAGAAGATGTGTGGACTAGAGTTTTTGTGCAGAGTTTGGATGGCCAAGCCCGAAAGTGGTTCAAAGAGTTACCAGCAAATTCAATCACTGGCATTGAACAACTAGATGAGGTTTTCCTAAAACACTGGGGAGAAAGAAGAGATCTGTTATACTACATTTCTGAATTTGGAAATTTGAAGAGAGGAGATGGAGAATCGGTCTCAGACTTTATCAAGAGATTCAATAAAATGTTTGGTAAGATCCCTGCAGAGATTAAACTGAGCGATGCATAGGAAAACATCACATTCTCTGCTGCCTTTGATGCAGAGTTTTGTCTGATCCTCAGGGAAAGACGATCAACCACACTTGCTTTAATGCAAGATGCTACTCTCGAGGTTGAGTCTAACATTACAGCATCACAAAAGCTTAAAGGAAGGGCTGAGAAGAAGAAGTATGCTGCTGATCCCTCCTCATCTTCTAGCAACCAAATGGAGAAGATGGAAAAGATGTTAGACAGTATGACATCTGAAATGTCGAAGCTAAAAGAACAAAATCAGCAACCAGCAAGAGCGAAAGAGTCAAATACTTTCGCTCCCAGAAATCCAAATACTTTTCCTTACAGAAGGAATAATCCACAAGTTCAGATTCTTCAAAGAGATATAAATCCAGTTGATGATCAGAGGGTCAGGCCACCATTTCAAAATGCAGTGTTAGATGAAGAGAAACAACCACCTCACGATGAAACTGAGGATGTAGATGAGATAAACTGTTTTGGTGATGAGAATGATACTTCGTTCTTAACACAGGTAGACTATGAAGAGGCCTTGATGGATCAACGAATTCAGGAAGTAAGTTTATAAGAAGTTGTCTACTTGACAGATGATCAGAACGGCTACAATTTAAGGTCCAAAAGTGTTGGTCCAAAAACACCTATTGCTGCCCCTATGAAGGACAAGGAAGATTTTGCCCTAGTAAAAAGCAAAGAGGTTGCTGCCAATCAGCCTCCAGCTCCTGAAAAACAAAACACCCCTCCAACCAAACAACAGAAGAAACAAATTCTGCCCCCAGCCAAAGAGCAAGTCAGCCTAAAGGCTCCTTCCAATGAGGTAAAGGTTTCAGATAGACAAGCTCTTTCTTTCAACTTTGAATCAGAAATTCAAAAGGTTAAGATACCAATGCCTTTAACTGAACTCATGAAGAATGCAGCCTTTAAAGCAGCCATCCTAAAGTCTCTTGAGACTAAGACCTCTTCGTCAGATGATTTCGTGAACCTGCAAGATGATCAGGCTAAAGTGACCATAGGGCCCATGATAGAAGACCGTGATGATTCTTGTCCACCATTTTACATATCATTAAATGTCCATGACAAAATCCTTCACAATTGTCTGCTTGATTCCGGGGCATCACATAACCTTATGCCAAAGGCTGTGATGGATGAGCTTGGTCTCGAAGTCACCAAACCATACCAAGATCTTTTCTCCTTTGATTCCAGAAAGGTCAGATGTCTTGGCCTCATTAAAGACATGGTCATTAACCTTGCTCAATTACCAATGAGGAGCATGGTTATGGACATGGTGGTTGCTGATATTCCACCTAAGTTTGGGCTGCTTTTGTCTTGTTCATGGGGAAAGAGATTAGGAGGTACATTACAGATGGATCTTCCCTATGCTACGATTCCAGTGTTTGGAGGGGAAATGAAAAGACTTTACAGGGAAAACCAACTTGCTTATATCATCAGCGATGGAAAGAATTCCGTCAATCATCCTATCTACGCTGTAGATACGGATTTTGGCTCATGCATCCTTCAGATTGATGATGGTCAATCAACTCCTATGCAGCTTGTGAAACCTATTGAACAGCAGGATGAAGGTGAAAACATTGCAGTCTGGACTATGTACTTCGATGGGGCCAACACTAGAGACTCAGCAGGTGCTGGAGTAGTGCCGATCTCTCCTACAAAAGAGACCATATCGCTGTCTTTCAAGCTTGACTTCAGAACCAAAAACAACATAGCAGAGTATGAGGCTCTGCTGTTGGGATTAAATTCAGCCAAGGAGATGGGGATAAAAGGTTTGAAGGTATTGGGAGATGCAGACCTCATTGTGCAATAGGTAAACAACACCTTTCAAGCCAAGCATGTCAGGTTAAAAGCTTACAGAGACGAGGTATGGAAGCTGCGTGATTCTTTTTCTGTTTTTGAAATTTCATACATACCGAGGGACATGAATCAACTAGCTGATTCGCTTGCTGTTTCAGCCAGCACATTCATTCCACCCATGCCCCCTAAGCTCAGCTATGAAATTCAAGTAAAGTATCGACTCTCCTTACCTGATAATGTCAAATATTGGAAAGTTTTTGAAGATGACGAGGAACTCAGCAGATTTCTCCAAGTGGTAGATGAGTTTTTTGATCTGCACATTAATCAGCAGAATCTTAATGAGGAAGAATCATAGGAACCTGAGCTAAAGGAGAAGTTGGGCCAGTATGACATTGTTCAGTTGCCAAACAACTATATACCTCGAGGTTTGGTACCCCTGGAAAGGCTGTTTGATCAGAATGATGTCCCTTACCAGCCAGACAAAAAAGAGAAAGATCCAGCTGTTCAAGAGCATAACATAGGAGGTAAAAGCCAACCCAAGCTTATTAATTTGTCTTCTGAATTGACTGCTGATGAGAAGTCAAAATGCTGTAGTGTTTTGAAGGAATTTTCCGATGTTTTTGCTTGGAAATATAGCGATTTAAAGACTTATGATCCTGACATTATTCAGCATAAGATACCTCTTGAAAAGGACACTGTTCCGTTCAAGCAAAAACTCAGGCCTATCAGTCCTCTTTTGCTGCCAGTGATTGAGAGAGAAATTAAAAAACTCCTAGATGCCAAGATCATAGTTCCCTTGAGATATTCCAAATGGATTTCCAATCTGGTGATCGTAAGGAAGACGAATGGTGAGGTCCGATTGTGTGTAGATTTCAGAAACTTGAACAAATGCTCTAAAAAGGACAATTATCCTCTTCCTAATATGGAACACTTGTTACAGAGGATTTCAGGGGCAAAGGTCATGTCCTTTCTTGATGGCTTTTCCGGTTACAATCAGGTTGTTGTCCATCCGGATGATCAGGAGAAGACTACGTTTACCACTCCTTGGGGGACATTTATGTACTCCAAGATGCCCTTTGGATTAATGAACGCTGGGGCCACATTCCAAAGGGCCATGGATATAGCATTTGTGGGAGAAAAGGACAAATTTATCCTCATATACCTTGATGATATTACGGTGTATTCCAGTAGCCATGAGGAGCATCTCAAACATCTGAAAAGAGTATTCTTAAAGTGCAGACAGTTTGGGATTTCATTAAATCCCAAGAAATCTCAGTTTTCTCTAAGAAAGGGTAAGATCTTGGGTCACATTGTCTCAGCCGAAGGTGTCATGATTGATCCAGCATGAGTGGAGGCCATTCAAAAGCTGTCCTTACCAAGGTCAAAGAAGGACATTTAGTCATTGCTCGGTAAGATTAATTTCGTCAGAAGGTTTGTGCCCAACTTTGCTGAATTAGTCAAACATATAACTTGCATGCTAAAAAAAGGGGCTGAAGTAAAATGGACAGACAGTGCGAGAAACTCTTTTCAGGATATCAAGCAAGCGATCATCGAGTCTCCGATTCTGATCAGCCCAGATTACAATAAGACTTTCTATGTCTTTTCCTTTGCTTCCTATGACACGGTAGCAACAGTCCTACTTCAGAAAGACGAGGAAAATTTTGATCATCCCGTGGCTTTCTTCAGCAAGACACTCCGGGATGCTGAGCTAAGGTATGACCCTATCGAGAAACAAGCTTATGCTCTTATAAAAGCTTTAAAATCATTCAGAATTTATATCCTTCATTCAAAGGTCATCACATATGTTCCTTTGTCTTCTGTAAAAGATGTTTTAACTCAGGTGGATATCGACAGAAAAAGGGTGAGATGGATAGCAACGATGATAGAATTCAATATCGAGGTAAATCCCACCAAGCTGGTAAAAGGCCAGGGCCTCGCCAAGCTTTTAGCAGAGGGAAATCATAAGTTGCTGGATATTAATTTCATAGCAGAAATTTCAGGAAATTCACAGACAGATATGGCAGCAGAAGGGCGGCATGACAGTCAACAAGTGGCAGAGCATTTGTCCTCCTGTGAATGGTATGCTGGCATCATACATTTTCTGCAAAAGCTTGAAGTTCCTCCTGAACTCAGTTTAACTCAAGCTCAGGCTCTCAAGCTTAGAGCTATCAAATTCTGCATTTATAATAATCAGTTGTATTGGAGGGACCCTGCTGTTCTGCTTCTCAGGTGTTTGGATAAAGAAGAGGCTGTCGAGGTAACATATCTGTTTCATTCGGTCGTCTGTGGTGGTCATCACTACTGGAAAACGACTGCTCATAAGATCCTGAGGGCCGGATATTATTGGCCTTTTCTCTTTGCTGATGTGTGCGCGTTCGTCAAATCTTGCGACAAATGACAAAGATTTACCGTTAAGCAGCAACTCAAATCTTTACCCCTGAGGCCTATTGCGGTAAATGACCCTTTCCAGCAGTGGGGTTTGGATTTTATCGGTGAAATAAATCCTGCATCTAGTGGCCAGCACAAGTGGATTTTGGTAGCCACCGATTACTTCACAAAGTGGATAGAGGCGATCCCTACCCGGAATGCTACACATCAGGTGGTCATAAAATTCCTCTATGAAAATATTTTGAGCAGATTTGGATGTCCCAAGAGGATGGTGGCAGATAATGCAGTAGTGTTTAAATCAGAAGCATTGGTTGACATGTGTGAGTCCATGGGCATCCAGCTGGTACACTCGACTCCATACTATCCTCAAGGTAATGGCTTGGCTGAATCGTCAAATAAGAGCTTGATAAAAATCATAAGAAAAATGTTAGAAGAAAATAAAAAGAATTGGGATTCCAAATTGAAATTTGCTCTGTGGGCAGACATAGTAATCATTAAAAAATCTATAGAAACTTCTCCTTTCAAGTTGGTTTATGGGACTTATGCGATCTTTCCTGTCTAGTTAGTGTTGCCTGTGGCTAAGTTCTTTTAGGAAGAGCAGACTGAGCAAAACGACATGGTAAGAAGGATGTTGGATTTGGTCGAATTGCAACAAGCTCGGGAACAACTAGTGGACAAATCAGAAGCACATCAGATGCAGATCAAAAAGACGTTTGACAGAAAGGCCAAGGTGGACAGTTTTCAGATCGGTGACTGGGTTCTGAAGTGGGATGCTCTTCGACAGGAAAAAGGCAAGCATGGAAAGTTTGATTCCTTGTGGACAGGCCCTTTTATGATCACTCAGGTGCAAAACAATAACACTTTCATTCTGCAGAATCTGGAGGGTGAAGAAGTGTTCAGTGGCCCGGTAAACGGGCGATTTCTAAAACTTTATTTCGTCTAAGGCTGCAAATCCTAGACATTGTAAATAGTCTTAGTTTTTATTTTTCAATAACTCCATGCCCAATGGAACACTAGCAGATAGTTTAGTTTTTAGGTTCTTTTCTAGGAAAGGCATTGATTCTATGGTTCTTGAAACCTCACAGGGAGGTGTTCATCCCCAATAGGAGCCAGTGTTAACTCCCCAAATAAATCATGGGCTTTATTTTGGTTATTAGATGATAGGTTGGTTCCTAAATTTGATTTCTAATTTTTATCATTAGGTTAGAGAGTCTTTTTTTCCAAAATAATCTCAAAATACATGTTGATTTTGGTTCGGTCAAGAGAATGGAAAAATATCAGGATTCGGTGGTTTAGGCGAGCCTCCAACGTGTTCATTAACCACCGAAAGTGTTCATCTTCGGCAGATAAGGGGTCGAGGCAGAAGGCATGCAACCACCGAAAGTATTTGAACGGGCAAAAATAAAGCTCGTGCTTTCGCATGAGCTAGATGTCAAAAATCGTTGCAATGATGAGGAATACAACCACCGAAAGCTCGCATCGTGGGAGATGATTCTCATTCGTGGTGGTCATCCGAAAGGTTCGAAGCACCTGCATATTATCCATTGCATTAATCATTTCAAATCCATACAGAGTGGTTATTGACAGATATGATTGTACGGGGTTCCCTCCATTTCAATGGTAAGTATGCCAATCATCATTACCAGGTATTTCCTTCATCTGTAAACTCAATGAGTTACAAAGAATCCCGAATATCACTGAAGATAATCACAAGTCCGCGATCTTATCAGTAGAGCATGTTTTTCAAAAGTCTGATCCCGCGTTCTCTGGCGATTGTCGAAGTGTCTCCGAGTTCAGCAGGCATCCCGAGTCAAAGAAGTCTAGGCGGGTTATCAGGTAATATCGGAAACCGTTCTCTTTCAAAGTTTCAGCAATTCAATTGCCTCCCGAAAGGCTGAAGTTTCGACATCTCTCAGCTAGTTTGTCATCCGAGTTTGGGACGGTGTTTTAGTGAGTTCATGAATCATATGCTTTGTCATCTAATTTCACCAGTTTTTGCATAAGTGGTATCAACTGTATTCCTACTTCCAAAACCATTACCTCCCAAACATTTTAATCCCCCACAGTTTCAGATACAGTCGGTATTGAGTCATGTCAAAAGCAAGTCCTGCTTTAAGGTCCGAGGTGGATGGCATGTGGTATTTTGAGGATCATCCAAAGGTCGCAGAGTGTTTCAAACAGGTCGGAGTTTTCACATATTGTGAAAAATTGAAAACCTTTCACCAACAAGTTGCTGAAGCATTTTCTCTCTCATACGATGGAAGGATTGCTAGAATAGACAGAGAGGAGTTCATTATAGATGAAGCATCTATTGTCGAATACACAAGGTTATCCAGAACTCGGGATTGCTGGTTTAAAACCTCTTCACCCTCAAATGTTGAATTCAAATCATATTTGTTGCCAGTACATAAAACTTTGACTTGGAAGAAGGATATTCCTATGTCCTATCTTGAATCGAAGTGGTAGACCCTGCTGAGGGCGATTTTGGTATACATCACCTATGAAGGGCGCTATAACAGGGTGATGTACTACCATTTTAAACTGTTGAACCACTTCATAGGCAGAGAACACTTAAACCTACCTTACTTCTTTCATAGAACCCTGACTAAGATGGCAAAATAGGTAAAAGCTCAGCCTACTAAAGTTATAAGAAGAATATCACATCAGGGGCTGATTACCCTCCTTGTGAAAGAAGCTCTTCAGAGGAAACAAATAGAGTGGAGTTTCTTCTTGTTTTGGAATGAGTTTTAGACAGAAAGACCTCCAGAGATAAAAGCAAAGAAGTCTAGATGCAGAAATGACCCTACTCCCAAGAGTAGTCACAGGAGGAGGAAAGGAATTTCAATGCCCAGGGATTCTATAAAAACATCACCCAACAAGCAGGGAGAAATCAAGAGGAAATTAAAGTTTGAAGACAGAAACCTTGTCACAGGGAAAAATCCTCTCAACCTACCTTATAGTGACTCTGATTCAGAGCAACACAGGATAACTTGCAGATCAAACATGATGCAAAACTGAAGATAAATATACCTCCATCAAAGCCTTCAGAAACACACAGGCAACCAAAAGCAGAAGCTTCATCAAGCAGGCCTCAGAAAGGTAAGACCAAGAAGATCAATAAGCTTCTACGAGAGATTTATGAGATGGAAGTATTGGAGAGGGTAATCAAAAAGGCAAACACAAATCTCACCGAGAGAAATGTTGAACTATTTAAAGAAAATCAAACTCTTAAAGAAAAGCATGATACAATCAAAGACAGAAACAGAGAGTTGATTAGAGAAAATATGAAATTATACAGTCAGATCAGGATTCTGAGACTCAAGCTAAAGGAGTTTGAAGCACCTGAAGAAAAACAAACTGGTTTAGACACTTTGGCTAATTTAGCCACAACTATAATAGATGTGACAGATTCCCCTACATAGTCAGCAAAGGTTCGTAGGTCTGCACGAATCAAGACCATAGTTTCTAAGAAAGTTTGAGTGTTAAAAGAGGATTCAGGACAGACATTTTTTCAATTTTGAAGCTCTTCAAAGATTGACTTTCGGTGGTTTAGGCGAGCCCACAGTGTGCTCATTAACCACTGAAACAGGCGCTTTCGGTGGATAACTTACCCAGAAATCTTCCCAGACAACCACTGAAAGCCTGTGTGTCCCGAATTGAATGAGTTTTTGCACAGGTCAGGGATTTTTGATATGAAAAGATTTGGGATCTTTTCCAATGATTTTCTAATGAATTATCAAGTTCATCCCAACAACTATTTTTGACAAAGCATGGAGAAAAGAGGTATTTCAAAGGCCTATGGACACTTTCATTTGGACCAAAAAACAAGATACTTCGCCACATCAGCCAACTCGACTTGGTCTCCATTGGAGAATGATCATTTAGCCTTGGGAGGCTGTTCTACACATCACCAACAATCAGTAGAGACAAATCTGGGATTGACCTCATTTTGAGGAAGCATCCCACTTATTTTGCAACAGATTTTTACTTGCTATTTTTAGTTGATTTGATCCATGTTTTCAGGATCTGAGAAATGCTTTGTAATGTTATAAATATTAGAATAGAACAGGAACCAAGGGTTTGATTTTGAGTGCTATGATGCTGCCACTGTAATGAAAAGACTTATTCTTATTTTAAAAAAAATTTCAAGCTTCCTTCAGTTGTGTGGTCAGATTTTCCTCCTCTGTTTTCTGATAGCTTATGAGTGAAAGTTGTTTGTTGATGCTCATTCAATTTGCAGTGACTGTCATCTCACTGGTTAATTGTTTTAGTTGATAATTATAAGCTATTTCTTTGGTTATTTAACCCATTGTGCTTGTTGGCATGAAGTATAATCTGGTTTAATAGCTGTTTTCTTCCTCATTTAATCAAACCTTGTCTGACTGCATTGCTAGAAGGCCTTGTGAGATTTTGTATTCCTAGACAGTCTTGAAAACA
>JZKD02S0329404.1:529476-568599 GCA_000966675.3 Picea glauca | reverse complement strand
AGGAACTGGGCAACCATATTCCATCCGCTTAAGCTCTGAATCGTATTTTTATCGTCCTGAACCGAAGCTGCAAGGCAAGAGGATAGGAAAAGGGAGAAGAGCAGACCCAAACTCCGTCTCAAACCAACGAGCCTCTCCATGATCGACTCAGCTTTCTTTGTTTAAGTTGCTTTTGTCAGGTTTTGCCCAATCTGCATGAAAAAACATGCATTTATAATGCCTTTTACCCCGCTGTCCATAAATCGATAGCAGGAAGTAATTAAAAAACAAAGAGGAATCACGACAATATTAAATCGACACGATCCAGATGTTTGCATGCGGTTCTGAAACCCCATGACAAGGTATCCCGTGAACATGAATTCATTGTTCTTCAATCCATTGGCCAAAGCTTTCTTGATAGCCACGATGCCATTTATTAAAAAAACAAGTATAAAAAAGAAAGGTTGATAGCCACAATGCCATTTCTGCAAGGGATGCAAAATGAAATGCATTCGCATGCCGCTACTTTCTCCAGACATTCGCATGCTGCCATTGCATACTGCCTCAGCCCGACCAGAGCATGGCCTTTCCTATAGAACGCTTTGAGATTGCCGGAATCGATCCAAAGGGCCTTGTCGGAATCCTCCAATTCTTTCCCTGAAGTGCGCTAGTTTAAATTTTAAATTTCAAATTTCAAATTTTCAACTGCAGCACGATGGCGGTTGAAGTTTATAAGAGGTCTGAGAAGGTAAGTGTGGCCATTATTTACCTTAACTCGCACCAACAACTCATCGAAGATTTGGTGGCTCACATCGTTCGGCTGGATGGAGGATGAATGCATGGCATGCACTGACAGACGGATGCAGCACACTGCATGGTCATGCTGACCCCATACCATCCATAGACAGCGTAAACGGAAACGGAAGTTGAAGCGATCAACCCCACGACGTTAATGGAGCCGATAGATACCTTCGACGTTAACAGACGTTCGACGTTGGTCGGAATCCCAAATGGTATCGTCGTTAGCTTACTCCTTTTAAAATGGGTATATGGATCTCATGGATGGTCTATGAAATCCGTACACCCATTGTCGTGGAGAGAAGTCCTATCAATGATTAGTTCACGTGCCCTGCAACAATCTTGCTGCGGGGTGCATATTGCTTGCCAGTTTATTATCTATTGAACATGGCTATGGGTGCATATTGCCAGATGGATTGACGCGTGGCATGTTTTCGACGAATAGCCTGGTGCCACGTGGCCTAGTCCTGGTCTGCACGTGACACCTATCCACTGGGCATTTTTGTTGACAAAATATTGGACTCTATGGGGTTTGAACCCGCGACCTCGGGCGTGGGTGAATGATTTGGCAGGGCTCGCCCGCCCGTGGTAGGTCTTATACACTATGGGAACGAAGTTTTATTTAAAGTGATGTGAGGGGACCATTGGGCGGAGAAAGCGTTGGGGCCTAGCCCCCCGACGCTATTCACATAACCATACCATATACCTCGACGCGTGTTCGTATGTTGTAGCCTCGGTCTAGAGTTAGCCCCTGACAAACCTACATATGACCATTCCAATGTGACTCTGCTCTGTGTTATGGCGTGCCCACGAATATGTGGAGTTTGGTATAGCCCCCAATCGCGGAAGATATCACATGTGACCGGTGTTATAATGCTTGGGGCGTGATGTGTAGGGTTGGCGCTCGGTCGACCGGGCTAGCCCGTCGATCAGAGCGCACGACCATGGGGTTTAGACTAAGGGGCCAAAAGTATAGTGCATGGAGTTTGAAGCACTTGGTCACATGGCCTTACACCATAAGACTAGCGCTGGGACTCAAGGGGGCCAGCGCACAATCTCAGCGCTTGGCCACATGGAGACACCCAATATGACCAGGGGCATGGAGATAAAGGGGTTGCGCCTTGTTTTGACATATAGTGGGTTTTCTACTTTAATATACGATTTTTAAATGGATTTTAGCCTGATATTGGGAGATTTAGTCCATTATTGATGGATCTTGGGTCCTTTTTGAGTCCAGATCTTGGGGGGAAGTTGGGAGATTGTTACCAACTTCAGGTCTATAAAAACCAGAGGTTCTTGGAGCCAAAGAGGAAGTTCAGAGCAGAGAAATGGTGAACAAATGTAGAGGCAAAGCCATTTTTATGCAGGGAAGCTATTGAGGATTGCACCTTTGCGAGCCATTTATGGGAGCTTCGTTCATCCGATTTGGGTGCCATCAGTTTTGATGGGTTCTTGAGATCTGGTAGAACACGACCAACTCATTGTTTTAATCCATTGACACTTCCATGATGCACATTTAAATATTTGAACATAAATAAGAAAGCCTCACCCACTGAGACAAAGGCCCAGAGACGTAGGCGAAATTGTCGAATTCCGTTATCACATTGGTGTTTATAGTTTGCTCTCTTCATGCTTATTTTTAGATCTGTATAATGCTTAATGGCTGGTATGTTTCCTATTTCATTAGTTTCCTAAATAGTAATTTAACACATGCTAAATAACTCAACCATTGTCGTTTAAAACATCTTTTCGGATCATTGCATCACTTTCAATTCCCCATATTCAATCTATCTACTGGAAAATAATTGAAAGTGGCATAGTACGATTCATGCATAGAAAGTAACAAAACAAAAATTAAAGGTAAATGAAAGAAATAATGTGTGTGCAAATATGTGGTTTTATACATACAAAACATATACGATTCATCCATAAGAAGGTAGCAAAACAAAAATTGCAGCAACAAATAGTTTATATTAATAAATTTTATCATCAAAATATGTTTTCATTATACATGTGTCTCATAGTATATACAATTACTTCTTTTTTTGTTTCTTAGTTTGCATATATTTGTTGATTGAGTCATCCATTTCTTGACCCCCTTAAGTTGTTGGGCCCTCTCTTGGTGCTTATTTAATATGCATGCTCTAATGTGTTCTACGTCTAGTTGTGTACTCTCCACGATGTGCAGGCTACTGCAAATGGGCATAAAATACAATAACAAAAAGGGTTAAATTTATATGGTTAGTTATTATTCATAGAAGTAGTTCATTAATACAAATATCATTACAATGTTCTCTTCCAGGTTGACTAGTCGAGACCATTGGTTCAACTACCATGTGTTCCTGCTCTCGCCAAGCATCCTCATCTACATGCTTTGCCATTGAAACAAGAAAAGTTATACGTACTCTATCTGCAAGTAAATATTAATAATCGTAATCCATACTTATGATTTTAATGCCATAATATTGTCAAGGCCGGGCTGCACACCACCATCATTGAGATGCACTCTGCTGCCATGGGGTTGTTGTCAATTGTTAGCCTCATTATTGTTGTTTCTCTCTTGCTTAAAAATAGACACATTCATTTATGGGTGAAATCAATCGTGAATAGATTTTACAAGTAATCAATAATTAAAGTCCATTGATTTTACTTATGTTGTCGTTCAAAGGGGCAGATTGTGTTTGCGCCATGCTTTGTCCATGTTCAACCACAACTTGAAACTGAGTCGGAGCTCTTCTTTAGTGAACACTATTTTGAAATGAGTCCCTTGCATTGCATAAGATCACAAATTTGGCTTATTGGATGCAATTAAATAAATTTTGGATGATGATAGGAATGACATGGTTTAATTATTTGGTACTTACAATTCATGCTTTTAGTTTCATGATAGGAATGACATGGCTGAGTTTGTTCGGCCCATGTTTTTCTAGTCTTTCATTGGTTTCTTTTGATGTGTCCGGGAGCCCGCAAAAAGTTTCAAATAGGTTAGGTATGACAATTTTTATATAGAACTAAAGAAAATTCAATAGATTGAATTTAAAATATCATATACCTTGTTGGACCAGGTGGCATTTTTCCTTATTTTCTCATTGTCTTCTCCTTTTCATCCTCCATTAGATTATTCCACCCTCTCTCAGGAATCATTAGAGGATGCTCATACCTAAGTGTTTTTTGGAAATGAACCCTATATTGATCCCTTACATATTTCAAATATGTACCGTCCAATGAGTTGACTCTACTTTTGTTGAAGGATTCACCAAACAGGCCGACCAAGTGGTTAGTAAGATCCTTTTTCAAATTGGAATTTTGAGCATTCCAACATGTGCGTATGGTGGGCACACAAATATCTAAGGCATTGTCATTCATATGCTTAAAAAAATGTTGATTCTTGTGAAACAATATGATCATTAATTTAAAATAATTGGAGAGATGTACATTTCAATTAGATAAATAGGAAATAATTAAGACATTCATAAAAACCTAAGATTTTTGGTATCTTGATCGGAACAATGTTCTCGTCCACCAAAAATGTAATAGACATTGTTCCCTTGTTGGTAACGCATGTCGATCTAAGAAAACAATCTGTAAAATCACCAATTGGGTCATCTCCACCATCATATGCATGGTCTGATGTGCACTAGGAGGGCATGTCATGGGCCCCAAAAGGTATAGTCATTTGAGTCATGGGGTTTTCAACCACAAATGGAGATAAAAATGGCTTTGCGGGTACGCGGATCATGCTAGGAGGCCGTGGTGTTCGTGCATTGCTGCTACCAACACTAGCCTCATGAGCAACTCCCAAAAAATTCTATAGAAAGAAACCATTTTTTGTTGAGATCATATAAAAGTAGCAAACCAAAATTCATAAATAAATATATGTGATAAATAACCTCTTTAAAAAATGGCACTTACCCCATATCGTTGTATATCTTCCATCAAACATCTACACCTTTATTTTTTCTCCTCCATTGGTTCACAACTAGCCAATGCAATAAGTTCCTTGTTTTCCTTTCTCATAGCCTTTTTAATTGTCTCCATCAAGTTGATGGATTCAAACAATTTGTCATCGTCGCCCACATTGTCAACATCAGGTGTGGACAACTGCATATATCATAAAAAAAAACAAGTTAATTCAATTATAAAAGCAATAATAAAATTCACTTTAAATGGATATGGATATTGTTAGTTGTTTACCTGCTTCGAGGTTGATGCCTTCCCATGATCACCCTGCCACAATATAAGAAGCATGGCATATTAAAATTTTACCTTATAATATAAGAAGCAAAGGATATTAAAATGAATGTTAAAGATACAAAATAAGAGTCATTAAATAGAGGTTGGTTGAAGTTATGGTGTCAACATCCATCTTATACAATGGATCGACATCCATTTTCATTCATCTTCCTATGAACACCATTCATATGTGCATAATTTGTCTACAGACATACCTATGTTGAAAAAGATTATCTAAGCCATATTTTCATAGTGCTATCCTAATATGTAACAACTAGCATAAACATCCTAATATGTAACAACTATCGACTGTATGCAAATAAAAGAAAAATAGTGCTTTCAATAAATGCTCATTAATATGGTTTACTAATGACTTAGGTTGAGAAGAGTAAGCTCATAATGGTGGAATGATGATGAATGGTATATATGCTAACAAGGTATGAGCTTGGCTAGTTCAAGGGATTTTTTATTTGGACCTTAAACTTGCTCTTTTTTGTAAATTCTCTGTATGCCGATAAAATGATGAACCATGAAACAAAGAAGGAAAAGTGATGATGAAATACTCAAAAACTGGATAATTGTTTTTAAAACCAAGTCATCATTTGAATTTCCCTTATAGAACATAATATAGGCACGTCTTGAAACAAAATTGTATTGAAATGGATTGATACTGGAGGAGACCTTTTGTAATATTGAGTGATGAAGCAAGTGAATTGGGTAAAGTGTGTGTGGAGACTAAACAATAATTTTTCCATGTATTGTTCCTCATATTGCTTTATTGAATAGAACAATGCCAAAATATCCCGTGAAGGAAAAATATCCTTCTTGCTTTAGGTCACCTGGAAGAATCTAGTAACCTGAGGGGGTAATCCTCTTAAAATAAGATTTCAAATTTTCTTTTTAACTGAGTATTTTTCACTTGAAATTGAAGAAAAAAATAATTTTTGGTACAAGACCCTAAAATTAATCAAACTTAAAATGATTTATGAAAGAAAATTATCAGTAAAATCTTCACCAAACAATGCACTATCAGAGTGGGAACCATATTCTTCTTTAACCAACATTATATAATAAAAAAACAATAAAATGATTCCTTTAAATAAAATGAGATGCATTTAAAGTGACATACATAAGAGGAAACTGAAAAAAATATAAAAAAATTATATATTACATTTAAGGATATCGAAAACGTGAAATTCTCCAGTAATAGATACTATGAATATAATTTTAGTGATTTAAAAAATTGCTATATACATAAAAAAAAGTACATTTATCAAGTGAAACCATAATAAATTGTTGCTATATCCAAACTTTGAATAATTATAGAAATAGGTTTTCTTAGAAGAAAGTTTCGGAAAAGTTTTTTGACTTCAAAATCTTGAACTTTATAGAAAGAAAAATAAAGAGAAGTTAACAATGAGTTGGTCAAATAAAGGATGAATCCTCCATGAAGTAACAAAGTTCATTAAACTGTCCCCGTGGTGTAGAGAAATCTGTGAGGGAGTGCGTTGTTAAGGGACTCTGTAAGTGAAGTCACCGGTTCGAAACCTCTGGGGACACCTAAAATCCATCCATTTTAAGGGATGGTGCAATCAAGGTCAGGTGCGATCCTCGAGTGCTTTTGACGACTTAGATGCCCCTGGGTCATAGCATCTTAGCCACAGTCTAATCCCACATGTCAGAAATATTTAGCTAACAAAAAAAAACAAAGTTCACTAAACTAATATTGGAATATAAAAATGATCGGAATATTGTATGAAGCAGGTTCATGTGTCCTATGAATGATACCCCCTATTTCCTTCTTCATTTGATTATATTCTTCTATGACCATTATTGATTAATTGTTTCTAAAATTAGATATAACCAAATCAAGCTATCTTTACTCATGCATTGTTTTTCTTTCACTACTTATTCACATCTCCTGACATGGAAGATGGGACCGACATAGGTGTTGATATTGATGTTGTCATAGTAATTAGTTATGACGTGGAAACTGATGTGGCAACAAAGATTAATATTGAAGTTTTATTCCTTAGTCTTTCTATTCTTTGCTAATCATCTCCCTCTGGAATTTTATAACTTAATATTGTATGCCCCATGATATCCGATTAAGTGTATAGATCATAAAATGTATGGGCTAAATTCCTTTGGATGTTTTTAAGTATGCTAAGAAAGTCATTGGATAATTTTTGAATGATAATAATTATCCCTCGAATAGGACTTGTTAGGTCTTCAAATTTCTCATGATTTGTTCTATGTTTTTCAATTTTCTCTTCATATATTTTAACACTATAAAACCACCCTTGATCATTCCAAGGAACCAATAACTCGAGCTTGAAGCCCTCATGAAATATGGCTCTGAATTGTTGTCCAAATTGCAAAACTGTCTCACATTTTCTCTAAGTTGACTTAATCAAATTGTGCTTGAAACTTACTGTACCGACGTCCATTATAAATTATGTTCTATTGTTTATTTTTAAAACCTGAAGATATACACTACTTAGATGATTTGCAAATTTTATGACATTATTAGCAATTTGTACCTTATCTCCTAACTTTTCCCTAGTTTTCTCCACCTTTAGATTCATATTTCTTTCTGAGTTCTCTATTTCTTGTAGAACATTAAAATGAGTTCTCAATTTCTACACGAATGATTTGATTTGATTCCATATACAATGTTTGACCTCAATTAGATACTTTCTTGCAAAATATTTTTGATCATAATTCTTTTTGAAGTATTCAAATTCAACAATTTTCTTACAATTTTCAGATAACTTAGTATCATTTTGTGCTATATCAACATAGATTTGTTCTACTAATTTACTTCTTTTGTCTAATTGTTCCTGTACATCAACCATTTCTGAAATTTACCCTGATATTTAGTTTCCATTATTTGAATCATTTCCGTAATTTTTGATAATTCCTTCCTCACCTGAACAATTTGTCTCTGGTTTGAAGTTGTCAGGGTTTCTTGAACATTAGGAATAATTACATTTTTAGCTATCTTATGTGACAATGTTGTTACTTTTTATTCATTAATCTTTTCATTGTTTGCTTGTAGTCTTGCATTTTGTTTTCTAATACTTTTAATTTGATCTTTCTTATTTCCCAACTCCACTATTTATTTGGTTTGGCTATGCATGGTGGCATGCATATTTACATTTCCTCTAAGGATCTGAATTTATTTATCCTTTTTTTTTTTATTATCATTGAGGTTATGATAGACATAGTTTCTACTTTTGTTCCCAAGTATATAATTTTTTCTCTAAATCATTTATTGCAATTGATAGTGCCTTGTTGGTTTCCCTTTCAACCTCTAACAGATTTTCTAATGTACCAATTTCTATATTCAACTTCCTCATATTTACAGATGCTTGAATCAAATCTCTAGCCACCATATTTTTTTTTTCTTATGCCATTCAATCTTATCTTCAGGTGGCAAGCTATTTAGATGAAAGGTGAACTTTGTTGTATCGTATTCATTTGGTACAAGATCTCCTTCAGGATTATCAACTTTGGGTTGAAGAATGACCATCTTCATTGTACCTCTATCATAATCAATTGATGATAACATTCTAGAAGAAGCAAAATCTTAATTAATCATCCGAGAGTATAAATTTTTCTTAGTTTGTTTGACAATCTTTTTTTCCATCTTCATTTCTACAAAAATATCAATCTCCTTCTTAGAGATTGTAATTTGTTTTGATGATTCATTACGTTGAGAATCATGAGAAATTGGAATGTGAGTAATTGTAATCACAATTTTTTCAATTTGTTGTAATTTGTTGATTTCTTTTCTAGCTTCATGATCTATTTTTTTGCTTCTTAGCTAACATATCTTCCAAGGTATCTTTTTCCATGGGATCATCTGCTCTATTCCTTTGTATATATTCCTTTTTGGGAGTAGACATTGTGATCTCTACCTCCATTTTATTTCCTTTGTTTTTTATTGTTGATTACTACTCCTTCATGACTTATTGTACCTCTATCCAAGAATCTTTATTAGCTAATCCTTTTTTTTTTTTAATCTGCATCAACCTGGTGAGTATATGCTGCTAGTCCAACTAGAATTCTCATGTCAGAAATCACTTTAAGAGGGTCATATGGCCAAGATACATCTTCTTCAAATTGAAAATATTTTATCATATTTTCCACAATGGTAAAATAATTTCTTGTTTTAACAATAAATGTTCCAATCTCTACTGGTAGTGCAAAGGATGTCTTTTTGTTCTTAGAAACAAAATGAACATAATTAACATTTAGTCTTTGTCTAATGTATTCTAAAGAAAAAAATATTGGAGTTAGATAGACTAGAAGCTTATAAGGTTTCAATTCTGAACCATAAATCCTTAACACTGTATGATATTTTGAAATATACCAGTAACCAAACCTCACTTGATGACTAATATGTAAATGCTGCTTACATTCAGAAGGAAGTCTAGGAGGTATTTAATTAAATAAAAAAGTGCAGACTACTAATATAAAATCATCAACAAAGTTTTTAAAGCCATTTTTTAAACTTTCACAATTTAAAACTTGAGTCCATTCAAATACTAGAAATGGCCTTTTGTAATATCCCCAGTTCTAATCCCCACAATTATAATGTAATTGTGCAAACATTAATTAAGCTAGTGAGCCAATATGGTTAAGCAAGATAACCTATATGAATTGATCGGGCCAAGGGACAAGCTATGTAAAATGTACATTAAAATTATTAATAAAAAAAATTATTGCTAACAGTGGTATGAGTGTGATGGTAACAACGGGGGGATATGATTCCACAAGAGAGGGGGATAAAGAGGGGTCCAGGGGGTTACCCATTCTTAATAATTCAACCATTTCATTATAATGTTTTTTCCCTTAGAAATATCAAAGAGTTATTAAAGTGATGTAAGAGTGCAGGAATGATTTTAAGGATGGAATATTATTTTAAAATGTAGAAACCTTGGTGAATCTTACTAATCCTTCATATGAAAACTATCAATGATTCGCGATATTTTTGTAAAAATATTCAAATTTCTAAGGATTTTATATAGCTTTTATAAATTTTTGGTGATTTTTAAGGTAAAATAATTTTATCCTATAGAATTTGGGCGAATCATTTTTAAAAAAGCGAATCTTGTTTTTGGAAAAAACATGGAAAATTAGCCCATGAGCGAAATTTAGCCCCTAAAATCATCCCTGTAAGAGTGGTCGGTGGGAAAGTTCAACTCACCCAATTTATGACAACATGGGATGAGTACAACCATGTTTTGGGAAATGTGCGAGTCAAGCTTGCATGAGAAGAAAAATAAATTCGAGTTCATTCTTGGGATATTTTTTCGTGTTGGTTTAGAGGAGAAAGATGAGGGTTGAGTATTGGAAAAAGAGCACCAACCATGTTATGCTTAAGGATAACCATTGTTGGGATAATTTTTATGTTGAAAATGAGGTTGTAGGCCCGTAATGAAGGATGTATGTCTGTAAGTAATATTTTCTGTTGGGGAAATGGCTCAAAATCCTTGAGAAGGATGAAGTTAGTGTTGGTTTTATTCATATGAGATATGAGAGATATTCAATATATTATTACAATAATGAGTGTTCCATATATAGGGAACATAAAGTGACCACCCATGAAAGGGTGAGTCCCTTGAATAAACAAATAACTATTTATTATTATCATTTACTTATTAATTATAATCTTTAGAGAATGTCTTCCCGGTGTTGTCCAAACATCAAAACTCCCTCTCAACGAGGGAGACATTTTGCAACATGCCACTCTTGTCTTTGAAGTATACAAACTTCACCCTAGACTCATGACACTTGTCTGTCAGTCTTGGGAGACATCTCTCTCCTACCTGAACCGAGGAGAAAGTCCTTCTCAGGCTTTCCCTCTGAGCCAATTAAATCTCTCTAAGCTTAGGCTCATTTAGGGTCCACAAGTAATATCATATAGAATCTTGTGTCTTTATCAGTCCTTGTCAAGTCACCATGACTAGGACAAAGAACACACCATGATCTTTCACACAAGCACACACCTATGAGTGAATGGCGGCTTGATGCTAACTAACACGTGGAAATCACTTCAAGCACCTTGATTCCATATTATTCCTTGTCATGATCAAGGAAGGACTACGTCTAGGCCCATTTACCACAAGTGCACCTTTGTGATAAATGTATCCTATCTCCCTTGGTCTGCAGTCCAATCTAGGAGAAGTTATTCCCAATGTTGAAACATCAACGCTCCCTCTTAGCTAGGGAGGTAGCTTTCCATAGTAGTACACAATTACTGTCAATAGACACACAGTCTCCGCCAGTGGTACAAAACCACCATAGTAGCAAAAGATTTGTCACACATGGCACTCCCATGTGGACTTCTAGAGGCTACTCCCTCTAGGAACACTTAGGGTCAACTCCCCATAGTGTGATACATCAAGGGTCAACTCCCTTGACATGTCCTCATGTTCTTTGAACATGGGACGATGGGCTATAATCCCAAATGCACTTATTCCTTCTTGAATAAGTGTCCTCACATATCAACTCAAATCAATTCACAGAGGAGTACGATCTGAAGAAATTTTGTCACACATGGCACTCCATGTGGACTTCTAGAGGCTACACCCTCTAGAAACACTAGGGTCAACTCCCATAGTGTATGACGTAAAGGGTCAACTCCCTTGACATGTCCTCATGTGATCTCCACATTGGACGTTGGGTTATAAGCCCAACTGCACTTATTCCTTCTGGAATAAGTGTTCCACTTATCCCTTCTTGAATAAGTGTCCTCACAGATCAACTCAACTCAATTCACAAAGGAGTACGATATGGAGAAAGTTTGTCACACATGGCACTCCATGTGGACTTCTAGAGGCTACACCCTCTAGAAACATTAGGGTCAACTCCCATAGTGTATTACGTCAAGGGTCAACTCCCTTGACCTGTCCTCATGTGCTCTCCACATGGGACATTGGGTTATAAGCCCAAGCACACTTATCCCTTCTCGGATAGGTGCCCCGCTTATCCCTTCTCAGATAAGTGTCATCACAGATCAAATCAACTCAGTCATAGAGGAGTACGATTTGGAGAATGTCTTAGGAAGGTGCAAAAATCAACACTCCCTCTCAGCGAGGGAGGCATTCTCTGCCATGCCAAGTCTGTCACGAAAGTACTTAAACTTTATCCTAGTTTGGTAAGAACATCAACAACCTGCTCATTTGTAGGAAGGTACTACACCAATACTTCCTTTCTTTGCACTATGTCTCATATGAAATGGTACTTGATCTCAATGTGGTTTGGTTTGTCATGAAACACTAGATTATTAGAGATCTTCACACAACTTTGGTTGCCATAATGAATAATGGTGGAATCCAACACATGTTCGAATAGATCTGGAAGGAGCTTGTGAAGCCACACTTCTTCATGGACTATCATACTTACTGTAATGTATTATTCTTCTGTTGTGCTCAATGCCACAGAAGTTCATTTCCCGCTACACCAAGAAACCATGAAAGATCCCAAAGTGAAGCAACACCTGAAGGTGCTCTTTCTGTCCACTGCGCTCCCTGCCTAATCAGAGTCAAGATATTCCTACCATATCATATCAATACTGGAAGTATATCTCAGACCATGTTGAACTGTGCCTCGCAAGTATCTCAACACATGTTTCACAACAATCTAGTGTGTCTATCTCAGCTGACTTATAAACTGGCTAAGTGCACTCATTGCATAGAAAATATTTGGTCTGGCATTAACCAGATACATCAATTATCCAATCTATGTCTGTACAGAGTCAAATCAATTTCATCAAAATCAGAAGAAGACACACTTAGATTCTTTAGATTCATCATCATTGGTATAGCCATGGGCTTGAAGTTCAATATCTCAAACTTCTTCAATATCTCAACTGTGTACTTCCCTTGACTCGGGAAGATCTCATCAATTCTATGCCACACTACTAGTCCCAAGAAGTAGTGAATCATACCAAGGTCTTTCATCTCAAACTCAGAGGCCAACGCATACTTGCATTCAAAAATAAATCTCTATGTACCTGTGAGGAATAAATCATCAACGTAGACGACCAAAATCAGGGCCTCACCATTAATAGTTTTGTAGTACAGGCTGGGATCAACAACACTTTTGTTGAAGCCCAAACTCATCAGGTGTCCATCAATCCTCGCATGCCAAGCTCAAGGTGCCTGCTTGAGTCCATACAGAACCTTCTTCAACCTACACACATGAGACTCCTTCTCATGTATGACAAAACCATCTGGCTGCTCAATGTATATTTCTTCCCCAATCTCTCCATTGAGAAAGGTTGTCTTCACATCCATCTAATGTAGTTTCCAACCCATGTATGCTGCGAGGGAAATAATCATTCGAATAGAAGTGTATCGAGCAACATGAGCAAATGTCTCCTCATAATCTATTCCCTCCACTTGAGAGAATCCTCTAGAAACAAAACTTGCTTTGTGCTTCTTGATGCTTCCGTCAGTTGTATGTTTGATCTTATAGATCCATTTGGAAGTCACTATAGACTTCCTTTCAGGTCTCAGAACAATATACCACACATCATTCCTCATGATGGACTGATACCTCTCCATCATGGCATATTTCCATAATGCTTGATTAGGTGCCTCCTCGTAACAGGAAGGTTGTGAATCAATGATGTGGCTCATAGCTGCGACATAGCACAAATATCTTTGAGGTCTCTTTCTCTCTTGGAAGGTACCACGAGGAGCTGCATGTCTTTCTGCCTCCTCCAGAGTCTGACGAGTCCATGTAGGTCTCTTTTGACCTACTACAATATCTATGGGAACATCAACTAGAGTGGGGAGACGGAACCATCTATTCTTGTTTCTTACTATCAATATCCATGTGAGATCCTCTAGATCTCATGAAGGCTACCTTTTCCTCAAAGGTAACATCTATGTTCACCTCAATCTGTCTTTGACCAAGGATGTAGATTTGGTATATATGCCTTCGAAGACTCACTGTAGCCCACAAATGTACCCTTTCTTCCTGAAGGGTCTAGCTTGGTCCTTTTCTCTTTGGGTATATGAATGTATATTGGACACCAAAATATCATGAAGTGTCCAACTTCAAGTTTCACTCATGAATTGTGTCCATACTAGACATCTCATGGTTCCCTAGTGAAACACATGTCTAAGACATATCTAGGTTCCCTCATGGAACCAATGTCTAAGACATATTAAGGTTCCCTAATGAAACCAATGTCTCACAAGAAATATCGAGGTTTCCTCATGAAACCAATGTCTTGGTTCTCGACCATATGAGGCACGTCAAGATGAAGTCTCCATTTCCCCCTACTAGTCCACACATGATCCTCCAAAGAGAATGTCTCACACTATGCCTCAAACATCTCTAGGACACATTGAGTTTCCTCACACATCGAGGTTCCCTCAAGTGACATGTTGTGCTCTTAATTGAGAGAAAAAGGCCTAAGCCTTCTACAAATTGTGGCTTACTGCATACATTTTGACCAAGCCATTGTCCAGAGAAAATTTTGTGTACTTGCGGGAATTGAACCTGGGTCGGGAATAACACCCCGTAGAACAAACCATTCAGACTAGACCCAATTGACCCTTCTATGACTTTAGGATATTTTCATTTCCTTATCTTCACTCTCACATGAGTCCTCAATTGAATGCCCATGTGATCTTCCCATTGGACATGGCTGATTTCTGTTCCCTTGAATCAGAGGCATCAAGGGCTATGTTATCAACCTTCAGGATGGATCCCTTCGTGATATCTACGTGAGTCGAAGACAATTTCACGGGGATATCATCATAAATAAAGCTCACCTCCATCACGCTATGCAACAAAGAATACTGGAATAGTTGTCTCCTAGTGTGAATAACTTTCCTTGCAACCAATAATTGAAATCAGTGTAGGCATGCCATCTAGCAGTACCTCCCACCACATATTGTGTTGCATCACACAGAATAACTCTATCGGCATTGCCTTGCCTAATTGAGATTCTTGATTGTTCATGTTAATGCAGGTTGTCTAGTCTATGCTCTTGTTGTCTCTTTCATCATCGAGCAATTTTGTTGGAGGTCGGTACCTTCTCCTCCAATGATTCCAATTCAGAGTTGGCCTCTCATGCTAGTTGGGGGAGGTTAGTTTTTTTTTTTTTTTTTGGGAACCCCCGACTGTTGCTGCTACTCACCATGCATCTGTCTACTGTGAGTTTTAATTTACGTGACGGGTACTGGAATAGAGGACAAGGATCCATTCACCATCATCATCATTGTCTCGTAACCTTCCTAGAGCTAGTAGTCGCAGAACCATGATGAGAACTAGACAACATTCCACTATTCGGAGGAGAAATCTTCAATTGTTATAGTTATCATCATTGTTATCTTATACAGACTCAATATCGTCTTCTACAGTGTCACCAAGGGTCCTCCTCCTAGAGTTCTTTCAGTGCATCCACGCAATATTTCTTAGAATCTTTCTCCACGGTGGATGCAGTTTCTTCCATATCCTGCATCACAACGATTTCATGCTCTCACTTTCACCATTTTCACCTCCTAAACAATAGCCTCTCTCTTGGGCGTGGAGATGAAAATGACTATTTGGAGGATGTCCCCTTCTCTGTAGAGCTCTCTGCCTAATCCATGATTTTCACAAATGCACCCCAATAATCTCCATGAATGTTAGGAGTCTTGGCTGCAATGTTTTCTCTGATGATCATGGGCCTTCCCGTGAGGGAGTTTAGCCCACTCTAGCTCTGATACCATGTTGGTTTTATTCATATGAGATATGAGAGATATTCTATATATTATTACAATAAAGAGTGTTCCATATATAGGGAACATAAGGTGACCACCCATGAAAGGGTGCATCCCTTGAATAAACAAATAACTATTTATTATTATCATTTACTTATTAATTATTATCTTTAGAGAATGTCTTCCCAATGTTGTCCAAACATCAACAATTAGCACTCCTAGACCAATTGAGAGTTCTTGGAGACCCCAACTGTGAGATTTCTATCCAACAGAGTGCACTGGAGCCTTGTAGGTAAGTGGGAAGGCTTGAGGGACTGCATGGTAGAGAAGGGGGATCCTATTCCTTGGGTTATGCAGGTTGAAGGGAAGAGAGCTAGTGGATTGAAACTGTTGTTGGAGTAGAACCTGAGTTTTGGGCTTCTTATTTTGGAGAGTGGAAATCTAATAGGACCAAACTTCCTTGTGCACTCATAGCCTCAGCACAACAATCCCATGGCTAGGAGGAACACCCCTTGTACACGACCAGTTGGATTAACAATTCAAAATAAGTTTTCTTTTCTTTTTTCATGATTATTTCCATTGTGTATATGTTTAATTTGAATTTTATTGGGTTTGTTGATCATCCAAACATCCTTATATGTCAAATTGATTCTTAAGCAGACAATAACATCTGACCAGATTTGGGAAATTAAGATCATTATGACTATTTGTAAAATATCATGTGAAAACACTTACTTATCCATAAACTTCATTAACTGATAAATATAACTTACAGAAATAAGAATGCCAAAATAGAGAGAAATAGAGACAACAAATACTAAAGTTCATTACACAATTTGATAATAGATTTCACCTATCTTGGGCTACATCTCTGGGTCCACTTCTAAACAGTGAGACCACTCTATTAATTCTCAAATGCTTGATACAATGATGAATTACAATGGAAAATTTGAAGACACCCTTCAATTTTGCTGCTCAAACCCATAAACATAGGTTTCCATTTAATTCCTCTCAAAATTATGAGAAGAATTAGTATAAACTCGAATATGTTATGAATAGGTGTCCAAAGACCCCCTTTTTCATGCAAAACGAGACTATGGCTCTCATACATGGAAAATGGAACTGCTATCTCCCAAAAAAATTTCATTTTATTTAAATCTTAGGTGGTTGATTGAGTCTTTGTTTTCCTTAGTCATTCAGCATGGTGGGTCCTTCATTGAGTCCAGTCATCAAGTCTTGGTCATGTCAAATAATGTTGGTAGATGACTAAGTGGTCGTCAAGGTCATTGTCCTAAGTTTTTTTATGCCAAAGGTCGATCATAGTATGAGTTAATTACATCCTAAAAGTGAGTTAGGGATTATAAAGAGTCAGTTTTGGTCCTTAATGATCCATCATTACAAATGAAGTCATGATTTGACCTTTTTTTGTCACCATTTTCCATTATGATGAGTTTGTAGCGCATTTGGTCAATTTTGTACGTGAAGTGCTACCAACTCAACAAAAGTTGTCAGCGCAACTTATCATTTTTTCTACATGGCGTGCTACAAACTCGTGTTGTTTCCCTGTTCCATAATTTAAACCCGCTTTGATTGGGGAAATAATATCAAATAGGATTCTGGAAGATCAAAATTCATCATCAAGTATTCAAATCTCCCTCCAACACTCAGCTCGCCATCAGTCTCGAATTTTCCACAGGGATTTTGCATGTTGAAAGCATTTCATTGGTTTTTGTAAACTAACTTTTGTACAGAAGTGTTCTTTGTAACAGATTAATTTTTAAATGGCTCCAAGGAAATACCTATCCCCAAGAAGAGGTCAGGCTCTGTGGACAGGTTTGAACCTACTAATACTACTCTTCTTGAGCAAAACCCTAACCATGTAGATTCTTTCAAGCGCATGGGATGCTGGAGATTTTTTCAAAAGCTCGAAGGATATAATATGGAGGTTTCAAGAGACTTTGTGTAGAATTACAAGGAGGTTAAGACACAGGTTGGAACCTTGTAAATTCATCTAATAATGGATTTGATTGCAAAAGTGACTGGGATTCCTAGGACATGGGAACTTTGGTTCAAGGCAAGGATATTAGAAAAGGAGGACTGGTGTCAAGACATGCTCAATCTTGAGCATAGGGGAGTTGATTTGGTGAAGGGAGTGCCAAGGAATTGGCTGTTAGAGGAGTATGACAAGCTATTGTTCATCATTCAAATATTTTTTACTTGTGAAGGGAGGTACAACTGGATTTTGTAGTACCATTTCAAACTGCTTCTCCACTTCACTGGTAAGAGGGAAATTGACCTACCATATTTCTTGTTTATGAGCTTACAAAGGATGATTGTACTTGATCAAAGAAAGCCTGGTAAACTTCAGAAATCTATCTTCCATCATGCTTTGATTAAGTTGATAGTAATGGAACAATTAAAGAAAGAGGGCACATAATGAATCACCTTCCTGTTCGTGTCTAAATATCAAGTTGACTTGCTTATTTCTCCTTCAAAATTCAAGACTCCTAGGAAGAAGACTGTAATAATTTCCCTGGTCCCTCATATGAAGTACCGAAGTCCTCTTAAGACCCCATTCCTAAATAAAGTTCACCTATGCAAATGTATACAAGATATAAGAGAAAATGAAAGTCTAAAGAGGTAGTTATTGAAGAACACCTAGAGCCTCCTATGGATCTTCCTCAAATGGAAATTGAAGATAATTCCCAGACTATCCAAGTTAAAATTGATACACCAACCCTCAGAAGTTCATATAGGAGAAAACTTGTACTAGCAGAGGAATCTCATCAAAGAACTGAAGTTATCAAGCCTAGAACTAGGTTATCAAAATTGAAAGTTTCTCCTCTTGAAAAGGAAGCACTTGAGGTCATAGTCCAATTAAGTGAATCTCCACTAGAGCCAGCTCCAGAGACAGATCAAGGGCCTAAAACTAATTGGGCTCAATTACTCAAGGATGCAGATAGACAACTCAAAGAAGTTCAGGAGAAGAACTAGAAATTACATCAAGAGAATGTTACACTCAACCATCAATTTTCAAGTCAAGAGAAGAACTAGCAGAGGAGTGTAATCAGTTCAAGAGGAACATCAAGAAAAAGATGATTAAGAGGAAACAATTGATCAATATGTACAAGCAAAACCTCAGCTTGAGAGAAGACAATAGGAATATGATTGAAGACATATATTTGGCTAAGAACATGCTTAGTAAGAAGCACTTGGAAATCTTCTTGAAATAGATCACTTCTCCTAGTTCTTCCAAGCAATATGATTAATATGCAGATGTTATTTCAAGGTTTTGTGATCAAATTCTACTGACCTATGGTGAACATATTATACCTCAGATATCCATTGTTCATATTTGTCTTCAAGGTTATGGAACATGGATTATTCCTTTTTGCCTATATTAAGTTATAAATTTTGGTTTTAAAGGGATACAAGGCAATTAAGTGAAAGGTTTTGATGATTGCAAGTTTGGATCACTTGCAAAGAAGTACTACACGACATAATAGACCACCAATGAAATGCTCAGAAGCTCAGTAATGCAGACATCGAATGGATACCTCGTTTCATTTTGATGTGAGGGTTTGATAAAATGTTCATATGAAGGTGCAGGTTATGGAAGTTTTCTAGACCCATTTCATCAGTTTTACAGTGACAAGTTATATGTGCAACATCATTACAATCCCTCATACTTTTCTTACAGTTTGAAGTCTTGTGAAGGTGCATAGAAGCTATATTGAGGAAAGAAGGCATGAATACATGATTATTGAGATGAAGCCTGAGTAATCTCAATAAATTCAGTAAATTATAGTGGTATGTGTTTAGATGAGTCAGAATCCCAGCCTTCAAAGAAAATTTTCAAGCAATTTTGGAGTATTCTAGAAAGACATGCACCTACATAAGTTTGTAGCGCAAACTGTGTTTTTCCTATGTAGTGCGCTACCAACTTGTCAGCTTTCAGCAAAGGAGCAAGCAAAGTCAATTTCGACCTCTGTTCAATTTTGTAAGGGGTGATTCACAAATATGGTATTAATGATGGATTAAATAAGATTCCTACATCCTCGAGGGAGTCTATGTGGTAGTCACAGACTTGATTTTATATAGGGATTCCTATCCCTTAAAAATAGGGTCTCATCCTACCTTCTTGTAATTAGGTTAGATTTTATTTGACAAGTGGCATTTAGATCCATATTTGGAGGATTTCAAGTAAATTTTGTAAAGGCTATTTAAGCATATTGAAATTACAGTGTTAGGGGTTGGACTTTGGATATTTGACTAGACTCTTGTACTGAAAGACATTTTGAATACATTTTGGAATATAAGTTTCTTTCACTGTATTTATCATACATTCATGCTTCTTTCTATTTTGTATCTGTGAGTGAATTCATGTTCATTTTTCTATGTTTATTTCAATGACTAATAACTGTCATCTTATCTTTTCATTGGTAAACTAGAATCACAAGTGTTTTACTTGTTATAACTAGCCAATCATATATGCTATTGTGTGTGTGATTCTATTGGTATAATTAGTAATCTTCATCCATTTTCATCTTTTAAAAAATATCTGAATATTATAGTTGAAGGCCCTATTTGTCTGAGTGTATTCATGTGTATTTGAAGTGAGTGAGTTTATAGCCAAGTCATTCAACTCGATCCATTTTGTACCTTTATTTCAAAAATTTGATTAAGTTACCAAGATCACTTGATCTGCAACCTATAGTGACTCTTGGTTGTAATTTTCTATCTGGTGACTCCATTGGTACATAGTGGCTCCTAAGAAAGCACATACTCGAGGAAATCCTCGACAACCACTAAGTAATATAGTATCTGATCCTAAGAGGATCATCAAAGAAGGAAAGACATTACAGAAGGGATCTTCATGTTCAGGTATATCTAGAAATCCATCTGTGTCTTTTCCAGAAAATCCATTAATAAGACCAACACTTGTTGAAACGATAATCTGAAAGACTGATAGTGAAAAAGTAGTTTCAGAAATTCTAGGATATTCTGATCTTACTCAAGAAGGTAGTTCATCAATTGTTGAAGAAGACATCTACTTATCATCTATAGAATCTTCTGAGTCTAAAACTGAACAAAATTTAGCTTACATTCATACCAATCTTCCTGTTGTTGAGCTTGTCTTACATGAATTGTCGATAAAAGGAGAAGAAAACATTGCCAAGTTATTTTCTGAATTCTATAGAGCTTCTTATTTTCCTTCTTCCATTGCAAGTTCATAAATATATTTTCCTCTCATTGACTCAGCTTCATCCTTTGTATCAACTCCATTATCATCCTCTGTATCAGCCTCATCTCAGTCCCTAGTTATCCAAACTTCTAGTACATCTACATCTAGCACTACCATGGAAGCAGTACCTCAAAATCCAAATAAGATGGAAAGAATCATAGCTGCTAGATATGCACCATTAATACTGCCTAATCCTCTAAATGCAATGCCTACTGGAGACTATCAAAAGTACATGCCTAAATTTTCAAGGACATAAGAGGTTACAGTTGAAGAGCATCTTGAATTATTTTATATTTATGCTGATAACTTGAATGTCACGTAGGAGGACATATGGATGAGACTTTTTGTTCAAAGTTTAGATGGAGAAGCCAAGAAATGGTTTAGAGAATTAACACCAGGAACTATAACATGTATTGAAGTTTTAGATGATACTTTCCTTAAACAATGGGGAGATGAGAAGAATTTTCTTTACTACATTACATAGTTTGGGAACTTGAGAAGGGAAAGTGGTGAATCAGTGTCAGAATTTACTAAAAAATTTAACCAGATGTATAGCAAGATCCCAGCTGAAATAAAGCCTACTACTACATCTACACAAATCACATATGCTAATGCCTTTGATTCTGAATTTTGTTTGTTGATAAGAGAAAGGTGATCAGTTACATTGGCTGATATGCAGGATGCAACACTTGAAGTGGAATCTAACATCCTTGCTATAGAAAAATTGAAAGGTAGAGATGATAGAAGGAGACAAAAAGGAGAAGCCTCATCATCAAGTGCAGATCCCAATATTGAAAATATGGATAATATGATATAATCTTTGAATTCTAAATTTTCCAAAATGAAGATTGAAAACAAGAAGCTTGGAAAAGGTAGAGATACTAATGCTTTTATTCCTCGAAATCCAAATCCTTATAGAATAAATAATGAGAAAGTTCACATTTTAGAAAGGAATAGAAATGCTAATGAGGATGAGAAAATTAAATCCCCTTTTCAGAACACAATGATGGAGGAAGATCAGCTAGAAGATGATGATGAGATTCATTGTTTGGGGGATAAGGGTAATGCATATTTCTTGACACAAACTGCTTATGAGGAATCTTTGATTAGGCATTAGACTAATCAAGAATCAAATGATGGATCTGTTTTTCAAGCTGATGATCAAAATAGGTACAATTTGAGATCTAAACAAAATAATAGTAAGCAAGATGTGCAAGCTCTGTTGGGTATGTGTTATATTCTTTGCATGTGTGTGTGTGTGGGCGCGTCAGATATGACAATTACGTATGATGATCCCTTGTACTAGTGCTCTGTTTGTGCCATGTGCATCGGGCGCTTTCCTCGAGGGGTCCCAGGGGGCGGCAGGTATGCCCCCCTTGGTTACGCGTAGCGTTTGGGGTAGCGCCCCGAATTTTTTTTTTTCGACGGTTTTTGCTATTTTTAGATGTTTACTAAAAATAATCTTGGTTTTAGGGATTAGGGTTTTGGTATCTACGGAATAACTAAAACCATTGTATATATTGTATAGTGAATGGTGAAATTCGATATAATGAATATAAGAAAGGTTTTCCCAGTTGAGGGTTTCCGGTATAAATCTTTGTGTACTATGTGAATGAGCCATTGATTAAATTCTGTTTTTCTTAAGAATCTATATGCATTGCTTTACTTCACAGGTTTAAAATTTAAAATCTCCTCCAAAAACATTTGTTTCCCCTACAAAACAACAACCAAGAAAAGATCAAGCTGAAACACATGATCAAGAACTTCTTAATACTCCTCTGCATGAGGTAAGAAACCCTGGCAAAGTTCCTTTTTCATTCAACTTTGAATCAGAAATTCAGAAGGTTAAGATTCCCATACTGCTCATTGAATTAATGAAGAATGAAACCTTCAAACAAACCATCCTCAAAGCCCTTGAGCCTAAATCCATGCAAGCTGCTGCTGATGTTGTCAACCTCCAAGATGATAAGCCTACTATTGTCCTTATCCCAATGATTGAAGATCGTGAGGAAACCTCTCCACCTTTTTATGTCTCCTTGAATATCCATGATAAAATTTTGCATAATTTCCTTTTAGACACAAGAGCTTCTCATAACCTTATGCCAAAAGCAGTCATGGATGAGTTGGATTTAGAAATTACTAAATATTTTCATGATTTATTCTCATTCTATTCTAGGAAGGTTAAGTGCCTTGGCTTGATTAAATATCTAATAGTTTTCTTATCTCAGTTACCTATGAGGAGCATGGTAATGTAAATTGCGGTAGCTTATGTGCCACCAAAATTTGGTATGCTCTTATCTAGAGAATGGATCAAAAGGATAGGAGGCACCTTGCAAATGGAAATTTCTTATGAAACTGCCCTAGTCTTTGGAGGGGAACAAAGGAGATTGTATAGGGAAGCACAACTAGCCTATATTATCAATGATGAGAAGGAGCCTACAAATCATCCAATCGACTCAGTTGATACAGATTTGGGAACTTGTATACTTCAGATTGATGACACTCAGTCAACATATTTTCAACTTAGAAAGCCTATTTTCCAATATTCAGAAGTGGAAAGCACTCCTATATGGAGTATGTTCTTTTATGGTGCTTTCTCAAGATAATCTGTAGGAGCAAGTGCTGTTTTTGTTTCACCTTCCAAAGAAACAATTCATTTGTATTTCAAGATGGATTTTAAGGTGAAAAATAACATAGCATAATACAAAGCCTTAGTCTTAGGGTTTAATGCTGCTAAGGACATGAATATTAAGGGGTTGAAGGTATATGGAGATGTTGATATGATAATTCAACAAATTAAGAAAACTTTTCAGGCCAAACATGTCAGGCTTAAGGCATATAGAGATGAGGTATGGAACCTCATTGATTCTTTTTTAGCATTCAATATTTCATAAATTCCTAGGGTAATGAATCAACTTGTTGATTCACTAGTTGTTTCATCTAGTACCTTCAGTCCACCATTTGCACCAAAGCTTAACTATGAAATTAAAGTGAAATATAGACCTTCCTTTCCAGACAATGTAAAGTTTTGGAAAGTGTTTGAAGATGATGAGCAATTGGTTAGATTTCTGGAAGTTATAGATGAATTTTCTGCTCTCCACATAGATCAAGAAAATGAAAATGATGAAAAGGTCAAAAACCCTAGTTTGAAAAATAAAATTGGACACCATGACATTATTCATCTCCCAAATAATCAAATCCCAAGAGGATCAGTACCACTTTAGAAAATCTTTGACCAAAATGATGTGCCTTTGAAGCCTAATAAGAAAGAAGAAGACCCTGTTGTCTTTAAGTACAATTTAGGAGATGAACAGTGCCCAAAAACCATAAATTTGTCCACATAATTGACTACAGAACAAAGATCTGATAATGACAGCTTGATGAAGGAGTTTTCATATATTTTTGCATGGGAGTACAGTGACTTAAAAACCTATGATACTCAAGTGATTGAGCATATAATCCCTTTGAAGAAAGAAGCCACTCCATTCAAGCAAAATATAAGATCTATTAGCCCTCTTCTTCTACCCATAATGGAAAAGGAAATTAAAAAGTTATTAAATTCCCAAATTATCATTCCACTAAGATATTCTGAGTGGGTTGCTAATTTGGTCCCTGTTAGGAAGAAGAATGGGGAAATTAGGCTATGTTTTGACTTCAGGAACTTGAAAAAGCGTTCCAAGAAAGATAACTACCCTTTGTCGAAGATGGATCATATCTTGCAAAGAGTGTTTGGAGCTAGTGTCATGTCTTTTATTGATGTTTTTTCAGGCTACAACCAAATCTCAATACATCCAGACGATAGAGAAAAGACAATCATGATCAACCAGTTTCAACCCATTTGTCTTCTTGTGAATGGTATAACAATATAGTATATTTTTTACAGAACCTTGCAACCCCTCCATAGATGAATCAAACACAAGTAAGAGCACTAAAACTCGAGTCAATCAAATTTTGTATCAATGAAAATATTCTCTATTGGAAAGACCCCTCTGGGATGTTATTGAGGTGCTTTGATAAAGAAGAATCAATTCAGGTTATGAATCAATTTCATAGCAACAATTGTGGTGGCCATCACTACTGGAAAACCATATCCCATTATATTTTGAGGGCTGGTTACTATTGTCCATGTTTATTCATTGATGTTTTCTCCTATGTAAAGACATGTGACAAGTGCCAAAGGTTCATTGAAAATCAACAACTAAAATATCTCCCATTGAAGCCTATTGTAGTCACTGGACCCTTCCAACAATGGGAGTTGGACTTCATTGGAGAGATACATCCACCTTCAACTGGCCAACATAGGTGGATTCTGGTAGCAACTTATTATTTACAAAAATGGATTTAGGCTATTCCTACTAGGAATGCCACTGATTCTGTAATTATAACTTTTTGAATGATCATATTTTTTCTAGATTTGGCTGCCCCAAGAGAATTATTATTGATAATGCAACTACATTCAAAGTTGATGATTAGGTGAAGTTATTTGATGACATGGGTATTCATCTTGTTCACTCAAATTCCTATTATCCTCAAGGCAATGGCCTTGCTAAATCATCAAACAAAATCCTAGTGAGGATTATTAGAAAGTTTCTCGAAGAAAACCAAAGGAGTTGGGATTCTAAGTTAAAATTTGCACTCTGGGTTGATAGAGTGACAAATAAGAAGTCCATTGGTACTTCTCCATTCAAGTTAGTGTATGGTACTAAATCCATTTTCCCTATCCAACTTGCATTACCTGTTGCAAAGTTTTTCCAAGAAGTAGAAGGGGAACCCAGTGATTTGGTTATAAGGATTCTTCATCTTGTTGAACTTCAGCAGGTAAGAGAGCAGTTACTTGAGAAGACAGAGTTACATTAGAAGAATATGAAAGAAATATTTGACAAGAAGGCTAAAGAAGATATTTTCCAAACATGGGATCTTGTTTGGAAGTGGGATGCTTACAGACATGATAAGGGGAAGCATGGGAAATTTGACACTTTGTGGACCGGTCCTTTCATCATCTCTTAAGTGTTGCAGAACAATACTTTCCTCTTACAGAACCTGGAAGGTAATGAAGTATTTGGTGGCCCAGTCAATGTGCATTTTCTCAATACCTATTTCTATTAAGTATTTTCAAGCCTTCTTCATTGTAAATATCATTTCATTAGTTTCTTTTTTCAGTTTAGTTTCATAAATAAATCCATGCCCAATGGAACAACAAGTTCAATTTTTTTTATATAATTTTTGTAGGTGATAGGAAAGGCAACTAGACTTACGAGTTCTTGGAATTTCACAGGGAAGTTTCCATTCCCAATTAGAGCCAGATATTATTTCCCAATAAAATTTCATATTATTTAAGTCTTAGGTGGTTGATTGAGTCTTTGTTTTCCTTAGTGATTCAACAGGGTGGGTCCTTCATTGAGTCCAGTCATCAAGTCTTGGGTCATGTCAAATGATGTTGGTAGATGACTAAGTGGTCATCAAGGTCAATGTCCTAAGTTTTTTATGCCAAAGGTCGAACATAGTATGAGTTAATTACATCCTAAAAGTGAGTCAGGGATTATAAAGAGTCAGTTTTGGTCCTTAATGATCCATCATTACAATTGAAGTCATAATTTTACCTTTTTTTTATCATCATTTTCCATTATGACGAGTTTGTAGTGCATTTGGTCAATTTTGTACGTGAAGCGCTACCAACTCAGCAAAAGTTGTCAACGCAACTCATCATTTTTTCTACATGGCACGCTACAAACTCGTGTTATTGCCTTGTTCCATCATTTAAACCCGCTTTGATTGGGGAAAGCATATCAAATACTATTCTGGAAGCTCAAAATTCATGATCAAGTATTCAAATCTCCCTCCAACACTTAGCTAGCCATCAATCTCGAATTTTCCACAGGTATTTTGCATGTTGAAAGCATTTCGTTGGTTTTTGTAAATTGAATTTTGTACATAAGTGTTCTCTGTAACAAATTAATTTTCAAATGGCTCCAAGGAAAGACCCTATCCCTAGGAAGAGGTCAGGATCCGCGGTCAAGTTTGAACCTACTGATACTAATCTTCTTGAGCAAAAACCTAACCAAGTAGATTCTTTTAAGCACATGGGATGCTGGAGGTTTTGTCAAAAGCTTGAAGGATATCATCTAGAGGTTTCAAGAAAATTTGTGTAGAATTACAAGGAGGGTAAGACACAGGTTGGACCCTTGGAAATTCATAAGACATTGGATTTGATTTCAGAAGTGATTGAGATTCCTAGGACATGGGAACTTTGGTTCAAGGCAAGGGGATTAGAAAAGGAGGATTAGTGTTAAGACATGCTCAAGCCTGAGTATAGGGGAGATGATTTGGTGAAGGGAGTGCCAAGGAATTGGCTGTTAGAAGAGTATGATAAGTTTTTGTTCATAATTCAAATATTCTTTACTTGTGAAGGGAGGTACAACTGGAATTTGCAGTACCATTTCAAACTGCTTCTCCACTTCATTGGTAAGAGGGAAATCAAACTACCATATTTCCTTTTTATGAGATTACAAAGGATGATTGTACTTGATCAAATAAAGCCTGGTAAACTTCAGAAATCTATCTTCCATCATGCTTTGATTAAGTTCATAGTAATGGAACAATTAAAGAAAGAGGGCACATAATGAATCACTTTCCTGTTCGTGTCTAAATATCAAGTTGACCTGCTTATTTCTCCTTCAAAATTCAAGACTCCTAGGAAGAAGACTATAATAATTTCCTCTGATCCCTCATATGAAGTAACAAAGTCCTCTAAAGATCCCATTCCTCAAGAAACTTCACCTGTCCAAGTGTATAAAAGAGATAAGAGAAAAGGAAAGGCTAAAGAGGTAGTTATTGAAGAACAACTAGAGCCTCGTATGGAGCTTCCTCAAATGGAAATTGAAGATAATCCCTAGACTGTCCAATTTAAAATTGGTACACCAGCCCTCATAAGGTCATCCAAGAGAAAAATTGTACTAGAAGAGGAATCTCATCAAAGCACTGAGGTTATTAAGCCTAGAACTAGGTTATCAAAATTGAAATTTTTTCCTATTGAAAAGGAAGCACTTGAGGCCATAGTCCAATTATGTGAATCTACACCAGAGCCAACTCTAGAGACAGATCAAGGGCCTAAAACTAATTGGGCTCAATTACTCAAGGATGCAGATAGAAAACCCAAAGAAGTTCAGGAGAAGAACCAGAAATTACATCAAGAGAATGTTACACTTAGCCGACAACTTTCAAGTAAAATAGATGAACTAGTAGAGGAGTGTAATCAACTCAAGAGGAACATTAGGAAAAAGATGATTAAGAGGAAACAATTGATCAATATGTACAAGCAAAACCTCAATTTGAGAGAAGACAATAGGAAGGTGACTGAAGACATATATTTGGCTAAGAACATGCTTAGTACGAAGAACTTGGCAATGTTCTTGAAAGATACCGATTTTCCTAGTTCTTTCAAGCAAGATGATCAATATGTAGATGTTGTTTCAAGGTTTTGTGATCAAATTCTACTGACCTATGATGAACATATTATACCTCAGATATCCATTGTTCATATTTGTCTTCAAGGTTATGGAATAGGGATTATTCCTTTTTGCCTATATTAAGTTATAAATTTTGGTTTTAAAGGGATATAAGGCAATTAAGTGAAAGGTTTTGATGATTGCAAGTTTGGATCACTTGCAAAGAAGTACTACACAACATAATATACCACCAATGAAATTCTCAGAATCTCAGTAATGCAGACATCAAATGGATACCCTGTTTCATTTTGATGTGAGGGTTTGATAAAATGTTCATATGAAGGTGCAGGTTATGGAAGTTTTCCAGACCTATTTCATCATTTTTACAATGACAAGTTATATTTGCAACATCATTACAATCCATCATAATTGTCTTACAGTTTGAAGTCTTATGAAGGTGCATGGAAACTATATTGAGGAAAGAAGGTATGAATAGAATTATTGATATGAAGCCTGAGTAATCTTAATAATGTCAGTAAAATACAGTGGTATGTGTTTATATGAGGCAGACTCCCAGCCTTCAAAGAAAATTTTCAAGCAATTTTGGAGTATTGTAGCAAGACAAGCACCTACAGGAGTTTATAGTGCAAACTGTGTTTTTCGTATGTAATGCGCTACCAACTTGTCAGTTTTCAGCGAAGGAGCAAGCAAAGTCAATTTTGACTTCTGTTTATCTTTGTAAGGGGTGATTCACAACTATGGTATTAATGATGGATTAAAGAAGATTCCTCCATCCTCGAGGGAGTCTATGTGGCAGTCGAAGGCTTGATTTTAGATAGGGATTCCTATCCCTTAAAAATAGGATCTCATCCTACCTTGTTGTAATTAGGTTAGATTTTATTTGACAAGTGGAATTTAGATCCATCTTTGGAGGATCTCAAGTAAAGTTTATAAAGGATATTTAAGCCTATTGAAATGACAGTGTTAGGGGTTTTACTTTGGATATTTGACTAGACTCTTGTATTGAAAGACATTTTGAATACATTTTGGAATATAAGTTTCTTTCATTGTATTTATGTAGACTTTCATATTTCTTTCTATTCTGTACCTGTGAGTGAATTCATGTTCATTTTTCTATGTTTATTTCAATGACTGATAACTGTCATCTTATCTTTGCATTGGTAAACTAGAATCACACGTATTTTACTTGTTATAACTAGCCAATCATATATGCTATTGTGTGTGTGATTCTACTGGTATAATTAGTATTCTTCATTTTTCATCTTTAAAAAAGTATTTGAATATTATAGTTAAAATCCCTATCCATCTAAGTGTATTCATTTGTATATGAAGTGAGTGATTTTATATCCAAGTCATTCAACTTGATCCATTTTATAACTTTATTTGAAACATTTGATTAAGTTACCAATCTCACTTGATCTGCAACCTAGAGTGACTCTTGGAGTGATAACATGAACTAAGAATTTTGTATACAACACTTTAGTACAAAACCAACATAACCATCATATTTGTCTCAAAAAACTGATAAAAATGAGTATAAACACTCTATACTTCTCTCAAGAGTCCCAAAGCCCAAAATGTCATGAGTGTAAACTCTTGGCATGCAAACCCGTTCTTGGAACGAATTACAATGTCCCATGTTCGATCGGGCACTTGATTTATATAGGGTTAGGTCAGGGGGGAGGGAGGGGGGTCGAACCCCACCCAACTCGAAATATGCTCGAGGCACATTTAATTAACATTTAAGTAAATATTCCCATCAATTTTAACGAACATAACCGTTGGCGCATTGGTAGGAGTATTGTGTTAAGCCAATGGAATATTCTTGTGGAGGTCGGAGGTTTAAAACATGTCGAGCCCAATTGTTTTTTTTGATAAGGCCATATTGGCCTTCTCAAAGGTGCCATGTGGCACAACCTGATTGGTCCATGTGTGCCACATCACTTGCCAACCAGATGCCACTTGGCACACCCTAACTAGTTCTGTATTGTATGACATGATGACCGGGTTGCCACATCATCCGTACAGATGCCACGTGGTAACCAATTAATCATCCAAATGGGTGCCAAATTGGCCGAATATAGGTGACATGTGGCAGCCCCTCGTGATGCCACATCAGCACACTGAGGTCACCTGTCCACGTGTTGCTTTCCAAGCTTGTCATTTGTCGTACGGATGATGACATTGTCATGCCACATCGACTATACAGAAGGAAACATGTCATTCTCTGATTCATCCAACTCATTGTACAGATGGCCACATGGCATCTTGTGGGCTTGCCACGTGGCCTTCCCTATTTGAATTTTTTCCTATAGGTCAAAATCTTCAGAACATCACAACTTCTTCAGAGGACATTTGTTTGAGGCGATTCATGTTCCATTAGAAATCTCTCGTCGATCTCTACACAATGAAGTCATTTTCATTAACATTTGAGAAGATCAATTTTGAGCATTCCAGATCCTCCCATATTAGTTGATAATTTGTTCATTCATGGGTATTTATTTATGTTGTTAGATGCATGAAAAATTAGTATGTGCCTACTATTGATTTTATTGTGTAAATAAATTTTTTGTTTAAGTGGGTTTAGCAGGCATGGTTCTTTACAATTGGTATCAAAGTTGTGGGTTACTACACCAAGCCTTAAGGGTTTTCTACAACACAAATACAATTTCTATTATGTTTTAATTGGGGAAGAGTATGTGGAATCGATTTAATTCTGCAAAATTTGGGCACTTTTTAGCTGAAAATTGACATGGGTATGTCGAGAATTACAATCCAACAAATGGGTTTTGGTCAGGGAAGCCTAAAGGGTCAAATTTGTGGTAGTCACATAGGGTGTTGGGGAGAAAATTGAAGTTCACCCAATAAAGAAATTGGGGTTAAAACCCATCGAAATTTGATTTTTGTGTTGATTTCTTGTTTCACGGATCAACTTGGTCAACTTATTGGTCGAATGTAGCTTGGAAGGGTGAAATTCGGCTCAAAGGTTGAGTCGAGCATTACCCTGACAGTCAAGAGCCCCAAATAAAAAAAATTGACTAAGTATAAAGATGTCCCTTAGTCATCGATACAATGTGTATAAACGATGAATGTACATCTTTCGTCAATACATTAGGAAGAAATGATATTTTCGAGCCGATGACGAGGAAGCATTATCAATGAGAAGTTGAATCTTCATCGTCGATATGTCGACGAAGATGTAAATTTTATCAGCGAGAAGATGAAGTTTCATCGTCGATACGTCAGGGAGAATAAGTGATTTTTATCGATGAGAAGATGAAGTTTCATAGCCGATATGTCGGCGAGAAAAAGTGCATTTTATTAGCGAGAAGATGAAGTTTGATCATCGATACGTCTTTGAAAAGAAGTGTTTTTTAACGCCAAAAAGATGTGTTTTCATCGTTGATACGTTGACGAAAAGAAGTGTTTTTTATAACCTAAAACATGAGGTTTCTTCATCGATAAGTTGACAAGAAGACAAGGATTCATCGCCAATATGTCGACGAGAAGATAAGGTTTCATCGTCGATACGTCGACGAGAAGATATGGAATTGAAATGTTGAGGAGAAGATGGATTCTTGTCGGCGATAAATATGGATTCCTATCATGAAGGAATGAGTTTTTGGCGGCGATACATTGGCAGGGAAAATACATCTAGACGTCAATACATGGGCGGAAAATGTGTTTTTTTGGGATGATATGTTGGACAGGGGAAGGATCATGATCATTGATAAAGGATAAAAGAGAAGAAGACGAATAAATAAGAAAAAAATGAAGAGAAAGAAGTGAGAGAATAAAAGAGGAGGAGGAAAAGGAAAGGAGAAAACTAATAATTTACCCCCCCAAAAACGTCTGGAGCCCAAAACTTGTTTTGGGGATAATAGGAGCAGTTTAAGTCCAAATTAGATGAAATTTTAGGTTTGTGTCCACTGTGACGAAGGATACAAGAATTCTAGTGAGGGTAATTGGCTAATTATGCCTCCGTTTTGCAAAAAAACATGAAATAATGACTTTTGAAAGTGTGAAGATACCCATTTTGGCTTCTAGCAAAATCCAAAAGGGTTTGGAGTGGAAATGCCAAAATATGGAAAAATCCACTATTCTCGGGCGCGTTTAGGGGATTTATGAAATATTCGAAGGAGGAAAAGTGACCCAGATCACTCATCCACAAATTTTTTTTTATTTGACATTTTGTCTAACCATCAACCCGAACACCGTTTTAATGAGGGAATTTTTGCCAGTTTTGCTCCATTTGGGATATAACCATTTTTGGCCAAAAATTATGAAGTTTGGAGGAAATGAAAAAGGGATAAATTGACAAATCTATATCGATGCGGAAGTTGGATGGAGTGTTAGATCCTAAATTAAAGAGTTGATATGTATAAAAAATCATGAATAATCTCAACTCCCAATATAAAAAAAATTCCTGGTTCTTTCTAGGTTTTCTTGTACAAAAGGCCACAATTAGCCCTTGAGATTTTTGGTACCAGTGAACCAAGTGAAAAAATGGGTGAAGCTGTTGATTTCAGAAGGCCATAACTTTCAACTCAAAAATCAGAATAAGACATAAGTTTAGATATCGAAAAGTTAATACAGAGAAGAACATCATGGAAGATTTATATTCTCTTAGGAAGCAATTGGTGGTGTTATAAATATATGGGAAAACGAGAAAATAGACTTTGTGAACCATGTGATTACTCAATGTGAATATTTCCAAACAATGTCAAATTTTGGGAAAACATTTCCAAATGTTAGAGATACATAAAATATGTTAGTATTTGGTAAGAAAGAGTGCAAATGCACATGATAATGCCCATTCAGAGGTACATAGGCACATTTGGAATGCATCGACCTTGAAAATAAAAAGGGTCTAAGTTTTAAATAAAAAGGTATTGTGGATGAGCATGGGAACACAAAAAAATAATGTTATGTCAAGAACCTATTGACAGGATGATCGAGGGACATAAAATTCTTAGATGTTTCAGGCACTATTTTTCCAGTTGCAAATCTGTCTCAAATGTAATAGAACATCAACACGTGATTATTAAAAAGGACATAAAATATGCAAGGAAATTAATCTCTAGGAAATGGCAGTACGAAGTTGGAAATTTCGGCAAAGGTGTTAGAATATTTATCAACAAAATGTATTGATGATGTAGGATGCATTCTCTTGAATAAAAATAAGTTACAATGGGATAAAGGGAAAGAACTTGATCGTGTAGAAGTCACATGTTATAAACTTGATATTTCATTTGAGCACCAAAGTAGTTATTAATTCCAAGATTCACTGGATATGGAAGCAGGGTAGAGCTTGTAGAGTGGGATAGGACAATAAATAGCTACAGAGGGAGTGCAAAGTTGTCGCAAAAGAGAAAAAAGACCCCATGATATAATCTTTGAGTCATAGGGATGGGAAAATAATCTTTAGGAACTAGTCTATGACTTAGAAGGGTTACTAGTTATGAATTGAAAACTATGGTTGAAGTATTAAGAGAAAGATATCCATTTCTGTTATCATGTGTGTAGTGGAAGCGTTAATTTTTTAGAAACTATTAAGTTTCTTTTCAATTTACTATACAATAATAACATATGCATGATCCCTGAGAGAAACACAATCACAAGATACACAACATTTTTCCTGGGAAACCCTCACGGGGGAGAAAACCCAGCAAAAACTTCCTTAATATAGATATCCAATACAATTCCAAGATAATAAACCAAAACACTAGAGAATATCCAACACTAAGCAATGCGTGTCTCTCTTCCTTTTTCTAACAACTGGGAACTACATCTTCCTTCAAACTTTCACACTAGATGAGTGAGTTGAGTGAGTGTGCTAATGAGGTGCTAGCCTCTCTTATTTATACTAGTTGGCATGCGCTAACAAGGTGTCTCTTCACTGGGCAGGGACAACCTCTTCACTTAGTGGCTAAAGCCACTTTTATTAGGCCTGGGGGCCGACTTCTTAATTAGCATGATATAATTAGGGTTTGACCAATCCAAAAAATGGGATTTGGTCATTTACAAAGCCTGGTATGTTCAATCCACAAAAGGGGATTGATATAATTAATAATGACTCAATAATAAATAGAATACTCTTTGTAGTTACAATATTTCAACACTCCCCCTTAACAAGAAGGGTATTCTACAACATCATTAGGAGAAAGAGAGGGAAAAAACATCAACGACATATGGAAAACTGACTGGAATATCTATAAATCATCGAAAGTTTTTCTCATCATCAATATCATCATCCATAACAAGGAGCTGGAATGGCATCATCATCATCTACATCAACATAAATTAGTACATAATCATCATCAATAACAACACAAGGGCTAGAAAAAAAACATCATCACATCATGAAGGCTGGAGCATCACCATCATCATCATCATGGGGAAATAAAATGAGGTTGGTGTTACAACATTTTGTGGTACTCTGACAGTCCCTAAGGAGCTTCCCAGGAATCATAAGATTCCCTAGGATGTAAAATCCTAATGGAGCTACCACATGGTACTCTGACATACTGTCCTTACTAGAACTTCGAGATCTGCCGAAGAATCATAAGATTCCCTAGGATTATAAAAATCCCAACGGAGCTACCACTACTAACCATAACTAGCATATACATGCATAGGTACTCTGACAGACTGTCCTTACCAAGACTTTGAGATCTATCTAGGGATGATTAGTCCCCTAGGATATAAAATCCTAACTGAGCTACCCACTATTGGTCAGGATACCATAGTATCATAAGCATCACTCCCCCTTTCGAGGGAGGTCCTTTCATACTATACCAAGATTTTCTCTAAAGCGATCAAACTTTACACGAGATAAAGGCTTGGTCAACAAATCTGCAACCTGCTCATATGTGCCAACATATTGGAGCTTTATGGATCCCCTCTGCACCATATCATGAATGTAGTGATACTGGATTTCTATGTGCTTCGACTTGTCATGGAACACATGGTTCTCTGACATTTTAATGAAGCTCTATTTATCACATAGAATCACAGTTGCTTCCATCTCCAGATCAAATAGGCCTGTCAACTTACGAATCTATATGGATTCACAACTGGCAGAACATGCATCAATGTATTCTGCTTCTTCTATGATGAGAGAAATAATAGATTGCTTCCTACTCTGCTATGAAGTCATGGTTGGCCCTAGACTAAAACAACATCCTAAAGTTATCTTTCTTCCAAAAACACTTCCAACCCAATATGAATCGGTATAACCAATCAGTCTTAAGTCTTGATCTCCATTGTAGAAGAGACAAAAGTCCAACATACCCTTAAGGTGTCTCATCACATGTTTTGCAACAAAAAAATGAACACGTCTAGGCTCTACCAAATACTGACTCAAGGTGTTCACAGTAAAACATATATCTTGCTTGGTATTCGTCATATACATCAACAATCCAATGATCTATCTGTACATCATAGAAAAAACCAATTCTGACGAAGTATAAACTAAGAGCTTCAACTTTGTTTCCATGGGTGTGTTGGACAACTGAGAGGGGGGGGGGTGAATCAGTGGTTACTGTGCTTAAACAATTATGCTTCTTTTAAACTCTTTGCTCAGACACCAAATGATGATCACAATAATGTAGGGAAATAAACAATGGCACATTCAACATCAATCACATATATGAGAAACACAGAGACAAATATTTCCTGAGGAAACCCATACAAGCTAAAAACCTCTTTTTCTTTATATGATAAGTAATGGTTACAATCTTTACATTATCATACATATGAGCACCAACTCATAATGAGGCTACAACCTCTGTTTAGCAAGCTACAACTTGCTGAGAGCACCAACTCTCTATTTTCTCTAGCACCCACTAGAAGGAAGCACCAACTTCCTGGTTTCTCTAGCACCAACTAGAAGGAAGCACCAACTCCCTGTGTTCAAGCACCCACTTGAACCTTTGAGGACAACAGTCCTCCATATCACCTCCCAACCACCCTAAAATATAAATCTTTGCTTCTGAAACTTATTACAGTGATATAATGTTCAACAATGGCTTACCTGACTTATCACTGTTCTATTGTATTTCGTTGCTCTGTCTGCCTCATTTCCTTTATGCTCACATCCCTTGTGCTGTCTGGTCTTCTTCTTTTTATGCTCTGTGCGCCATCTCCATTCTCTGCACAGTTCCTCTTCTATGCTATTCAGCTGCTGCACTCTGATCCTTCTTCACACCTGAATTACCTTTACCAACAAGCCTCACTACAACCTCCAACAACAACAACAACCCAATCTCTTCTTTGTACCGTGTATTTATAGCTTCTATGCACCTTGTGCATGCAATGTTCTCCATGCCTCTGCATGCATACTCTCCATCGTTATCCTCCACCTCTCGAGTGCTCTATCTGATCATCATCGTGACTCTTCAGCTTCTCTGGTGGTTACCCTGCGTGTCCAGTATCACTGGGTGTTATGCTGAGATTCCTCAACCTCTCTGGCAGTTGAGACTCTTCGTCTTCTCTGTGACAGTCGAGCTCACCTTCTCTGTTTCAGTTACGGCCTCAATCCCATCCATTTGTCAATCGCCTCCACGAGTTTTCTTCATTCCACTGGCATATTCCATGTGACTCTTTTGCTCCTCTGGAAATCACACCGAAGTCTCTTTGCATCCTCTGGTAGAACCCATCAATCGTTACTGGCAGTTTCACTATGTCATGCAACAATAGCCCTCCGATCTTGTTCAAATTCACCTACACCGTTGGATTAACTCTGAAGGGTATTGTCGTTATTTACCCGTTTCACACTTTCACTGCGAATTTATGATCTTCATCGACCCTGATGGATGGTTCATGATCTTGATGAATCAACGGTCCTGATCTCATCGTGATCTCGCATATCGCTATTCCTTCGATGGAGATTCTCCTCACTCCCAATCGCGATAGGCAAAGCTCCGAGATGGAGCTTAGATCAACGATCCACGTTCTTGGTAATCCGACGATCCTAATCTTCTCACAATCTCGCATCTCGCGATTCCTGTGATGGAGGTTCTTGTCACTCCAAGTCGCAATAGGCGAGGCTCCGAGATGGAGCTCAGATCAATGGTCCACGTTCTTGGTGATCCGACAGTACTGATCTTCTCGCAATCTCGCATCTCGTGATTCCTGTGATGGAGGTTCTTGTCACTCCAAGTCGCGATAGGCGAGGCTCCAAGATGGAGCTCAGATCAACTGTCCACGTCTTTTGGTGTATTGATGTTCAGGATCTTATCGTGATCTCGCATCTCGTGAGTTTGGTGGTTATGTTTCTTGCCTTTCCAAGTCGCGAGTCGCGAAACTCCTAGATGAATCTTTATGGTGCTCTGATCTTTCGCCACACGTCCTCTTGATCCAACGGTCCTTGATTAAATCACGATCTCACATCTCGCTGTTCCTTTGACTTTCCAGTCAGCGACATGACGATCTTTTGCCACGTGTCCTTTTGATCCAACGGTCCACGATTAACTCGCTATCTCACATCTCGTGAATCTGGAGATGAATCATCTCGCCTCTCCAAGTCGCGATCCGCGAAACTCCAAGATGGGGTGTGATCAACGGTCCGAGTTTGATCATGGCTCAACGGTTGCGATTGAATCGCAATATCATGTTTCGCGATTTCAGAGTTCTTGTTGTCAATTGAATTGGACATTTCAAAGTCCCAATCCCCGATTCTCCGATGAAGAAAATCAACGGTCCAGATCTCATTCTTTCTTTAACGGCTGCGATTAAATCGCGAAATCGCATATCGTGATTTCGGGGTTCTTGTTGTGAAGAGAATTGAACATTTCAAAGTCCTGATGCCTGTTGGGACTTCTCTTCTTGCTCCCAAGGCTTATCTCCCTCGCAACTTCTGCACCCTGCACCAAATCTAACGGCTCTCGCTGTGTTCGATCATTCACTGCTTTCGATCATTCACCTCTATGAACTTGTCTTCTATTTGCGTGTCATCTTCACTATTTCCATTAATGACAAGCATTCGCTGTCTGTTCACTGAATTTGCCAACAATCTCCCCCTTTGGCATTGATGGCAACACTTACATTTAGACCCAAATCCAGACCCAACTCTCCTCTGCATTCGACCATTCAGACTCTTCTCTGGTCCCGAAACATTTCAAACTCGACTCCTTTCTCCCCCTTTGACATCAATGTCAAAGAAGAAGCATTCTTCCACTGATTTTGTTGCAGAACATACTCCCCCTGTCGTCTATAAACATCTAGAAAAGACACCAGATATTCAATCAATAATCCCCCTGACTAGGTGAACATTTTAAACACTAGAAATCATAACCCCCAACTTTTGATGAAGATATCCAAAAGGGGTCGCTGCTAATGGTTTGGTAAAAATATCAGCAATCTATTCTGTAGACGGTATATATTTCAGTTGAACAATTCTGTTTGTAACTTGTTCTCGGAGAAAATGATACTTGATTGGAATATGCTTAGTCTTGGAATGGAGAACAAGATTCTTGGAGACACTAATGGAACTTGTGTTATCACAATGAATTGGAATAGGATTAGTGTAAGTTACCTTCAGATCTGCAAGAGTTTGTATCATCCATAAAATTTGTGTGCAGCAAGTAGCAGCAGCGATGTATTCTGCCTCTGTAGTGGATAATGAAATAGATCCTTGCTTCTTACTAAGCCATGCAACTAATGAGTC